>CM077460.1:32663499-32730999 GCA_039654765.1 Mylopharyngodon piceus | reverse complement strand
AGAATGGAAACAACATCATTAAAATCTAACAGTGAGTTATGAGGAACTGAGCAAATGTAATTTAAAGAAAAGATTAATTCATTTTGAGGTTGTGAAGTTTAAATCCTTTATTTTCCAGTATTTGAGCCTCCACCAATCAGAGTCTTTAGTCAGATCAGCTCTTCCCACTCCCTGTTTGATTGACAGCTGTATTGTCCAATCATTGTGTACATGACAGGCATCACACAGGAGATGATCAATGAGACGAGAGCAGCGGTGGAGAGGAGGATGCTGGGAGATATCCAGAAACTCCTGCAGGATGGAACCGACGTCAACCACCACGACTCCCAGGGAGCCACGCTGGTACACACACACACACACACACACACACACACACACACACACTGTGTATATTTTTCTCCTCCTTCTCTCACTTTTCCAGCCATCAGGTGTTTAGGGTTAATGCACTGATTCACTGCTCTGGTGTCTGTTCATCATTCAGCAGTATAATGACAGATATCAGATGCTTTTACAGAAACATTGAATCAGCAACACATTAAACATCCTTTCACACATTGCATGTGTCTCTGGCTGAGCGTTCGTGTGTTTGTGATGATGCTGAATGGAAGAAAACAAATGAGATAAACTAGAATGAACAGCTGAGCTGAAGATTTCAGTAGAGACAGCGATGAAGGCGCATCGTCCCGCTCCTGTTTGCATAAAAAGTCTTAAATATCTAAAATGGTATGAGAGAATTTCAAAAGGTCTTAAATTAGGGGACAGAAAACGGGAATCGCGATACGGCTTAATGTGATGATTAACTTCAAAAGGCGATGACTTAATGAAATAAATGTGAGCGCTGCATGTTAATTTGAATTTTAACAATGTGTATTTCATGGTGTTTATTTCATATGCTGCTTCTCTATTTTAATCAACCCATATTTTTACAGTGCATACATAGTTTTGTAAACCAGTCAACTGACAAGAAGCTAAAATTGATTACACTAAAATTGATTACACAATTAATATAATAAGGTGTGTGTATATATATATATATATATATATATATAAAACTTGTGGTCAAAAGTGACATCCGGATGGGATATTTGTTTTAAATGACCCCACAAGTTTGATTAAACCATCAAAAAAGGGAAAATATTTTATATTTTTTAAACAAAAATTATTTAGCAAAAAAGTCGAACTACAGATACAGGTTTTATTTTACTATGCAAAAAAAAAAAAAGCATAAAAAGTTGACAGGAAAAAGCAAACATTGACTACAACATAATCTGTTATTAATGTTTGGTTGGTTCTCTCTTATGTTCATAATCTCTCTGACAAAAATGATGTCGCACATGATTATCACAAATAAAACAATCGGCTCCAAGCACAACTACACAATATGATTACAAAATCTTTAATAATATTTGTCATTATTAGTGACCTTGAGCTTTGTAAGCCGCTATAAAAATAAAAAATATTATTATTATTACTACTATATATATATATATATATATATATATATATATATATATATATTTTTTTTTTTTTTTTTTTTTTAATTAATATAAATATAATCATTTATAATTTTGACTCATCCTTTTCTTAAAAAAAATGGTTTAAAGGCAGAACTGTGAGGTTTATCATTTTATAAAACTTCTTTGTTTTTTAAAAATTTTATACGATGTTTGTACAGTAACTATAGAAATTGCCCTGCTCCACCCATACTATATAAATTTTATTTGTGTAGGTCTTAAAAAATGTCTTAAAAAACCTTAAATTTGATTTTAAAAACCCTGTGGAAACCCTGTGTTTGGTTTAGTTATTTTATTTATTAGGGTCCGCCCATATATCACAATAGTGTATAATATAAAATAATTAGTATATTACAATATTATATTCATGATATTAATGTCATATATAAGAAAGCAAGAGATTTATATATTATAAGCAGTATAATTTATTTACATTTATATCATTCATTTCCATTACTGTATAATATCAGCGTACTTGTGCATGAGGCCGATGACGCATGTGCTTTTAGCTTCTCCCCGCAAATGACTCTGTGTGCCAGAAGCTGTCGCCCCGTTGCTCCACTGATTATTTCTCTTATTACAGATTGAGTAAAGTGCTGAATCTCATCGAGTGGTCTCGTGGTCTTTGTGTGTGTGAGGGAGACCGGTCCAGACACGCTACACATACAAACGTTATTATATTTTAGTGCCGGTCCTGATGGATGATAAAGTTTCATTTGTAGTAGTTGCACATGCATGTCTAATTATTATTATTATGTAAATAAGATCTTGCAGGCTTCTATATGTCTATGAGTTCTACATTGATGATGTTCTCATCAGGGTCATTATATGTTTATCGGTGTGTGTTTTCAGCTGCACGTTGCTGCGGCGAACGGTTACGCCCAGGCCGCAGAGATGCTGTTAGAGGGCGGAGCCAGAACTGACATGAGGGATTCTGACGGCTGGACGCCATTACACGCCGCTGCGTGCTGGGGACAGGTACAAGTTTTATAAATTTTATTATAAATCTATAATTTTGTCTAAAAAAAATAAACTAACTAAAATCAATAGATTTAGTTAACAATAATAACCCTGGTATCCACAAATAGCACACACAATATGACACGTATGGTGATGACTTGTCAGACTCAATAACGCTAATGAATAATAATAAACAATGACGATCTTCTCCCGCAGGTCCATGTGGCAGAGCTGCTGGTTTCTCACGGTGCCAATCTAAACGCCAAGACGTACATGGAGGAGACGCCCATAGGTACGAACTCTGAGATGATGCTCATTATCACTAAATAATCAGCCTGATCATGGGACGTCCTGCTCATTACACCAGATCAATTAACACACACACATATTGATTAGAGTATTAATTGTAGATTAGCTTAATGTCGTCATGAAAGGAAAGTTGCACTAGTCTTTTCTCCCCTATTGTGACGTATATCCGAGTGGAACAAGAACAAATGTAGGGCGGGGCTTGATTTCGTCTGTGGGGAATTGATTGGATGGTTGTGGTTTGCTATTGGTGGATCTCATGTGAGTGACAGGTTGCCCCGCCCTCGTCATCAGAGAAGAGATTCTGATTCAAGATTATGAGGAACATGAATTTAAAACAATGATGATAAATCATTTATTATAAACACTGAAATATTGCATAAAAAATAGTCCATTTTGATTTCATGTGACTACAATCTGTCTAGACTGGACAAATATTACATTAATTTATCATTATTAATCTACTGATTCATTGTTCTGAGTGAATGTTTTTGTTTTCTGGCTCCAGCTGGAGACTCCTGAGCGTCTGGTCATCTATGAAGGTTTATGTCGCCATAAAATTAATATTGTCCTCTAAGGTCATTTTTATTACGGTCAGTAGTCATAGTGACCATTTTAAGTCGCAAGACAACACCATTTCAATTCAGTTCAGGTTTATTTATATAGCGCTTTTCACAGTAAATATTGCTTTACAGAAAATGTTTGTTTCAGTGTTTTGATTTGGGAAGCATTCTGTCATCAGTCAAAGTATGAATGTTCCACATAATCAAGAAAAAACATCTTTAAATCATTTTAAAAAACGGACGTTTTTGAACGTTCAGAGAACACTCAGAAACAACGTTTTCATAACTTAATGAGAACATTAGCAAAACATTCATAGAACATACTGGATTAATGCCAGGCTGATCTGAAATCCTTTTCTAACAGGACAAATTCATGAATAAATCAGTCGTGTGTGTGTGTGTGTTCAGATCTGTGTGAGGATGAGGAGTTCAGGAATCATCTGCTGGAGTTGAAGCACAAGCATGACATCATCATGAAGTCACAGCTGAAGCACAAGACGTCACTGTGCCGCCGAACCAGCAGCGCCGGCAGCCGCGGGTACATGCTGACACCTGCTGGACACTCAGCAGCACTGCACACCGACAACACTCATTATTTCAACACAGAGTGTTTCAAAGCAGCTTCACAGAAATAAACAGAATCAGTGATGCAGACTTCATCAGATATGAGACGAATTACAGAAGTAATTTGTAGTTAAAGATTAAAAGGGATTTAAGGGAAAAACGAAAAGGAAATAAGAACGCTAAAAAAGTTCCAGGTCTATTGTAGTTATTAAGTAATTATTTGCTTTTTTAAATATATTCAAACATTAATATAATCTCTTGTGTTTGTAGGAAAGTGGTGCGGAGGGCGAGTCTGTCTGACAGACACAATCTCTGCAGGAAGGAGTATCAGACCGAAGCCATCGTGTGGAGAGGAGGAAGAGAGGAAGAGGAGCGGGAGCGAGAGTCGGACCAGGAAAACACACATTCGGTGAGTCCGGAGTCAAGTGGGTGATGAGAAAGTTTTCGTTAACAAAACGAACACTAGTTTTGACTTCCTGTTTGTGTAGACGCAGCCTGATGACGGCCCTCAAGGGATCCTGAAGGATGGCGGACGACAGAACGGCTGCATCTCCACTCCAGCGGCGCCCGCTTCTAATGGTGACCCCGTGACCCCTGACCCTCACGACCCCGAGCCCACGGCCTCCACCGAGGAGTCCAAGCCTAAAGAGCGCGCGCAGACGCTGTCTGAACTCAAAAAACAGCGCGCCGCCACCAAACTCCTCCCTCATCCCGTCCTCAACGGTCACATGGGCAACGGCTCCACCAAAGCCAGTCCCGAGGACCCGCGCATGCCGCTGGTGTCGTCCAACGGCAGCGCGGTTTACTTCACGCCGGCCAGCGGAGACCCGCCCCTGCTGAGATTCAAGCAGCCAATCGAAGACGAGGATCCCAAGAGTCACGGCTGCTGCTGCGTCTCGTAGATCCGTCCGATCCCAAGCGTCCGATTGACTGATTAAAGCGGTAGCAGTGCAATTCATCCCCAGACTTTTTGCTCTGCAGGTTTTCTGATTTCGTTCTCATTCAGGAAGTTAGACACGGAGGTGAACGTGATCCTGATGCTCCCTATGAAGCGGCGGGAGGGTTTATGGGTCGTTATTTATTCCGTATGATCATGTTCTTACTTCATTCGGTGTCTGTCCAGCTCGATTATGGATGCCAAAGTCTTCCGGAAGATGGACGGCAGAAACAGCCAATGAGGTTCCAGCGCCACTCCCACTCCATTCAGAGGTGAATTCAAAGAGCGAATGATCCCAAGCGTCTGATTGGCCGACGGAGGCCAAATCAAAGCGGTAGCAGTAGTGCAATTCATCCCCAGACTTTCGTTCCGATTTCATTCTCATTTCTGAAGGCGCGGAGTGTCCGATGAACCCTCTCTGAACCCTGCGCAGGGATGGAAACCTCTGAAACAAGGAAGGAAATAATCTCATTCAGGCTTCCCAGGTTAGACGTGTGAGTTGTGCTTCTCTTTTTCACTTTCAGCCTCCGTTTGGAGCAACAATGAGCATATATTCCACCTACTTTCACATTCATGCTGTTGTACAGACGAATAAACCTTCCCAGTGTCCCTGTGAGCGGCAGCGGCCCACCGCTCTCGTGTACAGTATTTATTTGTATATGTGCATAGAGCCACAGTTCTATAAGATTATTTATTGTATTACAGAGAGATGAAGTGACTTACGGAGCACAAATGAGTTGAGACGCGTCCGTCACGCCTGTATTTAGTATTTTTGTATGACAGTGTTATAAAGACCAGATGAAGTATTTGAACGCGTCTCACGTCCATCTCACATTTCACACTATAAAATCAAAAGAACAGCCTGTTATATATATATTTTGTTTGCATTTCAACATTATTTGAATGACTTTTTAACCCCAAATGCAATTCCAATTCAAATAACGTATCAAATTAGATTGTTTTCATGAGATTTTGTGGGTCAAACGCTCAAAATGATGCAACAAATTTTCTTTCTTTTGATGTGAAATATGACACAGATGTGTTTGTGAGCGTTAGATGAAGAAAAGTGCCCTTTATATCCTGCACATGATGCTCACTATGAAGGGTCCGGAGCGATGGGAGGGTTATTATTTATTTCGTATGTTGGGTGCCAAAGTCTTCCGGAAGATGGACGGTGGAAACGACCAATGAGGTTCCAGCGCCACTCTTGTAGCCCCTCCCACTCCTCGACACTCGCCTCACTCGTGCGTCAGAGGAGGGCAAGAATGTAAATAATCCTTGGAATCTGTTTCCTTTAGACGATGGAAATGATGTTAAAGAGAAACGCTGTGTTCAGGGGCCAAAATCACTGACGCTTCAACGGTTTATAAAGGGCCACAAAAGTATTGTGTGATTCTGAAACTAGAGTTCTGCTTCCATGTCTACTGTCTGAACACGATAAAGGGAAAAGAGCATCACAACTACTGATTTTATAATTACTGGAATACACTGATCACTGTATTAACATATTTGCAATAAATTGTATATTTTGTTCAGTTTCTAAAACAGTCTGATTTCTTTCCTCTTGTTCTTCTCTCATCAGTGTTTGTGAACTGGCGTTTAGGGAAGTGATTATTGAGTCATCAGCGGTTTGATTAATCCACTGGCAGACTACCAACCACAATGAGTCAGCAGTAAACAACCAATGAGGAAGAAAGCGTAACACGTGCTTATTGTAAATATTGATGCAGTCTGTTGTTTCCATCAGAGAATCTTTATTGACCCTGAACGCATCTGAAACGTACAAAAACATCAACACTAATCAAACACCACATAAAAATGAAAGTTATGAAATAGGCTTAAGATAAAATATATATAAATATTTTATTATTAAATAGTTTTATTAGGTAAACCTGTTCAACTGGACATTAAACGGGACCTATTATGCTTTTACATGTTGTTTGAACATAAATGTGTGTTGGCAGGGTGTGTATACAACCACTCTATAATGATACAAATCCATCCACTCCTTTTTTAATCCCCATAAAACGTCACCAGTCTAATAGTGCAAGCGTTTTCATTTTCTTAGCAATGTGATGTCACATTGCGCAAGCCCCGCCCACGCTCTGCCATATTAGCATAGACCCCGCCCTGAACGAGTGGAACACCGTCCGCCATTTTCTCGACGCCGGAGCAGCGACAGGAATGTCTGATAAATGATTGGGATGTTTTATTGTGGAATTAGTAGATTAGTTTTGTTTTTGAAGGGAATGTGCCAGATCTAATATTCACATGCGATTTTTGTCCCTGCTGTTTACGTTCACAGACATAACTGACTGTTTATGTGAACTTTGTGTGCTTTTGACAGTTTAAGCACAACAAAAAACGTGAAAGAGAAGTTAGTTTAATACTCATGGCACTTTCTGTATGTGTGCTTCAGATGTGTGCACTCAAAAACAAAAACAAAACATAAATTAGAAGTTTAAACTGATATATCTTTAAAACGCATGGAAATAAATACACTTTCATGAAGAAGAACTGGTCGCGATATAGATGATAATCAAAACCAAGCAGATGTTTTGTTAGTATTTGGCACAGTATCTGATGCAGGCAAGGTTGCCAAGTTTTCACAACAAAACCCGTCCAATTGCTTCTCAAAACTAGCCCACGGATAAAATCGCATTTTTGGCAGGGCTTCCCTGGTAAAATTCGCATTCCAGGGGGTAAATATCACGTTATTTTGGGTCGATTCAACCCGCGGACTTGAAAAACAACCCGCGGCAACAGTGTAAAAGTAGCCTAATTCCGCGGGAAAACCGCAGACTTGGCAACACTGGCTGTGATCATGGAAAGGGGGCGGAGAGCAGCAGCTCATTTGCATTTAAAGGCACATGCACGAAAACAGCATGTTTTTGCTTGCACTCAGAAATGTGTCTTTACAACATGGTATAATAACTAATCTGTGAAGTATTTTAAGATGAAACTTCACAGACACATTCCGAGGACAACTGAGAATGGGAGATTCGCATCATGGATGTGCAGCCGACAAATCTGCATCAACTGTGTGATGATATCATGACAATATGGAGCAAAATCTCTGAGGAATATTTCCAGCATATATATATATATATATATATATATATATATATGGGTCAAAGATGAAAAAGGGTTTTCAAGCATCAAAACAATAAGTGTAATACAGTTTTGAATTGTTGTTTTTCAGTACATCAGAATGGGTCCTGTGTAATTTGTTTGTTTTTCTGAGCAAAAATTAAATATACATTTTCACCATGATTTACAGAAGACACCCACTAAAATGTTATTCAGTGTAACAATCTTGCCAGGGATATTTACAACAAAAAATCTATTTATGCCATATTAAATACTAATTACTTTACCCCAAATGCTAATTTTTAAACTTAGCCACTAATCCTAGGTTTTGCCCATTTGTCAGCAAGAATTTTTTACTCATTTAAAATGCAATAAAATTTAGTATGCTCACTTATTCTTTTATATATTTTAATACGTACAGGTCAGAATAAGTGTTGTTTCCATTTTTACATAATTATAAGTGTTACACTGAAACATTATTTCACCCACATTTTGACATTTTTATTCGCCCAAAACTTATTTGAAACCTTAAAAGTGGATGTTTTACTTGCATTTAATGTGCTTTCTATGTATATAAAATCACTTTTGTATATTTCTATTGATGCAGACATCTCAATGTCTGACCCACATATATCTTTTGAGATGCTGAGCCAGAAATGTCCCTGAGAGGTTGTGTAAAATTTCCTGCCCTATTTTCTTTAGGATCTGATAATGTTCCAGTTTACTCTCTGCTCTCTTACAGTCTGGCTGTGATTCTTGGTGACTACAGGTCAATCACAGGTCGCACAGGGTCAGAAGGTCAGATGGAAGAGAAGGATAATGTTCGTTTTCCTTTTTGATTTTTAATTAACCTCTCGACTTGCACAATTCAGATGGCACAGAAGAAAATGACTCAGTAGGGGATAAACAGATGAACAAAGACATGACGGGAGTGAATGACACAAGGAGGATGTTACACACACAGACTCTTTGTGTTTCTCTGTGTTTTTCTCTATCAGCAGCGTCTCTAATGGACTGGTCTTTATAAAACACCCTCTATCTTATAAAACAGCAGTGAGACGAGGGTGTGACTTCATCAGTCCGTTTCCGTCGATTTCCCCAATCTTCTGAGCTCCACCCGAGCAGACGAGTCACTCGTAAAATAGAGAAACACCTACAACACCCTGGTATGACATGACATTTATTCAGCGAGCTTAAGCTCTCGTTTAGTAAACAGGTAATACTAATATCTCAACACATGCTTCTACATGAACTGTGTTTAACACTTATGAATCAAGCAGATTCATTCACTATTAGTTCATGTTGAAGTATTAGTTCAGATATTAATACATGAATATTTATGTATCTTATATTGTGAAGAACTATCTTATAATCTTTTAATTGCATCAATCTCCTTGTGAAAGCAAGATTGTTTTATTGCTCAACAAATTCAGTTCTGATTTAAACATTGCCTAATTTTTAGAGGTTTGCTTGTGCAAGACATTTATAACAATACGGAAATGACTGATTGATTAAAAGAGGCAAATACATTAAAAAATACATAAAAAATATGCTACAAAAGTTTCTATTTCAAATAAATGCTGTTCTTTTGAACTTTCTATTCATCAAAGAATCCTGAAAAATAAAATGTATGACGGTTTCCACAAAAATATGAAACTTTTTTCAACATTGATTATCATAATAATCATAGAATGATTTCTGAAGGATCATGTGACACTGAAGACTGGAGTAATGATGCTGAAAATTGAGCTTTGATCCCAGAAATAAATTATAGTTTACTATATATTCACATAGAAAACAGCTGTTTTACACTGTAAAAATATTTCACAATTTTTACTGTATTTTTGATTAAATAAACGCAGCCTTGGAGAGCAGAAGAGACTCTTTCAGAAACATTTAAACATCTTACTGACCCCAAACGTAGGCCTATATCATTCTGACAGACAATGATGGAGTTTGGAATAATATATTTTTTTTAAAAAAATATTATTTTACCTTTATTTAACCAAGCATATCATTTAAGATCATTTTGTAGCCTACTTTTGAAGCAAGCTGAGCAATTAGAAATAATAATGATGCTCATTTAAAACATCTTAGAGTGAATCTTTAGTTATTTTCTCATTGGGAATGAACGTCAAAGCATTTCAAAACTGAAACATAAGTGTCCTGTGCAAAAAATGACTCACAAAACGCTGATCAGCGCTGATTCAGGCGCGTTAGTTCCGGCTCTGAGCCGCTATGACGACACACGTCAATTACTCATGCAAACAAACATAGCTAGTTTTAAAAGTTTTTTTCCAAGACTGGTCATAACTATTTTAACTCACGTAAAGTTACATAAAAGGACTTGTCTAATTTGAATCGTTAAAGTATCCTACTTTAAGACGCATATATGCAACTGTCTTGCAGGAATTGCATGAATTGACTCGTTGGTGTTTACAGATAAGCAAAGTTCCTTTTCCAGCTTCCGCTTTAAGTAGCCTACGTGAGGAATAATAATAATCCCTGCAGTCATCATCACTCGATCTGTGGGTGAAATGTCTTATTTAAATGAGCAGGTGTTTCTTTAACCACATCCTGGACGAGCTCGTGCTGCTGCACGGAAGAAGCTGAATGATGATGATTCGTGAGTTTAATCTGAATAAATGCTCTCATTTCTGTCGCGTGCATTTCATTCCTGGGCAGTTTGCCTACTATGATTAGCATGTCAAGACAGGGATTGTTTTACAGCCCTTCGCTGCACCTCAAAGAGCAAAGGACAGTTTCCACACGACAGTAACTCGGGTTGCAAAACGTTATAGCAGTTATGCGCGAGTGACGCTTTCAGTGCGCAACCCTTATTTTAATTCGTTTTGAAAGTGAATTAGTTCAGCTTGTGTTGATTGTCGGAGGGAGGCGGGTCTTCACGGACTGATCACCGATCAGCTGAGGCGGGATCGTCACTGTCTGCACGCTCAGGTCATATTTAGCTTTATTCCCGTCCATGTCGAACGATGTTTAGGAACGTTTCGGGAGCGTCTTTGTTACTGCAGCGTCTGAACTTGCAACTTGACGCGACCTGCTCATTGTGTAATTACCGCGCGATGCGCTGCTATCGTGTTTACCGGAGGTTAAGTGCATGCAAAGCCGCTGTTTTTCTCCGTCCCTGTTCGCTCAGACTCGAGCATGAGATTCCGTTCGGATCATCGTCGGTTCATCTCGTTGCACGCGCGCGAATGGCGGCGTTTGCTTTGAACGCACCGCGAGAATACAGTGACTCGACGAACGGCTCTCGAAACATCGTGAATTCACTGTATGAACTTGAGTCGTTTTTATCGGTTCGTTCTCCAGCTGCTGTCATGATACAAACGAGACGATCGTCCACGACGCCTGAGAAAACGCGAGATGAACGCGCCGCTAATGTTCAAACGGTAAGTCAGCTACACGGGAGTTATTCAACTGACTAGTTATTACTGTTAATTATTCATTTATTGTTCATTAATGTTTATACAGCAGGTTATAGTGTTGTGCGCGGAACGCTTGTGCGTGTGGTTTCCATTCACGCGCTCTTTTTTCCGTTCCGAGTGTTTAAACTAGTGAACGGACTGCAGGAGTTTGTTTTGCATTGTGTTTGTGTTCCGTCACGTGGTTACGCTCTTGTCATCATATTACAGGCTCGTTTCTTAGTGCTCATTGTTGTCATTTTTACTTCCTCTGTCTTGATACAGAAAATCTTACTACAAACTCTCTGTTCTGCTGCCGGTCTGCATTTCTCTATTCATGTATCATGGTAGCATCATAGAATACCATGGTATTATCATGGCTTCCATGCTGTATTTTATCTGTCAGATGGATCACAGTCTGTCATCATGTTTATAGGTCTGGTTTCACTAGTTCTGCATAACCAGCTGATGAAGTTAGTCAACTTTCACTTTCAATGGAATGTCAAACTAGAACGAAGATCATTCCAGATGACGCTGCTGTTTTTCTCTCTCTCTCTCTCTCTCTCTCTCTCTCTCTCTCTGTGTGACTGTAGGCCTGTGGCAGTAACACACTAGTTTTATAACACGTCTCAGTCTGATCCCACAGGCCGTGACTGTTATTTGTTCCCAGTATTTGCTGGGATCAGTGAGGCGTGTTTATCAGCATTTTGGTATCAGTATTTTATTTTTATTTTTTTAGTATTTTGTAACATTTTTTCTTTTTGGAAATTTCTTAGTATTTTGTATCAGTATTGTTTTGAGTATTTTGTATCATTTTTGGGTTTTTTGAGTATTTTGTATCAGGCATTTTCCAGAATGTTTTTAATATTTTGTATCAGTATTTTTTTGAGGATTATGTATCAGATTTTTTGTATCAGTATTGTTTAGTGATTTTTTTTTTTTTTTTTTTTTTTTTTTTAATATTTTGTATCAGTATCTTTTGGTATTTTTGGAGTATTTTGTATCACTATTTTTTTAGCTGTATTTTTTTGGTATTTTTGGAGTATTTTGTATCACTATTTTTTGGTATTTTTGGAGTATTTTGTATCAGTATTTTTTTAGCATTTTGTATGTATTTTTTTGGTATTTTTGGAGTATTTTCTATTAGTATTTTTGAGGATTTTGTATCAATATTTTTTGGTATTTGAGTATTTTGTTTCTGTACTTTTTGGTAGTTTTGGAGTATTTTTTTATCAGTATTTTTGAGGATTTTGTATCAGTATCTTTTGGTATTTTTTGAGTATTTCGTATCTGTATTTTTTGTATTTTTGGAGTATTTTGTATCAGTATTTTTTTTTAGTATTTTGTATCTGTATTTTTTGGTATTTGAGTTTTGTTTCTACTTTTTTTTTTATTTTGAGTATTTTGTATCAGCATTTTTTGGAGTATTTTGTATATGTACTTTTTGAGTATTTTTTGAGTATATTGTATCAGTATTTTTTGGGTTTTTTTTTTTGAGGAATTTGTATCAGTATTTTTTTGGTATTTTTGGAGTATTTTGTACTCAGTATTTTTGAGTATTTTGTATCTGTATTTTTTGTTATTTGATTTTTGTTTCTACTTTTTTTTTTATTTTGAGTATTTTGTATCAGCATTTTTTGGAGTATTTTGTATATGTACTTTTTGAGTATATTGTATCGGGGGGGGGGGTGGAGTATTTTGTATATTTAAATATTTTTTAATCAGTATTTTTTTGATGATTTTGTATCAGTACTTTGGTATTTTTTGAGGATTTTGTATCAGTATTTCTCTCTCTCTCTCTCTCTCTCTCTCTCTCTCTCTCTCTCTCTCTCTCTCTCTCTCTCTCTCTCTCTCTCTCTCTCTCTCTCTCTCTCTCTCTCTCTCTCTCTCTCTCTCTCTCTCTCTCTCTCTCTCTCTCTCTCTCTCTCTCTCTCTCTCTCTGTGTGTGTGTGTCAGTTTTCCGGGCTGTTTGTGACTGTGGCAGTAACACACTAGTCTTATAACACGTCTCACTGTCTGATCCCACAGGCCGTGACTGTTATTTGTTCCCAGTATTTGCTGGGGTCAGCGGAGTGCCTGGCGTGTGTCCACAGGTTTTGTTGGATTAGTGAGTGTTTGAACGGTCACATGTGGCCTTCACGTGTCATCTGCTTCCTTCCCTTTGGTTTTAGCTTTATAATACAGTTTAATTTTATAAATTCTAATGCAGTGTAATGTTTATTACTAGAAAATAACAATCGCACAAAATCTGGATACCAAGACAGGGTTGCAAACTTCATATAAAAGAAACCTTCTGCTAACCTTTTTTTATATATGTGTGTGTGTGTGTGTGTGTAACGTCTCACTCAGCTCCTCCAGATGAATGCATGTAGATTGTGATGTTGTGTGTGTGTTTGTCATCTGAGGCCCTCAAACACTCTTATCTCACACAACACACCATTGTTTCTGTTTGAAAATTGGCATGTTGCCCTACACACACACACACACACACACACACACACACACACACACACACACACACACACACACACACACACACACACACACACACACATTTTCTCTATGGAAATGAAAGCCTGCGTTCTTTGTGTTTGTTGGAGCCGGTTAGATTAGGTCAGGTTTTTGGCTCGTAGGTCAACATAATAACTGGTGTCACATGAGGATAAACACAAACACACTGATTTATTGTGTAAATAGACAGTTTTCATTGATGTTTCCAGTGTGTTAATGTTTGGATTCTGAACCTCGAACACTAAAAACTGAAGTCAGTGTGCTTTATATCTCTCACACGTCAAATCTACTTGTACTGGACGATTAGACCTAAAATTAGATCTTGCATTCCATCTGATGTTTATTTCTGAATCCTCACTCACGCCGTTCCCAGCAGAACTTCAGTCATTGGCTCATGAAGGAGTCACTCGAGAGCTTCTGCGTTCTGATTGGCTGTGGACTGGTGTGAAGCCCCTCCCATCAAGGCCTTTTGGCAGCTTTCACTTTAAATATTTGAATGCAGCTGCTACATCTTTTGGAGTCATTTTCAGCGGTCAGATCTATGAAATATTTCTTCTTTAAATCTGTCGGCAGGATCACGTGTCGTCTGTGTCCAGCGCTGAAGGTCAAGGGTCAGACGGGAAGCCCAGTAAGACGCAGCAGCTCAGGAAGGTGTTTAAGGAATACGGTGCCGTCGGCGTCTCGTTCCACATTGGAATCTCCCTCATATCTCTGGGAATATTCTACCTCGCTGTGTCCAGGTGAGATTCACGTGTTTAATGAAAAACATGAGTATTTAATTTCACCAAACTACAGTCAGGTTTAGCGTAAGTCTGTGTGAATTCATTACCTTTATTTCTACATCACTTTACAACACAGAGTGTTTCAAAGCAGCTTCACATAAACAGAATCAATGATGCAAACTTCATCAGATATGAGACACATTCAAATGCTGCTGTAAAGACAGTAGTGTCATTATTCAGCTCAGTTCAGGTTAAACCTCCAGGTTATTTTTAAAGGAATATTTAACTATAGCTACAGTCAGAATCTGTACTAATGTGCCAAACCTGTAAATCATCTACAGTTTGCTTTATAAAATGTTACATGAAGAATAGAATTATTATTAATGTAATTATTTATTGCACTTTGGTGTTAAAAGCAGTAAACCACTTGTAGGTTGACAGTAATAGTTATATAAGTATATCCAACTTTATTCTGATACATACAGTACAGTCACATACTGTACAGCGAGATATACTACATAGCAAATCTGCTGCTTCTGTTTGTTTATATCGTTTCAAAATGCAACTATATTATCGTCCAGCTCTAATCTGATAAATGCAACTATGAGGCATGAGGTTATTAAGATATTATAAACATTAACATCATGATTTTCTGTAAAGATTCTTTCAAACGAAGTGTGCTGTGAAAAACCTATACAAATAAATTTGACTCTGCTTTGTGATAGACTGATATAATTCTGTCAATGTTTGTTCAGGTTTAACCTTAACCAGCACTTTTATTAATGGATATTAATTATATTTATTATTTTGTATCAGTATTTGAGTATTTTGTATCAGTTTTTTTAGTATTTGGTATCAGTATTTTTTTTTAGTATTTTGTATTCATTTTTGAGTATTTTATATCACAGTTTTGTATCATTTTTGTATCAGCGTCTTTTGTTATTTTTTGGAGTATTTTTTTTTTTTTTGTATTTTGTGTCTTTTTTTGAGTATTGTGTATCAGTATTTTTTGTTATTTTTTAAGTATTGTGTATCAGTATTTTTTGGTATTTGAATATTTTGTATCAGTATTTTTTGAGTACTTTGTATCAGCATTTTTTTGAGTATTTTGTATCAGTATTTTTAGTGAGTTAATTTGTATCTTTTTAGTATTTTTGGTGTTTTTGGAGGATTTTGTATCATCATTTTAGTATTTTGTATCAGTATTTTTAGTGATTTTTTTTTTTTTGTAATTTGTATCTTTTTTTAGTGTTTTTGGAGGATTTTGTATCAGTATTCTGAGTATTTTGTTTCAGTATTTTCTGAGTATTTTGTATCAGTTTTTTGTATCAGTATTTTTAGTGATTTTTTTTTTTTTGTAATTTGTATACTTTTTTTTTTTAGTATTTTTGGGGGTTTTTTTCTGGAGCATTTTGTATCTATTTTTTTTAAGTTATTAGTATTTTGTATTAGTTTTTTGTATTAGTATTTCTACTGATTTTTTTTAGTATTTTTTGAGGATTTTGTATCATTTTAGTATTTTGTATCAGTATTTTGAGGATTTTGTATCAGTGTTTTTAGTATATTAATATTTTATTTGTCAATTTTTTTTTGTATTTTTGGAGGATTTGGTATCAGTATTTTTGAGGGTTTTGTGCCAGTATTATATTTTGAATCAGCATTTTTTTTTGGAAGTTTTTAGTGTTTTGTATCAGTATTTTTGAGTATTTTGTGTCAGTTTTTTGTATCAGTAGTTTTTTAGTGATTTTTTTTTTTTTTTGAGTATTTTCTATCAGTTTCTTTTTTGTTTTTTGGAGTATTTTGTATCTGTACATTTTGGTATTTTTTTTTAAAAGTATTTTGTGTCAGTAGTTTTTTTTGTTTTTTTTCCATGTAATTTGAAAGATGTCATCGTTGAATGCATTTAGAAGAGTTTTGAAAAAGTGACCTACCGATTATAACAATATATAAATGACTGCAGCTATTTCTGCTACTGATATCCTGTTGTGTTTTTGTGTTTTCAGCGGGTTAGACATGACGGCTCTGTTGTGCAGACTGGGCTTCAGCGAGTCTCTGGTTCAGTCGAAGTTAGCCACCGGCACAAGCACGTTTGTTCTGGCGTACGCCGTGCACAAGCTCTTCGCCCCGCTGCGCATCAGCATCACGCTGGTGTCGGTGCCGCTCATCGTGCGACACCTCAGGAAGACGGGACTCTTCAAACCCAGAACATCCGGCCCATGAGCTTCAGCTCCAGAACTCACAGCACATTCATAAGCTTCTCTAGATGTCTTATCAGAGCATTTAATTGATAGTGAACTCACTACAGTAACTTATTTCCCTCTGACAAATGCATCAGTGCATTTATTGAGCGTGCAGTACCTCATTTGGACGGGTGATGGTGACGTCAGATTCTGCTTTGCTGTGTGTACATTTACATACATATGTACATACATGTTTACACGACCAACACTGCAAAACATCACATTTTTCCTCATATTTCTGTCTTGTTTTCCAGCACAAATATCAAAACATTCTTAAATCATGATACATTTACTGGAGAAGCAAAATGAAACATTTGTTTTCCCTGAAAAATTGATCAAAATGAAGTGAGATTGTTTAAAACAAGAACAAATATCTGTCAAAATAAACTTAATTCAAAGGGAAACAAGATTATTTCTCTGACCCCATCTTGTTTTAAGCACAAACTCACTTAAACACTCAATATCTTCAGTCATTTCTTCTCCAGTAAATATCTTGATTTAAGAATGTTTCGATATTTGTGCTGGAAAATGACAAACACTGAGGAAGAACTTGATGTTTTTCAGTGAATCATGATAAACTTTGAGTGCCTCGTTTGGACTGGTGTTGGAAACGATCAGGTCTTTATGAATGTTCTTTAGTTTTAAGATCTGCAATCCTTAAATGAAGTATGTTAAAATTTTATCAACTGTGATTTTTGTAAATGTAAATTAAACTGTTAACGAAGAAGACAGTTGCATTGATTTAGTTCACACTAATACTAACTGCCTCAATCAAATGGGCTTTTGAGGATTTTTCAGGACATTTTTGTGACTGTTAATTATATTGAAAGATTGATTGTGTAATATTGTAAAGACAATGTTATATTTGACTACATATAATTATAAAATAAAATATTTGCCCAATAAGGACTAACTAGGTTGTGATTTTTACGTAAATGCTTTTTGAGCATATGAAGATGATTCATTCATGATCATAAACTACAATCATAAACTACAAGAACACACAGTCTGTTATATCAGCAGCGCCCTCTAGTGGTCCCACCTGATACTGATATTACTGCAGTGTATTAAAAACTGATGTTCGATACTGTGCAAAAACAAAATATACCTGTGTATCGTACAGTTCACACAAAAATGAGAGGCTTTTTTTCGGTGAAACACTTGGATTGAAACATACAGCTGCTACATTCAAAACTAATTGACAAAAAAGCTTAATTTAAATGGTTTTACTACCCACAGAAATGTTTAAACAGCTTCATCTGTCTGAGTCGCAGTTCCACCAGTCGTCAGCAGGTGTCAGTGTTGGATCAGAACAATCACCATAATTCTGTTTCTGGATATTATTCCTCTGTGATGAATCAAAAATGAATGTGTTTGTCCTAGAAAGGCACTGTAATATTCACTTCTGAAAGATGATATCAGTTTAGCATATTTATTATATAAATGAACATTATACATCATAATTAATACTGATTTAATCACTCAAGTTAAATTATGCTCATCTTCAAAGTATATTTATTTACAATGTTGCGCTTGCTTGATTGCACTATGTATGAGCTCAAATATTTTTAATTTCTACAGCACTTTATACAGTACAGATTGTTTCAAAGCAGCTTCACAGTAAAAAAGAAAAAAATCAATGACGCAAACTTCAAATGTGAGACATTCAATTTCAAAATAAGTAAAACTCATGAAAATGCTAAAACTTGGTTAAGGTGTCCATGTTACAGAGCAATTATGCACATACAAACACACACACACACACACACACACATACATACAGTACATACATACATACACACATACATACATAAACATAGATACACACACACACATATACATAAATACATATACATATATACACACACACACAGACATATACACACACATGCACACACACACACATGCACACACACACACACATGCATACATATACACACACACACACATGCATACATATACACACACACACACAAATACACACACACATACATACACACACACACTCATATACACACACTCATATACATACATACACACATACATACATAAACATAGATACACACACACACATATACATAAATACATATACATATATACACACACACACAGACATATACACACACATGCACACACACACTCATATATACACACACACACTCATATACATACACACACACACACACATATACATACACACACACACACACACACATTCATATACATAAACACACACATGCACACACACACTCATATATACACACACACACTCATATACATACACACACACACACATATATACATACACACACACATTCATATACATACATACAGCACACACAATAAGGTAATGGGTTCGATTCCCAGTGAATGTGTGACCTGAGGGAATGTGTACCTTTAATACAATGTAAGTCTTTTTGGAAAAAAGCGTCTGCCAAACGCATAAATGCCCATTATTGTGTGTGTTTTAGTTTGCAGCACTGCAGAAGACAATGTGTGGCATCAGATCTACAGAAACACACAACACTGTCTTGTTCTGTGTGTGTGCTAGCGCCTGTCTCTCTCTCACCTGTCTGTGTGTGTGTGTGTGTGTGTGTGTGTGGGGACAGGCGCTGGTCCTGTGAGGCTCATTATACAGCACTGGTCCGGCCGAGTGTCTGTCCCCTGTATGGCCCTCATGGCTATGTACAAATTGGTGACAGTGATCGGCCGCTCGGCCCGGACGCTGTCAGAAAGCGCTTTTCAAAACCTACAGAGGAAGCGGCGCCGGCGAGGCCTCATGGGAGCGACTGTCTTAGGAGCCAAAATGTGACAATATGGAGGGAGTTTTGGAGAGTTTTCATACAGCAGGAAAACAACAAACTCGTGTCGGATTCCAGTGAACGGTCAGTGTGTCAACATGCGAAAATCTCAGAGGACTCCAGGAGACGCACAGTCCTTCGTCTCAGATGATATCTGAATATTAACAGAGCAACATTTGGTTGATTTCTAAACCTGGAAAAGTCGTGGAAGATTATAAAATCTGAAAACACCACAGGCATTCTTCTGACAAACATAGTAGTTATGCCAAGCTAAAAATGCATGCTAAAATATTCTATCGGGCAGTAAGAAAATTCTTAGAAATCCTTACCTTAAGTCATGAGCAACAGGAAAGGTTTTCAGGGGGTGAATTAAATGAGAAATGTCTTGGTTGTTTTATCTGACTTTAAGTCATCTTGAGGCCCCTAGTGGACCTCTATAAATGACTGAAGTGTCTGAATATCTGCAGGAGCCGCTGACTTCATACACGTTTTCATTTTTGATTGAATTATCTAAAAAATATAATGTGAAGATCTGAAAGTCGAGCATGTTTTAACCCAAAATTAAAAGTGAGAAAGTCACAGAAACGATCGTTAGCGGACGAGCCACTGATCACACTTCTCTTTAAAACATGATCAAAAGATGTGAGGGACGTAAAGGTGAGAGTCCGGAAAATCACATGACTTCAAACACCTGATGAGAGTCAATCACTCTTTCTTTCTCTCGTCCACCTTCATTTCAGTTTCTCACATTATCACACACACACAAAATGTGCCACTCTCACAGGACGAGATATTTATTTTCCCACAAAGTCTTTTTCGATACATTTCTCTGCAGATTTGACTGTGAATATTGAATCAGGCAATTATTGGAGGATCCTGTGCTGCAGATACGAGGTGTTCCAGCGCTGTCAGAGGAATAAAGGAGAGGCAGAATAAAGGCGCATCCGCGTCTCAGTGTTTTCTGACAGCTCGAGGTTTGTGTGCATCTGCCTTTAACTCACCGCCGCTTCACTCGGCCAAACCAACATCACGGACGTTACATGAGGGTTATCAGTCAACATACACACAACACATACAGAAGAAACTGAAACACTTTACAATAAGGTCTTGTTTTTAAAGGATTAGTTCACTTCAGAATTAAAATTTCCTGATAATTTACTCACCTCCATGTCATCTAAGATGCTTATTTCTTTCTTTAGTCGAAAAGAAATGAAGGTTTTTGAGGAAAACATTCCAGGATTTTATATATTTTATACGGGTTGAAGGTCCAAATGTCAGTTTCAGTGCAGCTTCAAAGAGCTCTACACGATCCCAGACGAGGAATAAGGGTCTTATCTAGAGAAACCATCGGCCATTTTCTGAAAAAAATAAACATTATATTCTTTTTAACCACAAATGCTCGTCTTGCACTGCTCTGTGATGCGCCACGCGTTACGTAATCATGTTGGAAAGGTCACGCGTGATGTAGGCGGAAGTACGAAAAACTCCATCTCATTTTTTCCTCCAACTTCAAAATCGTCCGACATCGTTGTTTTACCTTTTTTTGTAAAGGCCGTTTGACTTAGTCTTTGCATGTTCGCTTTGTAGACACTGGATCTTCCGTCTACGTCACGCGTGACCTTTCCAACATGATTACATAATGTGTGGAGCATCACAGAGCAGTGCAAGACGAGCATTTGTGGTTAAAAAGTATATAATGTTTATTTTTTTTAGAAAATGGCCGATGGTTTCTCTAGATAAGACTCTTATTCCTCATCTGGGATCGTGTAGAGCTCTTTGAAGCTGCATTGAAACTGACATTTGGACCTTCAACCCCAGTGAAGTCCACTATATGGAGAAAAATCCTGGGATGTTTTCCTTAATTTCTTTCCGACTGAAGAAAAAAAGACATGAACATCTTGGATGACATGGGGGTGAGTGAACTAATCCTTTAACTTTAGTGTTACAGTGTAATTATACATTTAATTACTGAGTAATAATAATAATTAAATAAATGCACTTCATAGGATTAGGGGTTGGTTTAGTGTTAGTTGCATAGTTATGCATAATTTATAGTAATTACTACAGTAACTACATGTAACAAGGACACTAAAATAAAGTATTGCCTATCATTTTACAGTATTTATTAATCTTTGATAATGTTATATAATGTTCATATTAGTTCAGAATGTCAACAGATACAACTTTTGATCTTAGTAATGATTAATAATTAATAAAACATTGTATTCCAGATAACTAAAGTGATCTACCTGCTGATGTAACGGCGTTACTCCAGCCGTCAGTAGGTGGCGCTCACGCTGCTCCTCACGCTGTAACATGCCACCTCACACACTCCTCAAACAGTCCGCAACGCAAACAGACACACAATTTCTTTCAATTAGCACGAGTCGGGCAGCTCAATAAATTTCAGTTTGTCGTGGGAGACGCGAGGGCGCTGTACTTCGACTCGCCGCAAATGAAGAGTAATGTGAGAGCGAACGTGAGCGTGAGCCGTTCCTCAGCCTGCTAACCAGACACACACAGATGACCGTCAAACACACACACCAGCAGTTTATAAATTAACTAGCAGTCTCAGGGAACAGAATAAACGAGATGAAACGAGATCATCTCGAGAGCAGAAGAAGACAGAGGCGAGATGAAGCCTTCAGGTCTCTTCATAATGATGGAAGATATTGAGCGTCGCTCCTCAAATGAAAGACATCTGTCACGGATCGGGGGTCTTTCCTCTCTAAAGGAGCGTAATATCAATAATATTAACTTCGGCACATAATAAACCTGCGGCTTGGACACAAATCAGCGACTGCAGCCACACGCAGATCTTTTACTGCTGTGAGAAGGTGCTGGAATCGATTTTGCAATCTGGGGGTCCAGGAACAGAAAATACGAAGCGGAGGATCACTGCGATCCTGAGGATCCTGTCGCATGAGGTCCGCTGACCCAAAGAAACGTGATTAATCAGAGGTAGAGATGAAGAGAGCGCGCAGATGACCTCAAAACCTCAAGACGAGCAGAACAGAAGCAGAGCAGAGATGATGATGATGATGATGATGACGGTCTCGGCCTCTTTTCCACTGAAACGGTGCCAAAGACTCAACCGGAGGATCGGAGAAGCTCCGTCAGAACCGGCCCATGATCACCGACTGATGTTACTATAACCTGCACACAAACAAACACATTATCATACAAAAACAAACAAAAGATATATATATATATGTGTGTGTGTGTGTGTGTGTGTGTGTCAATAGATTCATTATATTACATATTTTTAGATGACAGTTTACTTGCCATTTTGCAAGATTATGGATTATAATCTATGTATTTTTATCTTGTATTTTTTAATAAATATTATTTATTTTTAATAATAATGTATAATATGTAATTTCATATTATATATATATAATGAATTCATATTTAAATATTTATTTTGTGCATTTTTGGCTATGGCATATGACAGCAGAGATTTGAGTATTATATATATTTTAATCATTACTAATTCATTAATTTTACTATTTCATTTTATATATATATATATATATATAGTAAAATTAATATTATAAATATAAATATAAATATATTATAGCAGAGACTTCATTTCAACATAATTGTAATAATATATATTAATATATGTTTTACATATATTTTTATTAATATATAAACTAATTTTTATAATATATAACTTTCATTATATATATTTTACAATATATATCAAAATATCAAGATAAATAAATAAATAATATATAAAATAATAAATAATATATATATATTATTTTTTGGGGGGGGTATTAAAATTTATTTTTGAGATATAATATATTAATTTTTGCTTTTTTATAAAATGGCAAAGACTTGATTTCAACTATTGTAATAATACAATATATATTATAAAGTTTTAAATATATTATTATTTATATATATATATATATATATATATATATAAAATAAATCTTACAGTATAGAAGAGGGGACATAATTATGAACATGATATGAACAATTATGAAGAGTATGATATAACATGAATTAGTTGTATATTTGTTGTATATTTCTCAGTGTTTCCCTGCATGTGTGACCCGTCAGAACAGACGGACGAACATGAGCTGAGAGCAGGAGAGGTCATCTGATAGAACAGAAGAAAGAGAAGAGAAGAGAGGGAAGGAGACGTGAGTTCTGGTTCTGATGCTGATGTTCCTGCAGGCGTCAGCGAGGCCCGTCACGACCGAAGCCACAAACACAACATCACTCACAGCAGAGAGAGAGAGAGAGAGAGAGAGACGAATAATTCAGTTTGTAATGACTTCTCCGCACAACACCTTCATGTAATTCCATTATGGATTTTGCCATAAAGTGATAAATTCATTATTCCGGTGGACAGTAAAAAGCAGCAATAACATCCTCTAATATGCACATTATTCATCGCATTACTCCGAGGGCTGATTTCTCCTGCTTTCCTCTTTCATTTATGAAGCTGCTTTTTCGGAGTGTGATGGGAACGGGATGCATTGTTCTAAAAACTGAATTACCAACGGCGTCCCGTCACTTTAGCGCAGTGGCTAATGCGAACTCACGGCGCTGAGGCTTTTTGCCATCATCCGTTTAAAAGGGTTTTTCTGAAAGACATGCTTCAGGTTTATGACACTGACACGTGCGCGAGATCATGAAAACTCACATTAATTGTGTCAGAATCTTTCATTGGCTCTGCCAGAGTTTAAGAGGTGAATCTTATTGAGAACAGGTGAAATTTACATGGGATATTATTTGTTTTACTGTGTATCTTTCAGTATTAAATATTGTGTATCATATTAGATAATGACTAGATTTTTTTCTCAAAAAATAAAATATATAAAATGGGAGTTTTGTTGTAGTGTTGATGGTGGTTGTCAAGGTGTTCGTGTTTTTGTTTTTTTATCATATTATATGAATTTCCTTGTATTTTGTTCCATTTGAGTTCTGCTTAAATTCAAATTACAATTCTACAAATTCAGTTAAAACTCGGGAACTTTACTGGATCGTGGTGGAAACACTGTACAGTAAGCTTTTGTTTGTTATCTATCTATCTATCTATACAAATTAATAAATAATTATAACAGTAAGTAATTTTTTTTACAATATACACAAACTGTATATATACACACACACACACACACAAACACATATAATATATATATATATATATATAAAATTTTGTTTGGGATATAAATTTATTTTTGCTTTTTTATAGAACAGCAGAGAATTGATTTCAACATAATGTTAATAATATATATTAATATATGATTTTAATAAAAAAGCAAAAATAAATTTATATCCCAAACAAAATTTTAATATATATATATATATATATATATGTATATATATATATAAATTTTGGTTGGGATATAAATTTATTTTTGCTTTTTTATTAAAATTATAATAAATAATAATTATAATAAATATATAATAATTATATATATATATATATATATATATAATTATTTAATATGTAATATATTATTATTTATATAATAATTTAATATATTAATAATATATATAATTAATGTTAAATATTATAAAAAATACAGTTCATATATTAATAATATATGTAAAAAATTAATCATATATTAATATATTATTACAATTATGTAGAAATCAAGTCTCTGTTCTATAAAAAATATATTAGCAATATAAAATTAGCAATTATATTATCATTATTTAATATTTAATATATATATATATATTAATGAACCTGTCAACAGATGTCATGTCAATAGATGTATTACATATATATATACACACACACACACTTTATATATTACTTTATATAGTGTTTATATATTTTTTTTTGCATTTATGGCAATTGTATATGACAACAAACTTGATTATTATATATATTTTAATGATTATTACTAATGTTAAATAATGGCACTGTATTGTAAAGTGTTAGGTGGATTGTTGAAGGCTGTGAGGCTGAATGGTGTTTGTTAAATGTGTTTTGATTGTTCTTCTTTCTTCATAACTGAAGCCTGCAGTGATTCTCCAGTGTCTCTCAGATGTGCTTGACTGCGACTGTAGTGTGTTTGTTTCCGGTGTAACTCACAGAACTGTTGCGTGTGATTCTTCAGCGTGAGGACGGTGACGGAGCGATCGGCGTGTCTCAGAGTCACAGATGGCTTCAGTTCCTCACAGCTGTAGATGAGCGTCCGCTGCTTCACGGCCCTGTTTCTCCGTCTGTCTCCTGCATTGCAAATAATTCATTAACCATTTCATTCTTTAAAAAACATATTTTATGCAAATGTGATCAGATGTGGTGTTCTTTTAAATTACCTCTGAAAGCATCAGCCTGCGATGAGAAACACATCATGACTCACGCTGGACAAACTTTCAGAGCATCTCGTTTTCTCTTCTCAAATGAATCTGTAGAACAAGCGACACGCATCACACACACATCTTCTCAGTGTGTGCTAACCTGTTCAAACATTTATAGCGGCATTGTGTGAAGTCTAATGCTCACACACTCGAACATTGATGGAGGTGATGTGTGAGGTCATCTGATGCGGCTCTGAGGCGCCTTACAAACGCTGACACCTGATGGAAAGATTTCACATTGTTGAAGATATAGAACAGAAATTACACTGGATTTCTGTCATAAATATATTCTTTTAGGTCTTTCTAGAGAAGGTTTCTCCATACCCAGCTAACAGGGAACATTCTGGCAAGGTTCTCTCAAAGTTATGAGCAAATGTTCTTCCGGTAACGTTAATAGAACGTTCGTTCAGTTATTTGGTCTTTAATAATGTTCTCAAAACGTTAGCACAAAAAACATAATTTATACGTCATTCATGGAATGATTTTTCTGAAACGTTTTAGTTGGATGTTCATCTAACGTTTTTTTTCAAATGTTACTACTTGTTTCAGAACGTTTAGAGAACATTCAAAAGTAACGTTCCCATAATGTTTGAAGAATGACACAATGGAATGTTCCCTTAACGTTCACACAACCAAGAAAAATCTTAAAAAACATTTTAAAAACTGGACGTTTTGAACATTCAGAGAACATTGAGAACCTAGATGAGTAAAGTTTGATGACAAAGTTTTGTCTGAAATAAATGAATAACTGAAAGTCAATTAAATGTTCTAACACATTGCTAACATGTTTTAGCAAGTTTGCTAGTATATTTTAATACATTGTTAGCATGTTTTATCAAGTTGCTTACTTGTTTTAGTATGATTTGACATGTAACAGGATGTTTCTAACATGATTTAACATGTTGCTAGCATGATTTAACACGTTCATGCGTGATTTAGCACATTGCTAGGATGATTTAGTACGATGCTAACATGCGTTAGCATTTTACTAACATGTTCATAACATGATTTAACATTGCTATCATGTTTCTAACATTATTTAGCATGTAATAGGCATGTTTCTAGCATGAATTAACACATGATTTAACATGTTGCTAGCATGACTTATCACATTCCTAGCATGAGTTAGTATGAAGCTAACATGTTTTTAGCATGATATAGTGCATTCATAGCATGATTTAATATGATGCTAACATGTTTTAGCATATTGTTAACATGTTTCAAACATGATTTAACACATTGCTAACATGTTTCTAACATGTTTTAGCATGTAGCCCGCATGTTTCTAGCATGATTTAACACATTGCTAGCATGTTTCTAGCATGAATTAACACATTTCTAGTATGTTTTAACACATTGCTAGCATGATTTAGTATGATGCTAACATGTTGCTAGTGTGATTTAACACATTGCTAGCTAGTTTCTAGCACGATTTAACACATTGCTAAGATGTTTTAGCATGTTGCTAACATGTTTCTAACATGATTTAACAAATTGCTGACATTTCTAGCATGATTTAGCACATTGCTAACATGATGTAACATGTTGCTAGCATTATTTAACATGTTCCTAGCATGATTTAACACATTGGTAACACATTTTAGCACGTTGCTAGCATGATTTAATATGATGCTTACATGTTGTTAGTGTGATTTAACACATTGCTAATATATTTCTAACATGATTTAACACATTGCTAACATGTTTTAACATGTTGCTAACATGTTTCTAGCATTATTTAACACATTGATAATGTTTTAGCATGTTGCTAACGTTTCTAACATTAACACATTGCTAACATGTTTTAACCTGCTGCTAACTTGTTTCTAGCATGATTTAACACATTGCTAACGTTTTAGTATGTTGCTAACATGTTTCTAGCATTAATACATTGCTAACATGTTTCTAACATTATTTTACACATTGCTAATGTTTTAACCTGTTGCTAACATGTTTCTAGCATGATTTAACACATTGCTAACATGTTTTAGCATTTTGTTAACATGATTTAACACATTGCTAGCATGTTTCTAGCATGAATTAACACATTGTTAACATGTTTCTACCATGTTTCTAACATGTTTCTAACATTATTTAACACATTTGTTAACACTTTAATCTGTGCTAACATGTTTCTAACATTATTTAACACATTGCTAACGTTTTAACCTGTTGCTAACATGTTTCTAGCATGATTTAACACGTTGCTAACATGTTTTAACATTTTGTTAACATGTTTTAGCACAATGCTAGCATGTTTCTAGCATGTTCATAACATGTTTTAACATGATTTAACACATTGCTAACATTTTTCTAGCATGTTGCTAACATGTTTCTAACATTATTTAACACATTGCTAACGTTTTAACCTGTTGCTAACATGTTTCTAGCATGATTTAACACGTTGCTAACATGACTTAGTACAATGTTAAAATGTTGCTTGTATGATTTAACACATTGCTAATGTTTCTAACATGTTGCTAACATGTTTCTAGCATGATTTAACACGTTGCTAACATGACTTAGTACAATGTTAAAATGTTGCTTGTATGATCTAACACATTGCTAGCATGTTTCTAGCATGTTGCTAACATGTTTCTAGCATGATTTAACACGTTGCTAACATGACTTAGTACAATGTTAAAATGTTGCTTGTATGATTTAACACATTGCTAATGTTTCTAACATGACTTAGCATATTGCTAACATGTTTTATCATGTCCCTAACATGTTTCTAACATGATTTAACACATCGCTAACAGGTTTTGTTTTAGCATGTTGCTAACATGTTACTATAGTTGTATCCCAAATGACGCACTTATGCACTATGTACCTATCCATAGCATGTAGTGTATGAATGTTTTAAGTTTATTTTGTCATTCAGCATCGAAGTCTGCGACAGCTGAGTGCATAAAGTGTCCAACACTCCACACTTAATTTTTTCAGTTAATTTAGTGCATCATCCGGGTATTTAAAGTGTACTTTTTCTGTTTGGAATTTTCTGTGTGAACGCACTACTCCCACTATTTCTACTTAAAAACATAATAGAATAGTGCACAAGTACGCGAATTGGGACGCACCTAATGTTTTAGCATGAAAAATAAGACGAAGATTAAGCAGCAGTAGCTGACATGTAAACACTCTCCTAAGAAACACACACACACCTCAGTACACGCGTGTGAACGCCTTCATCACATCCACACACAGAGCTCAACAGGTGCTCAGAATCACCGGCGGGAGACTGACGCGAGAGCTGTAATCACAGGTGCTCGCGGCTCTTTGTAAACATCCAGATCTGTGTAGAGCAGAATGAATCGAGGAGGAAGAGAAATCAAACCTGCTATTCTTTCACAGTCTGTAAACCACGATCAATTTCTCAGAAAAGTAATTTCTTCACGTCTTTAACGTCGCAGCGCCTTCTTCATTTCAAACGTCCTGAACAATGGAAACCTGCCACTCGATAAAAAAAGAGGGATCCTTAAAAGAGTTTCTTTCTTCGCATCCATAAAAGAGGGAAAACTACAGTGATGTGATAAAGGAAGAGTTCACAGAAAAATGCAAATGTCGTTTACTCAAGGTAGCATTTACATTCATCTTTATGGCAGTCTGTCTCTTCTGCATGAGTGGTCAGTCACACATACAGGTGTTCTTTTTTTCTGAACCCCAAATGTCACATGACCCTAATGCAAAATGACATCATCATGTCACTGCTAATGGTCTGATGACATCACAAGAACAGTCTTCTGCTGGAATAATTTAAATCGCAGCTTTCAATGTCATCAGAGTCTCATTCGAGCTGCTGACATCAGATTATGGGTTATGAGTCGACTGAAAGCTTTTTACCGTCAATCATTCTGTGTGAATATTCCCTGAGGTCAAAGGTCAGAGGTCAAAGCTCAAAGCAGACTGTCAGCTGGCAGCGACCCCAAAATGTGTCAGCACAAAAGACACCAGACGCTTCTTCCTTCTGTTCCTGAGACCTTCCAATGACATTATCTAACGACATGCAGCTTATATCGGCTGAATATTCATCAATACAGGTATTTAATATATACATCACTGTTCAAAAGTTTAAAAGAAATTAATACTTTCATTCATCAAAGACGCATTAAAAAGATGTTTATAATGTTACAAAAGATTCTATTTCAAATACATTTATATTCATCAAAGAATCCTGAAAAATAAAATGTATCACAGTTTCCACAAAAATATGAAACTGTTTTCAACATTGATAATAATCATAAATGTTTCTTGAGCAGCAAATCAGCATATTAGAATGATTTCTGAAGGATCATAAAACTGTGAGTTATAAAGTCAGAATTGCAAGTTATAAAGTCGGAATTGCGAGATACCAAGTCAGAATTGGGAGTTATAAAGTCAGAATTGCAAGTTATAAAGTCAGAATTGCGAGATACCAAGTCAGAATTGGGAGTTATAAAGTCAGAATTGCGAGTTATAAAGTCAGAATTGCGTGATATAAAGTCAGAATTGTGTGATTTAAAGTCAGAACTGCGAGATATAAAGTCAGAATTGTGAGTTATAAAGTCGGAATTGCGAGTTATAAAGTCAGAATTGCGTGATATAAAGTCAGAATTGCGTGATATAAAGTCAGAATTGCGTGATATAAAGTCAGAATTGCGAGTTATAAAGTCGGAATTGCGAGACACCAAGTCAGAATTGGGAGTTATAAAGTCAGAATTGCGTGATATAAAGTCAGAATTGCGTGATATAAAGTCAGAATTGCGAGTTATAAAGTCGGAATTGCGAGACACCAAGTCAGAATTGGGAGTTATAAAGTCAGAATTGCGAGTTATAAAGTCGGAATTGCGAGATACCAAGTCGGAATTGGGAGGTATAAAGTCAGAATTGCGAGGTATAAAGTCAGAATTGCGAGTTATAAAGTTGGAATTGTGAGATACCAAGTCGGAATTGGGAATTATAAAGTCGGAATTGTGAAATATAAAGTCGGAATTGCGAGTTATAAAGTCGGAATTGCGTGTTATAAAGTCGGAATTGCGAGATACCAAGTCAGAATTGGGAGTTATAAAGTCAGAATTGCGAGTTATAAAGTCGGAATTGCGAGTTATAAAGTCAGAATTGCGAGTTATAAAGTCAGAATTGCGTGATATAAAGTCAGAATTGTGTGATTTAAAGTCAGAACTGCGAGATATAAAGTCAGAATTGTGAGTTATAAAGTCGGAATTGCGAGTTATAAAGTCAGAATTGCGTGATATAAAGTCAGAATTGCGTGATATAAAGTCAGAATTGCGTGATATAAAGTCAGAATTGCGAGTTATAAAGTCGGAATTGCGAGACACCAAGTCAGAATTGGGAGTTATAAAGTCAGAATTGCGAGTTATAAAGTCAGAATTGCGTGATATAAAGTCAGAATTGTGAGTTATAAAGTCGGAATTGCGAGATACCAAGTCAGAATTGGGAGTTATAAAGTCGGAATTGCGAGTTATAAAGTCGGAATTGCGAGATACCAAGTCGGAATTGGGAGGTATAAAGTCAGAATTGCGAGTTATAAAGTTGGAATTGTGAGATACCAAGTCGGAATTGGGAATTATAAAGTCGGAATTGTGAAATATAAAGTCGGAATTGCGAGTTATAAAGTCGGAATTGCGTGTTATAAAGTCGGAATTGCGAGTTATAAAGTCGGAATTGCGTGTTATAAAGTCGGAATTGCGAGATACCAAGTCAGAATTGGGAGTTATAAAGTCAGAATTGCGAGTTATAAAGTCGGAATTGCGAGTTATAAAGTCGGAATTGCGAGTTATAAAGTCGGAATTGTGAGATATAAAGTCAGAATTGTGAGTTGTAAAGTCAGAATTGCGAGTTATAAAGTCAGAATTGCGTGATATAAAGTCAGAATTGCGAGATATAATGTCAGAAGTGTGAGAAAACAGTCAGAATTGCAAGTTTATATCATCTTTTTCTCGCAATTGCAAGGTTATATATAATTTTTCTCACAATTGTGAGATATAAACTCGCAATTGCGTATTATAATGTCTAATTATAGTTTATATCTCACAATTCTGACTTTATAACTTGCAATTGCATGTTATAAAGTCAGAATTAATAATAATAATAATAATAATACATTTTATTTAAAGGTGCCTTTCAAAACACTCAAGGACACCGTACAGTAGAATGACAGTCATAAAACAAATCAAGACACAATACAACAAAACAACAGCTATTTAACATACGATATTTAAAAAAAAGATGAAGAAGATCGAAGTGTACGCTTCGGGGTGTAGATATGAAGCAATTTGGAGAGATATGAGGGTACGAGATTGTGAAGAGCTTTAAAAGTGAGAAGCAGAATCTTGTATTCTACCCGATATTTAACAGGAAGCCAATGTAGATGATAGAGGACAGGAGAGATATGCTCAATGGAAGAGGTTCTAGTGATTATACGGGCAGCTGAGTTCTGGACCAACTGAAGTTTATGAAGGAGTTTGTGAGGTAACCCAAATAGAAGAGAATTACAATAATCAATGCGTGAAGTGACTAGAGCGTATACAAGAATGGCTGAGAAATGGACGGAGACGGCTGATGTTCCGTAGATGGAAATATGCAGACCGAGTAATATTGTTCACATGCGTTTCAAAAGACAAAGTACTATCAAGGACGACACCCAGACTCTTAACCTGGGAAGATGGAGAGATTATAGAATTATCAATGGAAAGTGAAAAGCTATTGGATTTTGACAAATTGGATTTAGTGCCAACAAGAAGAACCTCTGTTTTATCAGTATTCAACTTGAGAAAATTGTGCGAAAACCAGGATTTAATTTACTCGCAATAAACTCGCAAACTTAATAAACTCGCAATTTTGAGAAAAAAGTCAGAATTGTGAGAAAAAGTCGCACTAAACAAGCTTCCATACATCCTTGACTGAACATGATTTTGTCAGACCCAAAAAATGTATCAACTGATTTAATGAATCAAAATTCATTTCGATGGTCCATTTTAGACCTTCTACTAACTATAAGTAACTTTGCAACTACATGTCAACTAACTCTCACTAGAGTATTAGTAGCCTGTTAGGGTTAGTAGAATAAGTTGACATGTATTTGCAAAGCTACATATAGTAAGGGAGCATCAAACTAAAGTGTTAGCACATATTAAGCAGTCCACTAATACTCTAATGACAGCAAACACTGTGAGCTGAAACACACGGCAGCACATGTTGTCATTCGGTCCGTCTCAGGGGTTTAACTCTGTTAATTGGATCACAGTAACCATCCATCTCTCACGGCACTAACTGACCCGCTTACAGAACACACAGTCCACACTTGTTCGCAACTACTGTCCGTCCACTACTGTCGCCGGAGCTCAAGGTCAACATGTTCAGAACGATGTACCAGCAAGCAAAGAAACATCCAGGGGTGAGTCCAACACCGACATTCACTTAGTTGGGTTTATAAGACACTTCATATTCAGTAATATTATTTGAGGATGAGAACAAAACTGAATAATGATATTACTGTCTTTACAGCAGAATTTGAATTTGTCTCATATTTGATGAAGTTTTGCATCACTGATTCTGTTATTTTCATGTTTAGTTCTGTGAAGCTTCTTTGAAACAGTCTGTGTTGTATAAAGCGGTGTAGAAATAAACTTTCAATCAAAATAAAGCGATATAGATGTTAAATGACTGTCAGCTTCACCATCACTGTCCTCTATTGTTATGCTGCATCATTGTAATAGTTTTTCTGAGAACAGTGAAGAGCTTTTATTGACCTTCCCATTAATAGTTTTACTGTAGATAAACAAAATAATCATAGTGAAAGATTTACTTCACCACATAAAAAAAAAAACTAAACGATAAACCCAAGACGAACAAAACAAACACTGCTTTCTCAAACAACAGCTCCATTATTGACCGTGTATGTGTGATGACCCAGATTCTCATGTTTGGCGGGTTACCAAAACTAAATGAACGACTGTTACGCAAACGCCACTGAAACGCCACTGTGTTTAGCAGCAACATATTAAGAGTGATTATTATGTAACACGCGACTGGTGAACTATTTGAGATTCTTGTATTTCAGAGGCCTGTAAATGCATGGATCTACTGTCTATGGAAAACAGGACAAACATATTGACTTTTGCAGTCTGACACTCAAACTTCTATAGCAAAAACTCTTTCTGTGAGGAGATATTTCACTGAAGGGACAGAAAACTCTGGGATCGGCAGCTGCTGAATTCAGTTTTGTTGCAGGTCAGGAGCAGATGTTGCAGCAGATGCTGTTAAAGCTGTCTGTCTCTCTCTCTCTTACGGCCATCACACAGGTGTTACAGTGACTAACAAGTGTGACTTCACAAATAAAGAAGAAAGTTGTTGTTTTCCTCACTCAAAAGTGTGAACACTGAATATGACACTCATGAAAAGCGCACAAGAGCAAAGCGCCACATATACAGTATGTGTCCATGAATTCTGTTCATTTATCAAGTCTGTTTCACTTCCCCAGCTAACAAAAAGGTGTTCTAGGAACGTTTTGCTAATGTTCTTATTAAGTTATAAAAACGTTTTTTTCTGAATGTCTTCTCAACATTGAAAACATATGGAAGCTTGTTTCTGACTTTTTTCTCAGAATTGCGAGTTAAACAATTTTGAGAAAAAAAATTGTGATATAAAATCAGAATTGAGATATAAACTCGCAATTCTGACTTTATAACTCGCAATTCTGACTTTATATCTTGCAATTCTGATTTCATAACTCGCAATTCCGACTTTATATCTCGCAATTCTGACTTTATAACTCGCAATTCTGACTTTATAACTCGCAATTCTGACTTTATAACTCGCAATTCCGACTTTATAACTCGCAATTGAGTTTATATCTCACAATTCTGACTTAATAAATCACAATTGCGACTTTATATCTCGCAATTCTGACTTTATAACTCGCAATTCCGAGTTTATATCTCGCAATTCCGACTTTATAACTCGCAATTGTGACTTTATAACTCGCAATTGTGACTTTATAACTCGCAATTCTGACTTTATAACTCGCAATTCTGACTTTATAACTCGCAATTGAGTTTATATCTCACAATTCTGACTATAACTTGCAATTCCAACTTTATAACTCGCAATTTTGACTTTATAACTCGCAATTGTGAGTTTATATCTCGCAATTCCGACTTTATAACTCGCAATTCCGAGTTTATATCTCGCAATTCCGACTTTATAACTCGCAATTCCGACTTTATAACTCGCAATTCCGACTTTATATCTCACAATTCTGACTTTATAACTCGCAATTCCGACTTTATAACTCGCAATTGAGTTTATTTCTCACAATTCTGACTTTATAACTCGCAATTCTGACTTTATAACTCGCAATTGAGTTTATATCTCACAATTCTGACTTAATAAATCGCAATTGAGTTTATATCTCACAATTCTGACTATAACTTGCAATTCCAACTTTATAACTCGCAATTTTGACTTTATAACTCGCAATTGTGAGTTTATATCTCGCAATTGAGTTTATTTCTCACAATTTTGACTTTATAACTCGCAATTGCAAGTTTATATCACACAGTTATGACTTTATAACTCGCAATTGCGAGAAAAAAGTCAGAATTGTGAGATAAAAAGTTGCAATGACCTTTTTTATTCAGTGGCGGAAACAAGCTTCCATAAAAACATTCTGTTTTTAAAATCTTTAAATAAAATTTCTTGGTTATGCGAGCATTAAGAGAATATTACATTTGATCATTCTTCAAACATGTTACTTTTGAATGTTACTTTTGAATGTTCTCTGAAAAAATTGTTACATTTAAAAAAGTTAGATGAACATCCAACTGAAATATATTATGAAAAAAAACATTCCATGAACGATGTATAAATAATGTTTTTGTGCTAATGTTTTGAGAACATTATTAAAGACCAGATAACTTTGAATGAACTTTCTATTAATGTTACTGGAAGAACGTTTGTTCATAACTTTGAGAGAACCTTGACAGAACGTTCTGAGAACGTTTCCTGTTAGCTGGGTCTTTCCGCATGTGTACAGCATACACTGATCCACAAAGAAAAACAACTAAATCATCAAAAAATATATAATGACATTTTAAATAAAGTGTTCAGCAGAAAGGTAAAAACATGCACTACAATGTGAACAAATTACAGAGAAAATTACTTTAGTTTTTGTATTTTCAATCAAAGTTCCCAGTTAATCAAACACAGTATTAAGAGCTTGTGGGGCTGTGAAGACTAAAACTAAAAATGGTCATTTATAAAAAAAAAAATACAAACAAAGACTAATTAAAAATCAAGATATAATCAAAAAATAAAAATAAGTGAAACTTCATCATCATCTACACAAAGATGATCAAACCAACTATCAAACCAAACAAACACACTCGATGCAAAAACATCAATTGACCACAAAACGCCCATCAGGATTGAGCTCAGCTGCGAGATGAGAGAAACCAAAGCAAAAACACATGTTGCGCTCGGCTTAGGACGCTTAAACATATTTGATAAGCTAATTTGAATATCTCCCAGTAACCCCTGGGGGATTATGCAAATAACTTTTACAGGAGGCAGTTTTGACAACATAAGGCTAAGTCTGTGTCTGCCTGTCTTTCACTTTCTCAAACGCAGAAAAAATGTGGCGATTCTGCCATCCGAACTGATGCGTCACATTTTCTCTTTTAATATGTATTTCTATTCTAATCCCTGTTATCATTTACACACACACACACACACACACACTGAAGTCTCCCGGTAGGATGTGTGTGTGTGTGTGTGATCCTGTCACTCAGTCTGATCGGCAGCACACACACACACACAAGCGGCTGTGTCCTTCGTCACTCAACCCAGACTGACACACACAGTGTGTCTCCATGCATATAAAAGAGAGAGTGTGTGTGTTTGTTCATTTAGACCGGAAACCTACTCCACGCAAGTACATGAACACACACACACTTCTAACTGCACAAGCTCCATTTCACACGCCGTTGCGTTCTGAAACGTGTCAGGCGACGTCTCCTGCGCTCGCTTCCCTCTTTCAGCTCAAACACGCTCATGATGGAGCAGCAGTTCTTGCTGAGTTAGTTAAAGTTACTTAAAACAGATGAGTCATTACTCGGGTATTTACATTTATGCATTTGGCAGATGTTGTTTTCTAAAGTCACTTGCATTGCATTCAAGGTGTACATGTTATCAGTTCATGCATTTACTGGGAATCGAATCCATGGTGTTGCTTTTCACCGAGGAAAGTTACAAGAAAGCTATATATCTAGCTATAAACATGTGCAACTAATTTTATGTTTATGGTAAAGCATTACTGTTGCTTAAACAGTAGAGTATGGCGCTTGCAACACCAAGATCATGGGTTCGATTCTCAGGGAATGCAAGAACTGATAACATGTACACCTTGAATGCAAAGGATAAAAGCATCTGCCAAATGCATAAATGTTGCTGAATAACACATCTGCTCATATATCTGCTAAATAATATATGTATATAAAGTTGGATATATACAGTAAGTATGTCCAACTTTATCCGTATACATACAGTATACTCACATAAAGCGACATATAGCAAATCTCAACTGCCTGATTGTCTCAAAATGCAACTATATTATCGTCCAGCTCTAATCTACTAAATGCAACTGTAAGTCATGAAGATATTAGGATATTATAAACATTAATATCATGATTTTCTGTAAAGCTGCTCAATGTGTATTGTGAAAAGCGCTATATGAAATATAGCTGCAAGCAGTTCTACCATGTGGTATGAATGTTGTGGGTGTGTGCGAAAAATTGTGCGATTCATAATCCTTTACGCACGTGAAAAAACGTGAAGGCGCCCCCCCGTGGCTGATTTCTTTCGAATTTCTCACAGGCCTCTAGAGCCGTGAGTCAAACAGGCCCGGCAAGTTTCGTTCCGATCGTCCTCCGTTAACCTTGTCTGATAGCTAACGGTTTAGGAGTAATGAGTCATTTCGTACTTTTGACCGCTGTAGCGCCCCCGCCAGGCCGATCGGAGCGAGTCTTGGTGACGTTGTAGACGGTGTGAGTACTACCAGCCCTCAAAGTTTCAAGTTTCTACGACTTACGGTTTGATCTGCCCAGTCACTTTTAGGGGAGAATGCTGATCCTTGGAAATTTTAACGTTTACAATAGAGTTTCAGCGCTATGCTCTTGAACCCCTAATAATACTGGGACATGTTTCTCATGTACAGCAGGGCGGCGCTCTTGTGATGTGTTTGCCAAGCATTTTTGCACTGGAGAGTATTTTTACTTTAGAGCAAGTAACACACACTGAACACGAGACACTGACGTCTGATGATTTTGTCGTCCTCTTTCAGCTCATCCCTCAGTTCATCTTCCTGTTTGTGGGTCTGGGGGGAGCTTCCCTCTATCTGATCCGACTGGCTCGTGGACCTCACGTCAGGTGAGATGGACAAAACCACCCGGAAAATCATCACACTTTACAGTGCAGTTACTGAGCATTTACAGTACACACTAATAAAGGGAAATGGACATCATTTACTCACCCTCATGTTGTTTCAAACCTGTTGGACTTTCTTCAGTGGAAGATGTTCCAAAGAAGATATAAGAGCAGTTTTTATGTTCTAAACCTGACACAACACAAGACAATCAGTCACATGACATCATATTGTGCTGTTACAATGTAAGCACAGTGTAACATTTGTAACACAGGCAACATAAATTCTGATTGGATTAGCTGCTGTTAGTTGCTTCTGTTTGTTGTGTGTATTATCCCTGTGAGAAACAACCTTTGCTTAATGTATGGAAGCTTGTTTCTGCCATGAAATAAAAAATAAAAAAGGTAATTGCGACTTTTTATTTTACAATTCTAAATTTTTTTTCTCAGAATTGCGAGTTATAAAGTCAGAATTGTGTGACAAAGTCAGAATTGCGAGATTTAAACTCGCAATTGCATGTTATAATGTCCAGTTGTGAGGGGAAAAAGACTGAAATTTTTTATCAGAATTGCGAGTTTATATCACACGATTCTGACTTTATAAGATGCAATTGCGAGTTTAAATCTCACAATTCTGAGAAAAAAAGTCAGAATTGCATAATATAAACTCGCAATTGGGAGAAAAAAGTCAGAATTGTGACTTTATAATGCAATTCTGACTATATCTCGCAATTCTGACTTTATAACAATCAATTCTGACTTTATAACAATCAATTCTGACTTTATAACTAGCAATTCTAACTTTATAACTCGCAATTCTGACTTTATATCACAATTCTGACTATTTCGCAATTCTGACTTTATAACAATCAATTCTAACTTTATAACTCGCAATTCTGACTTAATATCATAATTCTGACTTTATATCTCACAATTCTGACTTTATAACAATTTTAACTGTATAGCTCGCAATTCTGACTTTATATCACAATTCTGACTTTATATCACGCAATTCTGACTTTATATCACAATTCTGACTTTATATCTCGCAATTCTGACATTATAACAATCAATTCTGACTTTATATCACGCAATTCCGACTTTATAACTCACAATTCTGACTTTATATCACAATTCTGACTTTATATCTCGCAATTCTGACATTATAACAATCAATTCTGACTTTATATCACGCAATTCCGACTTTATAACTCGCAATTCTGACTTTATATCACGCAATTCCGACTTTATATCTCGCAATTCTGACATTATAACAATCATTTCTTACTTTATATCATGCAATTCCGACTTTATATCACAATTCTGACTTTATATCTCACAATTCTGACTTTATATCACGCAATTCTGACTTTATAACTCACAATTCTGACTTTATATCACAATTCTGACTTTATATCTCGCAATTCTGACTTTATAACTCGCAATTCTGACTTTATATCTCGCAATTCTGACACTATAACAATCAATTCTGACTTTATAACTCACAATTCTGACTTTATATCACAATTCTGACTTTATATTTCGCAATTCTGACTTTATATCACGCAATTCCGACTTTATATCTCGAAATTCTGACTTTATATCACAATTCTGACTTTATATCGCGAAATTCTGACTATAACGCAATTCTGACTTTACAACTCGCAATTCTGACTTTACAACTCGCAATTCTGACTTAACTCGCAATTCTGACTTTATAACAAGCAATTCTGACTAAATCTCGCAATTCTGAGAAAAAAGTCAATTACCTTTTTCATTTAGTGGCGGAAACAAGCTTCCATATTAATGAACAATGGCAGTCTGCCAAAAAAACTGGCCTCCGTCACCTCCTCCTGATAATTACCCTCCTTCAGTTTTACCCTCCTTTATAGTCAGTCATCCTCATCGTCTCTCCCTCCTTCCCAGTGCTGTTTTTTTCACTCGCTCTCTTTCTCCTCTCTGGTCTGGCCTTACCCTCATTCTGTCAGCTGGGACAGGAAGAATAACCCTGAACCGTGGAACAAACTCGACCCGACCTATCAGTACAAGGTAAACAGCCCAGCGACTGCTCTGTGATCAGCTGCAGACTGACAGCGCAGACAGATCCGTCACTCCCGCTGTTCCTGGATCAGCCGGCGCGCGTGCGGATTTTCATCGCACACGATGGAGCGATGCGTGACAGGAGACGTCAAGCCATATATTAGCAAACACAGACACTATTCTATGCTGTTTTTAGTATAGTGTGATTAGTGTGTTCACATCTAAATTTCCAAAAAGGAAAAAAAAAGGGCACTTCAAATGCCTGGATGATGCTATTAATTAACCCGAAAAAACAAACGTACTTCATGCACTTTAATATGGAGCTTTAAAGTCATGAAAGGGAAGTTGGCTTCTCAAACAAGAACAAATGTAGGGCGGGGCTTGATTTTGTCTGTGGGGAATTGATTGGATGGTTGAAGTTTGCTATTGGTGGATCTCATGTGACTGACAGGTTGCCCCGCCCTTGTCATCAGAGAAGAGATGTTGCTGCAAGAGAGAGGGGAAGATATTAAGTTGGCTTGAGAAAGTCACCATACTGAAATGCTATTTAAACTTCTTCTGACTCAAAAACTCCTCCTAGAGCTTTAACTCTACAACCGCCAAACTAGGGTCAGACCTTCAGACTGTTCTGACTTAATGTGCTATATCTTTTCTAAATCTTTTCTAATAAATCATGTTACCAAAATGCTAAATCACACTAGCAACTTGCTAGCAACGTGCTAAATCATGATAACATATCATAATTCATGCTAGTAATGTGTTAAAACATGTTAGCAATGTGCTAATTAATGCTAGCAAAGTGCTAAAACATGGTGATAACATGTTAGCAATATGCTAATTAATGCTAGCAACATGCTAATGTTAATGCGTTAAAACATGTTGCAATGTGATAATTCATGTTAGTAACATGCTAAAACACATTAGCAATGTGCGAAAACATTAATTCATGCTAGCATTGTGCTAATTCATGTTAACAATGTTAAAATGTTAGCATTGTGCTAATTAATGCTAGCAACATGCTAATTTATGTTAGCAAATTGCTAAAAAATGTTGTTAACCTGTTAACAATATGCTAATTCATGCTAACAGTGTGTTAAAACATGTTAATTCAAGCTAGCATTGTGCAAATCTAAAACATGATAATACATTCTAACAATGTGCTAATTCATGCTAGCAACATGCTAATGTTAACAATGTGTTAAAACATGTTGGCAATTTGTTAATTCATGTTAGCAACATGCTAAAACACACTAGCAATGTGCGAAAACATGTTAATTCATGCTAGCAATATGCTAAAACATGTTAACAATATGCTAATTTATGCTAGCAATGCATTTAAACATGCTAATTAATGCTAACAAAGTGTTAAAATATGTTCGCAATGTGATAAATCATGATAGCAATGTGCTAATTCATGCTAGCAACATGCTAAAACACACTAGCAATGTGCAACAACATGCTAATTAATGTTAGCAATGTGTTATCGATGTGTTAAAACATGTTAGCAATGTGGTAATTCATGTTAGCAATGTGTTAAAACATGATAGCTATGTGCTAATTCATGCTAGCAATGTGGAAAAACATGCTAATTCATGCTAGCATTGTGTTAATTCATGCTAGCAACATGCTAATTAATGCTACCAATGTGTTAAAACTGTTCTGTTTTCTGATAGTGTATTGCCTTCAAAACCATCAAACTTTAAACATTAAAACTACTTTAAACTTCAAACTATTTCAAACTGAAAACCTTTGAAAACCAAAGCTTTTAAAACTTCTTCAAACTTTCTGGTCATGCTTTCTTAAGCCAGCTTCAAAGTTTGTCTTGAACTTTTTTATCTAGTTTTGATTACGAGGCACATGAATTTAAAAACTACGGATAATTCATTTATAATAAACACTGCAATATTCCATAAAAAAATAAGAATTGTCCATTTTATTTTCATGGTGACTTGTTTCTAGATAAGTCTCGTGCGCCTGAGGCTCGTGTGAAAAACACAGCGTTCGGTCACGTCTGCTTTAGAAGGAATAATTTATATCGCAGCGGGTGAATGTTTTGTTCTCGTTTGGAACATCTTGATCACCTCCAACCATTAATGAAAGTATTAACGAAGGCTGACGGAGAGAATGAGAGAGGTTTCCTCAGAGGAGACACGCGTGTTCATGGGAAGTCTGCGTTCGGGCTCACCAAAGGTCACGACTCAACATGTTTGATTCTCAAAAGGAGCCAAAGGTCAGAAATCAAGAATCCAGCGGCGTCTCAACATTAATCATAATGAGAGAAACAGAAGCAGAGAGAGAGAGAGATCAATGAGAATATGAAAATAAAATAACACCGGCTGAAGAACATGTCTCCTGTCACACATTCAGAACGTAAACACGCTTTCTGTCACAGAAAACCTGACGCTCCGAGACCTTTTCACAAAAACAGCAAAGCATGAATGCAGGAACTGTGGGATTTTTCAGCTGTTTCATGGTCAAGCAGGAGGAATGGTGCATCTGATCACTTAGTAAAGTAACAGCAAACTCTCCTCAACAAGAGGAATCATTAATGTCATAAAAACGCTGCATTACACACTTAAAGGATTAGTTCACTTCAGAATTAAAATTTCCTGATACTTTACTCACCCTCATGTCATCCAAGACGTTTATGTCTTTCTTTCTTCAGTTGAAAAGAAATGAGGAAAACATTCCAGGATTTTTCTCCATATAGTGGACTTCACTGGGGTTCAAAGGGTTGAAGGTCCAAATGTCAGTTTCAAAGAGCTCTACACGATCCCAGACGAGGAATAAGAGTCTTATCTAGAGAAACCATCGCTCATTTTCTGAAAAAATTAAAAATTATATACTTTTTAACCACAAATGCTCGTCTTGCACTGCTCTGTGATGCTCCACGCATTACGTAATCATGTTGGAAAGCTCACGCGTGACGTAGGCGGAAGTATTGCGGTAGGGAAAAACTCCATCTCATTTTCTCCTCCAACTTCGAAATCGTCCGACATCGTTGTTTTACCTTTTTTTGTAAAGGGCATTTGACTTAGTCTTTGCACGTTCGCTTTGTAAACACTGGATCGGTACTTCCGCCTACGTCACGCGTGACCTTTCCAATGTGATTACGTAATGCGTGGAGCATCACAGAGCAGTGCAAGACGAGCATTTGTGGTTAAAAAGTATATAATGTTTATTTTTTTAGAAAATGGCCGATGGTTTCTCTAGATAAGACCCTTATTCCTCGTCTGGGATCGTGTAGAGCTCTTTGAAGCTGCACTGAAACTGACATTTGGACCTTCAACCCGTTGAACCCCAGTGAAGTCCACTATATGGAGAAAAATCCTGAATGTTTTCCTCAAAAACCTTCATTTCTTATCGACTGAAGAAAGAAAGACATGAACATCTTGGATGACATGGGGGTGAGTAAATTATCAAGAAATTTTAATTCTGAAGTGAACTAATCCTTTAATAGGAACGCTAGCAAAACGTTCTTAGAACATATTTTTGTTAGCTGGGATCCATTGACAGTATAGCTATGTAAATATTCTGGATTTATTTCCTTTATTGACTCAGTTCACAAACCCTAAAAGTCTCATACACTTTTACTGAAAAACAAACACGGAGCCAGATCACGTAACAAAGGGCTGCAGAACCTGTCAGACACTGTGTGTGTGTGTGTGTGTGCTCTTGTTTGTCGTTTATGATATTCTGATGATCTTAATTTACGCTAACTACATTTAAATGTATTCTCTCGTTCTCTCTACACAGTTGGTGGCCATCACCACAGACTATGAGAGTCTGAAGAAGGAAGGACCTGACTTTTAAAAGACCTCAGAGGAGCCACACACACACACACACACACACACTCTACAGGTTTACTTACTAAACGCTGTATCCCTGATTCTCCTGCTTCCACTGAAAACAAATTAATTCAGTTCTTTTAATAGCTAGCTAAAATATGAAGCAGCACAACTGTTTTCAAGATTAATAATAATAAATGTTTCTTGAGCAGCAAATCAGCATATTAGAATGATTTCTGAAGGATCATGTGACCTGATCAATGATTCAGCTTTGATTAATATTTCACAAGAGACATATATACAGGGCCTAAAACTAACTTTTTGCCACACTGTACTACTGAGCTACTGTAGCTCAAATTGCTCAAGAAGTTAATGCTGGTTCTGATAGAAAGGTGTCAGAATACACAGTGCATCAGTTTGTTGCGTATGGGGCTGCATAGCCAGTCAGGGTGCCCATGCTGACCCCTGTCCACCGCTGAAAGAGCCAACAGTGGACACGTGAGCATCAGAACTGGACCACAGAGCAATGGAAGAAGGTGGCCTGGTCTGATGAATCATGTTTTCTTTTGCATCACGTGGATCGCTTACCTGGGGAACACATGGCACCAGGATGCACTATGGGAAGAAGGCAAGCCGGCGGAGGCAGTGTGATGCTTTGGGCAATGTTCTGCTGGGAAACCTTGAATCCTGCCATCCATGTGGATGTTACTTTGACACGTACCACCTACCTAAGCATTGTTGCAGACCATGTACACCCTTTCATGGAAACGGTATTCCCTGGTGGCTGTGGCCTCTTTCAGCAGGATAATGCTCCTGCCACAAAGCAAAAATGGTTCAGGAATGGTTTGAGGAGCACAACAATGAGTTTGAGGTGTTGACTTGTCCTCCAAATTCCCCAGATCTCAATCCAATCGAGCATCTGTGGGATGTGCTGAACAAACAAGTCCGATCCATGGAGGCCCCACCTCACAACTTACAGGACTTAAAGGATCTGCTGCTAACATCTTGGTGCCAGATACCACAGCACACCTTCAGGGGTCTAGTGGAGTCCATGTCTTGATGGGTCAGGGCTGTTTTGGCAGCAAAAGTGGGACCAACACAATATTAGGAAGGTGGTCACAATATTAGGAAGGTGGCTTTCACATGTGAAGTGTAAAGATGCATTGTGGTTTGACATCAGTGATGATTCTCACGTGATTCTCATGATAACTCAACTCACCACAACTGGGTGAACTATTCCTTTAAAAAAAAAAGCATGAAAATCAAACGTATTCGTCACATGCATCCCATGCAGTTTGAGTCTCTATTTGTTTGAGAACACAAATGTTTGTCGTCTTTGTCCATCCGCCGAAAACCACATTTCTGTGGCCCTTTAGAAAAACACCTAAGTTTGTTGTGGGCATATTTGCGGGACATTAGGAGGGAGAATTGCTGGCCAGCGTGTGCATACTGAGAATAATGCATGTTATCTAGCAGCAATCACTCCTGTCCTCTGCACAGCTGGGTACCCAAACACACACACACCGAAAGCATTCAGTGCTTCAATAAAGGATATGCTCCTCGTCTCTGCCTTCACACACACACCTCCAGACGCTCCACCTGCGGCGTGTGAGAGCTGCTTCTGTCAGGCTCCAGCACATGCTGACAGGTAATCAGGTTGGTTGAAGAAACGCATCAGGCATAATCACACACAGACACACACACAGGGGCCGTCATTACCTAAGCGGAAGGCGCGGCGACCCGTCATGATTGCATTGCCTCCATTTGTTATTCTTTGTATCGCTATTCATCTATAGGCCGAATGCAATCTACACACACAGTGAGCAAAACACCTCCGACCGTCCCGCAATACAAGTACAAATAACTACAGCAACAATCACAATAAATAAATAAATAAACAAAAATATGGTGTTATGCATATTCTGCTCTAACATACACTCGAGCTGAGGTGTTCAGAGACTCGTGACGGCCGTGTGTTTGTGAGCATCTGAAGATCACATTGATTAATGAATCAGACCACCTGTAAATGCTCATCCATTACTTGAACTAAACAATGCATGAAATTCTCCTCAACATCGTTATATTAGCAGCAGAATATCCATATATCTAGTGAGCTGAAGTCTCTATTCAGATCATATAAACACCCTTCAGAAATAAATAAATCACAAGTAATGACTGTAAAATCTAGGAAAAAACTATCAAGGAACCAGATATGTAAATTAGCTTGCATTTTAATATCCGCTGAATTCATGCTTTTTGTACTGTGAAGTCACGCATCTTGATGAATTCTGGACCATGTAAGATGCGGTGATGGATATGCATGTCATTATCAATTACATGCTGAAGAACTTTAACAACTATACAAATGAAAAACTAATTTTCGACATTATTTGACTTACCTGCATTCATCATAACTTGTAAGTGCTGCACTGTGATTCTCATAACAGTCTGACATCAAAACGATGAGGTTGTGCGTTCAGAAATACTGCAGACACTCCGTCTGAAATAAAGGAAACTCACAATCAGTTTTTGAAGGAATAACACCAAACGATGCAGAAGATTTGGTGATCATTTACTCATCCTCACTTCATTCTGTGACTCTTTCTTCATCAGACGTTCAGCAGAATGTTCACGCGGCTCTTTTAGTGTGTGAGTGTGTGTGTGTGTGTGCGTTTTTGTGATTTATGAGGACAAATTTGTATAATGACATGGGTATTACACTGGTATTACGACATAAACATGAAATATGAGGACATTTCATGAGTCCTCATATTTAAAATAGCTTTAAAAACACACTAAACAATGTTTTATTAAAAATGTAAAAATGCAGACAGTTTCCTGTGATGGGTAGGTTTAGGGGTAGTGTAGGGGGAGAGAATGTACAGTTTGTACAGTATAAAAACCATTACGCCTATGGAGAGTCCCCGTAAACCATATATACAAGTGTGTGTGTGAGTCTGAGTGTGTGAGTGAGTGTGTGAATGAGTGTGAGTGTGTGAGTTTGAGCACATGTTTGAGTATGTGTGTGTGTGTGTGTTTGAGCGCATTTTTGAGTGTGTGTGTGAGTTTGAGCATGTGTGTGTGTTTGAGCGCATTTTTGAGTGTGTGTGTGAGTTTGAGCATGTGTGTGTGTTTGAGCGCATTTTTGAGTGTGTGTGTGAGTTTGAGCATGTGTGTGTGTTTGAGCGCATTTTTGAGTGTGTGTGTGTGTGTGAGTTTGAGCATGTGTGTGTGTTTGAGTGCATTTTTGAGTGTGTGTGTGTGAGTTTGAGCGCATTTTTAAGTGAGTGTGTGTGTGTGTGAGTTTGAGTACATGTTTGAGTGTGTGTGTGAGTGAATGAGTGTGTGTTTGAGCGCATTTTTGAGTGTGTGTGTGTTTGAGCGCATTTTTGAGTGTTTTTGTGTGTGAGTTCGAGCATGTTTGTGTGTGTGTGTGTGTGTTTGAGGTGAGAACAGCTTCCTCGAGCTGTTGGTCACAGCTGAGACTTCAGTCAGTGTGAAAATCTGTTTACCAGACATACGTGTGTGTGTTCAGCCTCTCAGCTCAGGTGTAAACAAACTCAAGTGTGTGTTTGCATGGCTGTCAAATGTACACAGAAAATACAGTTTAATATTTTACCTCAGTACTCATACTTTAAGTATCAAGCAAACTTGAGTGAAAGCAAAGAAGTTCAAAGTCATCATGAAATTAAAATCGACAATTCTTATTTTTTTAATGGAATATTGCAGTGTTTATTCTAAAAGATTTATCGGTGCACATCATTATTGTTTTAAATTCATGTTTCATAATCTTGAATCAGAATATCTTCTCCTCCCTCTTGCAGCATCTCTTCTCTTCTCTGATGATGAGGGCGGGGCAACCTGTCACTCACATGAGATCCACCAATAGCAAACCACAACCATCCAATCAATTCCCCCAGACAAAATCAAGCCCCGCCCTACATTTGCTCTTGTTTGAGAAGCTGCTTAATAGAAAAGACTTAGGCCCGGTTTCACAGACAGGGTTTAGATTAAGCCGGGATTAGGCCTTAGTTCAATTAGGACTTTTAAGTAGCTTTTATAAATGTGCCTTAGAAAAAACATAAAAAAAGTTGTTTCCATTAGCTTTAGATACAAACTGTAATTGACAGATGAAGTAGAATGACTGACTAAAACAAACAAAAATGGAAGAAAATTATTTTTGCCATGAAAATGTACTCGTGCGTAGAAGTCAATTGGAAATTATAGTAAAAAATCCCATAAATAATTAAGGTACAGTTCACACAAAATAAACGTTCTTAGGAAGCGTTGTTTCCTCCATGGGAATAAAACAACTTTCTAATCTCACAATTGGGAGATAAAAAGTCACAATTTACCTTTTTTATGGCGGAAACAAACTTCCATGTGTTTCAAACCCGTATTAACCGGCATTGATGGACACTTTCAAAACTCTTGTCAGAAATAATGAGGGACAATGAACAAAAGTTAATTTCTGGCTGAACTTTTCCTGTAAGTACAGTAATGCAGTGTGTGTGTGTGTGTTCTTCATCGGGTCTGTCAGGCTCTTAACCAATGAGTGAAGCTTCTCTCCATGGGATTGTTATGGCTCTATAAGAGACACTTACACTTTATTATGAAATAATTACGACACATTAGCCATTGTTTGGAGTTTAAATGGGACTCTAAAACGCCACTTAAGCCATCGACTCTGTAACGCCACATCACGGTCCCGCGGGGCTTTAATTATGACACGCCTTCAAACGGCGACGTGCCACTCCAAATAAACGAGCGCAATTAATTGCGGCCGCTGTCGTCTATCCGTCCCTCGCTGATTTATTGTCAAATTAGCGCCTGTCTGTGCCTGCAGGAGGAGGAGAAGGAGGGAGAGAGAATTCCCGATCATGTCAGCTCATCTCCGAGATCCCAAAGCAAACACACACACCGACACGGGCGAATGATGCGGCGGATGCGAACCGGTGACACGAACACACCGGGATTCACTCATGATGTGTTTGTTCACGGAATGAGAGAAAACACAGACATCTCACCTAAAAGAACTGTAATGGATAGAAACAAAATTATTTTTTCTTCTGATTCCTTGACTTCGATTGCACCCTATGTTGTCATTTTCCATCATAAAAATTTTCCACCATAATGATTTTCCGAAAAAACAAAACAAAAAAACGACTTTTTCGAACTCGTCCTTGACAGTTTGTTCGATTTTCACCAAAATTGGCTCACAACATCTTCAGACCATGTTGGCAAAAAGTTATTAAAATCTTTTTGATAAACCCAACCATTTTCCAATAACGCGCAAACAAATTAGACGAAGAGCACGTAAAAATGGATGCGAGACTACATCTCTGCAACATTTTGGCGTATTGAGACGAGTCTTGGCACATGTCATCACAAGCATGACCTGAGGGCTGAGGCTACATGCAGCATTTTGGCACAGCGCCACCTACTGGTCAGGAGGTATGAAAAATGGCTTTTTTTTGCTTATAACTTCTGAATTGTTGGCCCAAGCAGTGCAGCATACCGAGTTGAATGATACCCAATTTTACGACAAATTTTAATATTTTTGTAAAATGATGTATTTTATGAACACATTATGAAACTCTGTATGTGTCATCAGCACTATGCCCTGAAGGTACTCAAAGTTGAGACAGCATCACCTTGTGGTTAATAATTATAATGAAATTTTCCAAAAAGTTAATTACCTTTGATTGATTTTGTCTTTTTAATGAAACTAAAGTTGATCGATTCCTTGAGTCATACCAATTATGCCATAGTTGGTCAAAATGTCTGCCCGCCATTTTGAATTTCTTTGAAAACCTACTTTTTCGAACTCGTCCTTGACAGTTTGTTCGATTTTCACCAAAATTGGCTCACAACATCTTCAGACCATGTTGGCAAAAAGTTATTAAAATCTTTTTGATAAACCCAACCATTTTCCAATAACGCGCGAACGAATTAGACGAAGAGCACGTAAAAATGGATGCGAGGCTATAGGTGCGTTCACGCCATATCATAATTACTTTAACTTCAAGATTCTGGCTTGTAAAAGCCTTCACGTCCTCGTAGAGCTCATAATTACAGTTTGTAAGCTGGGAGTTTTCTGAAAGCTCCCACGTGTACCACGTGGCCGCTGTACCACCTGACTGCTGTAGATTCATTTAGGCGTTGATAGTGGTGCCATAGAAACGCATAATTTCCAGTCCGAGGACGTGAACAGCTCCGTATACAACGTCACGTGTTTTCATCTCAAGATTCCGGTAAATACGAGGTGGTGTGAATGCAGCATATATCTCTGCAATGCTTTAGCATATTGAGACAAGTCTTGGTACATGTCATCACAAGCATTACCTGAGCGTTTCAGCACAGCGCCACCTACTGGTCAGGAGATGTGAAAAATGGCTTTTATAACTTCTTGAACGGTTTGCCCAAACAGTGCAGCATACCGAGTCGAATGATACCCAAATTTCCTATGTCGCCCATTTTGAACGTCGCCAAGTTTGAATTTTGTTGTAAAATGCCCTATTTTATGAATGCATTATGAAACTCTGTATGTGTCATCAGCACTATGCCCTGATTGTATTCAAAGTTGAGACAGCACCACTTTGTGGTTAAAAAATAATGAAATTTCCAAAAAGGTTAATAGCTTTTGATTGATTTTGTCTTTTTAATGAAACTAAAGTTGATCGATTCCTTGAGTCATACCAATTATGCCATAGTTGGTCAAAATGTCTGCCCGCCATTTTGAATTTCTTTGAAAACCTACTTTTTCGAACTCGTCCTTGACAGTTTGTCCGATTTTCACTAAAATTGGCTCACATCATCTTCAGACCATGTTGGCAAAAAGTTATTAAAATCTTTTTGATAAACCCAACGGTTTTCTAATAACGCGCCAATGAATTAGACGAAGAGCACGTAAAAATGGATGCGAGGCTACATCTCTGCAACGCTTTAGCGTATTGAAACGAGTCTTGGTACGTCATCACAAGCATGACCTGAGGCTACAGCGTTTCGGCACAGCGCCACCTACTAGTCAGGAGATATGAAAAATGGCTTTTATAAATTCTGAACAGTTTGCCCAAACAGTGCAGTTTCCCATGTCGCCCATTTTGGGTGTCGACAAGTTTAAATTTTGTTGTAAAATGCCGTATTTTATGAACGCAAAATTTTGAATTTCCTTGAAAACCTACTTTTTCAAACTCCTCCTAGACTGTTTGTCCAATTTTTACCAAAATTGGCACAGATTGTTGTGAGAACATGCTTACAGTAAGTTATTAAAATCTTTTTGATTAACCAAACCGTTCTCGAATAACGCATCAACAAAACTGTTGCCACGGTGCCAAGCTGATTCTGAGGCTGTAACTTTGCATATTGGCACCAACCTTCTTCTCACACTGACCACACAACATTACTTTGGTAACAGCGCCACCTACTGGTCAAAAGTGATAAGCAGTTAAATCATATTACTAGTGGTTGTATTTGATTATTCAGCCATTTTACCTAAAATTTTGCCTAAAAATGCCTTTAATTATTCATCTTTGAAGTCTAATAACTCATTATGCCTCTTAATTGCTGCTTGCAGCTATATTTCAATGTGCAACAAACTAACATTGAGCAATATTTTTGCAGCATTTTTAACCTCTATTAATGTTAGTTTATAAAAATACAATTGTTCATTGTTTATTTTACACAGTGCATTAACTAATGTTAAAAGATGCAACAATAATGTATTAGTAAATGTAGAAATTAAGATTAATAAATGCTGTAGAAGAATTGTTCATCATTAGTTCATGTTAACAAATGGACCTTATTGTAAAGTGTTACCATAATTATTTGTGAAATTTACTAGCAATTTCTGAGTGAAAATTGTTTTAAAGTAAATCCCACACCAAATTCAGTGTAAGAGTTTATGTGTGGAAGTATGTAAGTAAATGTCACAACAGGTTACATTACAAATATAATTACTTGTGATTTTAGGGTTTGACTTGACCTGAACAAATTCTCCACAGATCCGGAGTTTTAATGCTCACTTTAATCCATTGATTAAACAGCAACTCTTTCAGTCTGTCATATTATGCTGAGATGTATTTTTAAATGCACTTTTCAGAATAATCCTCTGACTCAAAACACATTATTCCGCCGAAGATGACGGGCCAGAACGACTGCTGCGATCAGAACAGAGCCGATCAATGATCTCCACCCACACACACACACACACACACACACACACACACACACACACACACACTCACTCTCACACACACACTCTCACACACACACAGACATAAAAATGAGCAGGAAAAAGAGCTGCAATTTCCTACGGTATGATTTTATTGGGATTAGACATTTTTAGAAAATTATTTGTAAAGATCTGTCCATTTAAAAAGAACCATTTTGTGATAAAAAGGTGTTTGTCAGGCAGAATCCAGGAGAATGAAGGTGGAGGATTGTAGACGTGTGCAACATGAAAGTATTTATCAATATCAGTACATCTGTTTACAACCGCGCCGTAAACGCTCCAGAGCAAAGAACAGAATCACTCCAGATGAGATCCGACAAATACAAACTCCAGCAACGTAAAGACGAGACGTTTACAGTCCTTACATACACTACTGTACATTTACAAAACAGCTTCAATTATCAAAGGCGAAGAACTACTAAGACTCAAGTAGAAAAACTGTTCTGAGCTTTTAAGGAAGAACAGAAAATGAGAATCACAGTCTGTAAACACTTAGCATCATTAGTCTGTCATAGAAACGTTTGTTTCTCACTCGATTTGGAAGATAAAGATGTTAGTCGCGTCCCGAACATCACCCAGAAGGAATAAATCATCCACAGCGCTGAATGAAACAAATACACTCCGCTAATGTTACCGAATCTACTGTCAAATACTGTCCAGTGTGTTTTGTTCTTCCATGTTCAAGTCAGTTTGATGGGATTGGGACGTTACCTACGTGCAGTACTGGTCACTTTAAGACTTTAGTTCCAGTAAATGATTAATAAAGCAGTGACTGATCATAAAGCTAAACAAAAAAAAAAGAAAAGAAAATTAAGACTCTTCGTGAGTGTGTGGTCACGGGAAAGAGCCGGCGGCGTGTGCGATCCGCTCCCTCGTTACCCAGATTACTCCCGCTTTAATGGTCGTGGAATCCAGGCATCGGGAACGGACGGGCGAAAGCCTCCACGCGCAGACGCAGGTCAGCGATACGAGACGCCGTCTCTGCATCTTCCAGCAGGAAACTCTTGAAATCGGCCAGTTTTTCTGAAGGGGGAAAATTAGTATAATGTAAGAGAAAATTATAACAGCAAAACAGAACATTGAACTGATTTGATCAAAAATACAGTAAAAATTGTGAAATATTTTTACAATGTAAATCAGCTGTTTTCTATGTGAATATATAGTAAAGTGTAATTTATTCCTGTGATCAAAGCTGGATTTTCAGCATCATTACTCCAGTCTTCAGTGTCACATGATCCTTCAGAAATCATTCTAATATGATGATTTGCTGCTCAAGACACATTTATGATTATTATCAATGTTGAAAACAGTTCAGATTTTTGCGGAAACTGTGATACATTTTATTTTTCAGGATTCTTTGATGAATAGAAAGTTCAAAAGAACAGCATTTATTTGAAATACAATCTTTTGTAACATTATAAATGTCTTTACTGTCACTTTTGATCAATTTACCCAAACTTTTGAATGGTGTATGACAGTTTCCACAAAAATATAAGGCAGCACAACTGTTTTCAACATTCAACGTTTTTAATGGCACATGATGATACTGATTTTTTATAGAGGTGAGCATCTGACAAATATTTAAATTATGGATGGCAACATGCACAAAATTGCTTAAATTGAACAAACAGAATTTACACAATATTTACAATGAATAACTCTGAAAAAATATATCTTATGTTTTAAATAATTATGGAGGCTTGTTTCCAACATGGAATAAAAAAAAAAAATAATTGTGACTTTTTCCTTCATAAAGTCAAGTGTGATATAAACTCACAATTCTGACTTCATTTCTCACAATTCTGAGTTTATAACTCAAAACACAATTGTGAGATAAGTCGCAATTACCTTTTATTGTTGTTACTCTGTGGTGAAAACAAGCTTGCATAAATAATCATGAAACATACTCTAAAACTAACGGTACTCTAATGGTTTGTTTTAATGTAGAAAAAAAACATACTGTGATGCTGTCAGCCACCAAACACCCAATAAAACACAGTATTGTTTACTCATCCAGTGAATTTCTGAGCAGACATACAAAGAAGAGATCTAGAACTCACTGGTCTTGGTCTTCACGTCCAGAGCGATCTTGATGCCCTGATCTATGAAATCCACCACCTGCTGGAAGTCTGATTCCTTGAACTGGCGGGACGTGAGCGCAGGGGTTCCTGGGATATCAGAAGATGAATTACAGCACTCAATAGCTATGTTTCCATCCACCTATTTTTATGTGAATTTTGGGATATTGCTCACACGACTGCGTTCCCAAACATCAACATGACAGTAGGGCTGTGTCAATAACAATAATCGGTTGATTATTTAGACGATTAATAATCTATTTTTTTGTGGTAATAATGCATAATATAAACAATCATCTTATGTACATTATGTATTATAACAAATGCCAGCAGAGGGCACCAATGGCCTGGTGTTGTTTATTACTGATATTTTGCGCCAATTTCCCAGGAAGTGACGATTTTGTTCTCTTGAACACATGCGATGGAAACGCTGCTTTATACACAAATGTTTTATGCGATACTCCAATTTTGCGCACAAGTTAAATTCACAACTTTGATTGGAAACCCAGCTAGTGGGTGCTTTATCCGAGATGTAGCGTTTCTCTCACCGAGCCGCAGGCCGCCAGGCGTGAGCGCGCTCTTGTCGCCGGGACACGTGTTCTTGTTGGCCGTGATGGACACCAGCTCCAGAACTCGTTCTGCACGCGCTCCGTCCATTCCCTGAGGCCTCAGATCCACCAGAACCAGATGATTATCGGTTCCTCCTGAACAAACACAACAGTCAAAAGAGTGTCTCGTTGAAGCTCTTGGGTCATTTCAAAAGACACTTAGTATTTAGTAATATTATCCACCTGATATTATTCCCTGAAATAACAGATTTATCATGAAGTTTATGAGGTTATTATGCATTAAAATAAGGGATGCACGATATATCGGCTACCATATCGGTATCGGCCGATATATGATCATTTTTAATGTTATCGTTATCGGCCCGATAAGACAATTTGGCCGATATATTAAAGCTGATAAATAATGGATGATTTCCTTCAGCTGAGACGCTTCAGATGCGCACTGTTCACCATGATGGTTATGAATTGCTTGAAATATGATTGAAATCACTTCCAAAAGGAAAATACAGTTAAGCTCAACATGTGCAGCGCAAGTTTGTCATATAAGCTACATAAAATTATAATGAGAACATTATTGGGACATGGCTTTTGTCTTTGTAATCAGGCTCTCAAAAATCATATAAAAATTTGGATTTAGATTTATCTGCCAATATATCGGTTATCGGCTTTCAAATATAAAGAATTATCGGTATCGTCCAAAATTAGAAATAGAAGGTGACTTGATTTTCTCCCTGATAAATTAATTGAATTGTAAAACTGTCCTTATATGAAGGTGGATGATGTCAGAAAATCTGTTTCAGAAGTTATTACATTATTTCTATTTCTATTATTTCTTTAGAATAACAAAACTGATGAATCATGAACAATAAGAGCAGAAACATTTCACAGACTGTGATGACGCATTTCCAGTTATTAACATCGTAAATCTAGCAAGGTTTTTCATTTATAAAGAATGTAAAGTATATTTATAGTGCTATACTTTGTGTTACATTACCTTGGCATTAAATGACAGAAAACTAGTTAAGCTGCTGTGTGAGTGTTTCTAACACAGGCAAATTTGACATATTTCTCTCTTTTGACCAACATAATCAATCTCTCAATATTTTTTTCCTCTTTTGTAAAGTCACAGAAATGCTATCATGGATTTTTCTTTTGAAATTGTACTTGTAGTTTCTGTTCAACTCTATAGAAGTTTACCAAACCATGACTTCTGTTTCTGAAAACCTTGAAATGTTCAAGTTAAGGGTCTGTTAGTGTAAATTGAGTCAGTTTTGATGTTGTGAGTTTAATGGCTGTTAGATCTTTGTCTCTTAGTATTAAACCAGGTGAAAATGATTTGCAGCAGCTTTAGACACAGAACGGAAGCACAACAACATGTGTGGCGATATAAACAGCTAGAGATACATACAGCCATTCAATTAGCTTCGCATATGTCGGTTATCGTAGCAAAGCTATGCAGCGGAAAAAACTGCAGCTGATTCACGGCTTGATTTCACACGTTTTCACTTAAGGGCCGTTTGCACTGAACGAACAACAACAATATCCACAGCACAGGCCCCGAATGCACAAAAACATCATTAAAGCGCGATTAAAATCTTCAACACTTCAGACGAAGAGTTAGTCAAACATTCGTTCTGCTGGTTTATTCTTCAATAAAAGTGATTTGGATTCACCTGGAACTGGCTGATGGGACATGAGAGAGTGTTTCTGTAAAACGCTGCTGCTTATAATGAGGAAATTAGCAGCTGAAGACTGTGAATAATAAACATCAGAAACAATTATTAAACTGAGGAAAAGACAGAGTAAATTAACTCCTTTGCTTTAAGTGGAAGAGTCTAAATAAGCAGACTTTCACTGGAGAGACAGAAATCTCTCAAAAAAAAAAAAAATGTTCATTTGTATTCTGAAGATTCGGTTCTGAAAGTCAGAATTTTAATTTTTAGGTGAACTGTCCCTTTAAGAAAGTTCTCAACTTTGATTTTCATCAATCTGACCCCTGTAAGAGAAAACCTACTTCACAAAGACAGACGGTACACGTGTAAAAACCCACCGGACACGAGCGTGTAGCCCTTCTTCAGCAGCGCGTCGGCCATGGCCTTGGAGTTCTTCAGAACCTGAGCGATGTACTCGCGAAACATGGGCGTCGTGGCCTGAAGAGAGACCGAATGAAGAGCCATCAATTATCAAAAACCATAAATGAGTTCCCAAGTGCATGAGCCATTGTTCAGAAGGAGATGAGACAGAATAAAAGATGCTCTAGGACTGCAGGAGATTATTGAACAGCAAGTGAAATTTAGGAGTCAGCCGTCGTACCTGTTTGAGAGCCACAGCGACGCCAGCGATGGCGTGATTGTGCGGGCCGCCCTGAAGCGAAGGGAACACGGAGAAGTTGACCTTCTCCTCCAGGTCGTACATGACCTCTTTGCCCTTCTTATCCAGCGAGCGCACGCCCTTACGGTAGAATATAAGCCCCGCCCTGGGGGAGGAGCCACATGAGAGGAGGAGGAGGATTTAATGATGAAAGATCAGAATAACACTGTTATGTTCTGTATGCATGCAACATCCAGATCATCTGTATCCCACAATGCAATGTGCTCAACTTGACTTTCAATCTGCTGTGATTTTTCATCTTTACACACAATTAGACTAAAAAAAAAAAACACACACAAAATAAGCATTTTAATTCATCGTCATGTGACAATGTAACTGTTCAAAAGTTTAAAATAATTAAGATTTAGAAATAAGTCTCTTCTGCTCACCAAGGCTTCATTTATTTGATTAAAAATATTTGAATAGAAATATTATTTTGATGTAAAACAGCTGTTTTCTATGTGAATATATAGTAAACTGTAATTTATTTCTGTGATCAAAGCTGAATTTTCAGCATCATTACTCCAGTCTTCAGTGTCACATGATCCTTCAGAAATCATTCTGATATGCTGCATTTATTTTATTAAAAATACAGTAAAAATTGTGAAATATTATTATAATTTACAGTAACTGATTTCTATGTGAATATATACAGTAAAATGTAATTTATTTCTGTGATCAAAGCTGAATTTTCAGCTTTCTAATTGTTCACCTTCCTTCAAAAATACAAACCCCCCCCAAAATGTTCTTAAATGATATGCCTGGTTAAATAAAGGTAAAATAATAATAATTTAAATATTATTATTCCAAATATCATCATTGTGTGTTAGAATGATGTTTGGGGTCAGTAAGATGTTTTAATGTTTTTGACAGAGTCTCTTCTGCTCACCAATTTATTTGATCAAAAATATAGCAAAGATTATGAAATATTTTTATAATGTAAAACAGCTGTTTTCTGTGTGAATATATAGTAAAGTGTAATTTATTCCTGTGATCAAAGCTGAATTTTCAGCATCATTACTCCAGTCTTCAGTGTCACATGATCCTTCAGAAATCATTCTAATATGATGATTTGCTGCTCAAGAAACATTTATGATTATTATCAATGTTGAAAACAGTTCATATTTTTGTTTTTTCAGGATTCTTTGATGAATAGAAAGTTCAAAAGAACAGTGTTTATTTGAAATAGAATCTTTACTGTCACTTTTGATCAATTTAATGTGTCCTTGATGAATAAAACTTAATTTCTTATGACCCAAAATGTGTGAATTCTAATGCACTAATTTGTATAAAACAATTATCCGCACACAGTCAGTGATGTCACATGCGTCTCAGACTGAATGACAGTGGTTCAGGTGTGTACCTGGATCCTCGCAGTGATTTGTGGGTGGTTGACGTGACGAGGTCGGCGTGTTCGAACGGCGAGGGAACGGCTTTCCCGGCCACCAGCCCGCTGATGTGAGCCATGTCCGCCAGCATGTATGCGTTCAGCTCGGTACACAACTGAGAGAGAGAGAGGGAGTAATAAAGAGCTTTGAGTAGATTATGAAAGCGTTCAGAGGCTCAGATCCGCTGCGCTCACAGCAAATATCACAATCAAAGCGTTCCCGTTATCAGCCCATCTGAGAGTGACCCGATGAGATCCGCTCGCGTCTCCGGGGAACGAGACCCAGATACCGCAGGCGCTTCACAAACACTTCTGAGCATGACGACATGTTTTCAGGGGGTAAAAATAATTTCCAGCTGATTATACACTGATAATTTTATGCACAGATACACTTAATCTGTCCTGGTGTGTGTGTGTGTGTGTGTGCTGACCTCGTGTTTATCTTGCAGTGAAATCAGGCCACAGTGAATTCTAGCAACAAACATGAAACACACACAATCTCAGCCTCCAGGAGCAGCTTAAGAAAACACAGAGAACCTGGAGCACGATATACGATGAGCGAAAGCTCTCAGAAACACACAGATGTATGGCATGCCACGGAATAAAAAGACAAAAAAAGGTAATAATTGCGACTTTTTATCTCGCAATTCTGACTTTTTCTCTCGCAATTGCAAGTTATAAATTCATAATTTTGAGTGATCTTGCAATAACTCAGATTTAGAAAGAAGTCTCTTCTGCTCACCAAGGCTGCATTTAAAATTGTATCAAAAATACAGTAAAAATTGTGAAATATTTTTACAATTTAAAACAGCTGTTTTCTATGTGAATATATAGTAAAGTGTAATTTATTCCTGTGATCAAAGCTGAATTTTCAGCATCATTACTCCAGTCTTCAGTGTCACATGATGCTGATTTGCTGCTCAAGAAACATTTATGATTATAATCAATGTTGAAAACAGTTCATATTTTTCTTGAAACCAGGATACATTTTATTTTTCAGGATTCTGACTTTTTTCTCACCATTGCAAGTTACAAACCCGTAATTTTCAATTTATATCTCGCAATTCCCTCGCAAGAGAAAAGTGTCAAAATTGTGAGATAAAAAGTCGCAATTACCTTTTTTATTTTTTATTCCGTAGCGTATCAAGCTTCCTCAGATATGGGCTCTGTTCAATCCCTAGCGAGTGCCCTAAATAGACAGCACATGACAAAGCGACCAAAAGTCTTGCATGTTGGGATGGTCACTGTGAAAGATACATGCATTTCATCTTAGGAAGCAAGATGTGATGGCTTCATATGCTGTCTATGTAGGGCAGATACACACCAAATAAACGAGAGGAGATTCGTCATGACCTCTGAGTGACTGCAGAATGGGATTATGGGCATTTTACTGTCCATCAAACAGATTTTAAACATCATTTTAATGAGAACAATCATCATTCTTACTGCTGATAATGTGTGTGTGAAAGGAAATGTGATTAAGTGCTGACAGTGACACTGCAGCGAGAGTGTGTGTGTGTGTGTGTGTGTGTGTGTGAGCAGAAAGCGGGAGAAAGAGTGAATGTGTTTGTCGTCTCTGAGGCGTCAGGCATGAGCAGTTGAACACAAACGTGTCAGAGACAGATGAGAGAGAGAGAGAGAGAGAGAGAGAGAGAGAGAGAGAGAAAGAGAGAGAGAGTGAGTGTGTGTGTGTGTGTGTGTGTGTGTGTGTGTGTGTGTGTAAAGCACGAGATCAGTCGAGACAGCAAAAATAAACTGAAAGATTTACAGTGTTTTTGATCTTATATATGCATGTTTGCACTATTTGCATAGTTTTTATGGTATGCAGTAAGACTTCAAACACTTATGAATGATTTCAATACTTAAAGTATTTAAAACTACAAAAAAATTGTCTTTATCTTCATTTCTAATCTTTATTGAATCTAATCTAATCTAAATTAAAGTCTTGCATTATAAAAGTATTCTGAACATTGTCATGCAATAAACTTTTACTTAAAAGATGATATTTGATATTTATTTTCCATAAGTCATGTACGTTTATACGTTTCTGCCACGGAATAAAAATTAAGAGGTAATTGCGGCTTTTATCTCACAATTCTGACTTTTTTTCTTGCAATTCTGAGAATTATTTAAAAGTCAGAATTGAGATATAAACTCGCCATTAAAAAAGATATTTCAACTTTTTATCTTACAATTTTCACTTTTTCCTCACCATTGTGAGATATAAACTCGCAGTTGTGAGAAAAAGTCAGAACTGTGAAATAAAAAGCCGCAATTGTCTTTTATTTTTTATTCCGTGGCAGAAACAAGCTTCCATAGTATACAGCAGATCTGCAAATGTTTTAACAATATAAATTAAAAGTAACATAAGTCAAATTATTTATAATTCCAATAGACATTAAACAAATTAATGTTGCAATGTTCATCAATTATTAAACATTCAATTTCAGCTGTAAAGCAGCTCTAAAAAGACAACTGTGTCGTTATTCAGATCAATTCAGTTCAGTAACAGTGTTGCAAAGTTGCAGTGTGAAAAACTGAAATGAGAATGGACAGATGGACGGACGGACAGACCTTCTTGATGCGGCTGTAGTCGATGAGGCGAGCGTAAGCGCTGGTTCCGGCGATGATGAGTTTGGGTCGGAAGAGTCGAGCCGTCAGCTCCATCTGATCATAGTCGATCAGACCTGATTTAGGCTGAGAGAGAGAGACTGTGAGGCATTAAGGCGTTTACAACAGTGTAGACGCAGCGTCTCAACACGTGTTTCTGACATCCAGGTTTATCATCCATATATTATTGCCATATGGATACACTCATCTCTGACTGATAACAGAATACTTCCTGAATTCTAGCAATGAAACAAGCTTTGTGAAATGTGCTGTGGTTGAACTGAATTGAATCTACAACAGTTTCTCACACTGTTCTCTTGTCAGTCTCATAACCCACAAAAAAAAAAAGAAAAAGATAAATTACATAAAAATATTTCTTTAATTTTTATTTCTTTAAATACAAAAATATATATAATTTTTCCCCCAAATGAGGGGAAAAAACAAAACACTTGCTAAAAATATGAAATATTTTATTAGTTTGCCTGCTGTACATGTCATGTGACTATTAACCAACATCAGAGAACAATGAACATGCAAATGTGTTGTTAAAGGATTAGTTCACTTCAGAATTAAAATTTCCTGATAATTCACTCACCCTCATGTCATCCAAGATGTTCATGTCTTTCTTTCTTCAGTCGGAAAGAAATTGAGGAAAACATTCCATGATTTTTCTCCATATAGTGGACTTCACTGGGGTTCAACGGGTTGAAGGTCCAAATGTCAGTCCTAAATGGCAGCTTATCTAGAGAAACCATCAGCCATTTTCTAAAAAAATAAAAATTATATACTTTTTAACCACAAATGCTCATCTTGCACTGCTCTGTGATGCGCCACGCATTACGTAATCATGTTGGAAAGGTCACGCGTGACGTAGGCGGAAATACCGCGGTAGGGCAAAAAACTCTCTCATTTTCTCCTCCAACTTTGTAAACACTTGCTCAGTACTTCCGCCTACGTCACGTGTGACCTTTCCAACATGATTACGTAATGCGTGGAGCATCACAGAGCAGTGCAAGACGAGCATTTGTGGTTAAAAAGTATATAAATTTTATTTTTTTTAGAAAATGGCCGATGGTTTCTCTAGATAAGACCCTTATTCCTCGTCTGGGATCGTGTAGAGCTCTTTGAAGCTGCACTGAAACTGACATTTGGACCTTCAACCCGTTGAACCCCAGTGAAGTCCACTATATGGAGAAAAATCCTGGAATGTTTTCCTCAAAAACCTTCATTTCTTTTCGACTGAAGAAAGAAAGACATAAACGTCTTAGATGACATGGGGGTGAGTAAATTATCAGGAAATTTTAATTCTGAAGTGAACTAATGTGTATTTTCAGATCATTTTCTCTTTCGGCTGAAAGGAGGAACGTCTCTCTCTCCCTCTCTCAAACTTCAGTCCTGTCTTGAATTCTGGTTTGAGTCTCTCTGAGATCTGGACAGCAGATAATCTCTCTCTCCGTCGGTCACTCCATCACACTGAAGTGTGTGTGTGTGTCTGAGGGCCGCCTGTCGATTTCCTATTATCTCTCCCATAGAGAGGGGACTGACCACTCATTCATCACACACACACACACACACACACACACACACACACACACACACACAGTTTGACCCTTTTAATATTTAGTATAATTTTAAGTCCAGCTACATTCAGTTGTCAGTTCAGTGTTCAGTGCTTAACTCTGTTCTGAGTTGCAGAACGTAACGAGTCTTTGGTGTCTTTAATATTACTTTGGTCAAAAATAGTGGATGCCAGAATGGGATTAACTCCTGTATTTCAATGCGGTTGTCACTCCTGAAACCTCACAGTGTGTCCGTGTGATGTGATGTGGAACTTACGTTGAGTTTGTAGGGCATCGACTCAAAGTAGATGGACGTGGCCGAGATCCGCTTGACATCAGACATGTAGCCATGAGTGAGACTGAGAGACACAGAGAATCTGTTAAATTCTGTTTCACTGTGAGAGAGAGAGAGAATGATGGTCACTCACTGTCCCCCGTCGGGCAGGTCCAGACCCATGATGCGGTCGTGAGGGTTCAGGACGGCTGTGTAAGCGGCGAAGTTCGCCGGAGATCCGGAGTAGGGCTGAACGTTGACGCCCCACAGCGCCGGGTCGAGGTCAAACGCCTCCAGCGCCCTCTTCTGGCACAAGAGCTCGATCTGATCCACCACCTCAGCACCGCCGTAATACCTGCGCGCACGCACACACACACACACACACACACACACACACACACACACACAATATATGTTAAACCGCACCAGACTACTGTGATACAATCAACCTTACCAACTCATCAGTCTCATAACCAGCAAAAATATATAAATAAAAATAAAGTAGTAAATAAAAATAATAAAAAATAAAAACAAATAAAAAATAAATACTTATAGAAACAAATGAAAAGTAATGAATAAATAAATATAAATAAATAAAATAAATAAAAATAATATAAATACAAGTAAATAAAAAAATAAATGCATATAAAACCAATGAAAAGAATGTATAAATAAATACAAATAAATAAAAATATAGTAAATAAATAAAAATTATACAAGTAAATAAAAATAAATGCATATAAAAACATTAAAATGAATGTATAAATACAAAAATCAATCAACAAACAAATAAAAATAAATAAAATGGATAAATTAACAATAAAGTAAAAAAATATATATATACAAATTAATAAAAAAAATACAAAATGAAAAATGAATGAATAAGTAAATAAAATAAATAGATAAAATAAACAAAAAATATAATTGTAAATAAAAAATTATAAAATAAAACAAATTTAAAATAAATAAAAAATAAAAAAATGAATGAATGAATAAATAGGATTCACAAGATAAAGATTTTTGTTTTCTTTGTGAAAATCCTTTTTAAAAAACTAGTGTAAAACACGCATGTCAGTCCCTTGACTTTTTTTGAATAAATTATTATATTTGTTCACAAAACACACCTTTTCCCCGGGTATCCTTCAGAGTACTTGTTGTTGAGACACGAACCCTGAGCCTCGAGAGCCGCTCGACTGCAGAAGTTCTGTCAAAACACACACACACACACACACACACACACACACACAGTACATTGATTGATAGATAACAGTGTTTCTCATATATTTCTCGAGTGAACTCCATCATCAACTGCTCTTATTCTCGTCTCAATCTATTGAGCTTCATTTAAATACTCAGTTCACTCAAAAAGGACACAGTCTGTCATCATTTACTCTCCCTCATGTGGTTTATTTGCTGGTTGTTGCGTGTGAATTAACCAATCAAATGAGATTGAAGAGCAGCGATGGAGGGAGAGATTTTCAGAGAATAACAACTGAAATGTGTCTGTTCTTGAAGCATCACATGACTGAATGAGACTTGAATGAGTCACATGGGCTGTTATGATGCTGTTCTGGTGTGATTGACACATTCACTGTCATTATGTGAAAGAACAGCGTGAACGTTCGGCTTCTTCTGAAAGTCATGAGGGTTAATGAGTGAATGATCTGCTGTCACCTCTGAAGCGATGAGCTCCAGTCCGCGGCTCTGTCTGTCCTTCTCCTTCTGCAGAAGGTCCCACATCTCCGGGTCGTCCTGTGCCAGGCTCTCCTGCCCCGTCCACGGGCGCTCATCATCGGCAAATGCCGCCGCTGAATGCTGGGATCTCGCGGTGACGGGAACACTCCGGACCAACGGCTGCAAGACACACACAACACATCACTGCTCTCGTCCTCAGGAGCCGCAAACAAATGAATCTGTACAAAACAAACATTGAGCAGCGAGGACATGTAAGCTCACGAGTGACGAGAGTCATTAAGAGCGGATTACACACACACACACACAAACACACACACACACACACACACACACACACACACGTCCTCCATGAATCACAGAACATCACGATAATTACAAGAGAAGAACTGCTGAGAGACAAACATCCCACTTATGAAGATGAATATGAGATTTAATATTTCACCCACTGAACATCACAAATCAAATATGGAATTAACTATATATATATATACATATTATATTATATAATAAATATGTGTTATATATATATATATATATATATATTTACTATAGATTATGCACATATAAAATAAAGAAATAACACACATATATATGTATTTTTATCATTTGTTTATAATATATGTATTATATAAATTATATGTTTCAATTGTATATCAAATTAATAATTACTGTTTTCTATATTGCTTTATTTAAATGTGCATCATATTTTATATTATAATCTATAAATAATTACAAATAATATATTTATATTTTTATGATTTGTTTTCATATCTTTTAATATTTGTATATAATTTTTATTTAATTTATATTATAATTATAAATATATAATTTAATAAATAAATTAGTTTTTCATAATTTACACCATTTAATATAAATATTTTATATAAATTATACATTTAATTTATTATATATATATATATATATATATATATATATATCATAAATTAGTAACTATCGTTTTATTTATTGCTTTATTTAAATGTACATCATATTTTATATTGTAATATATAAAAATATTATAAATAATATATTTAACAATTGACAATATTTAATAATATTTATTTAAATGTGCATCATATTTTATAATATGATCTATAAATATATTACAAGTAATAATATATTTATATTTTTATCATTTGTTCTTCATAATTTAATATTTTTATATAATTTATATTTAATTTATTTTATTTTATAATTATAAATATATATAATTTAATAATAAAATCATGTTTTTCATAATTTATAACATTTAATATAAACATTTTATATAAATTATACAAATATATATATATATATATATATATCTCATAAATTAGCAATTATTGTTATCTTTATTGCTTTCTTTAAATGTGCATAATATTTGAGATTATAATATATAAAAATATAAATAATATATTTAATAAATTATAATATTTATTAATTATTAATTAATATATATATATATATATATATATATATATATATAGAGAGAGAGAGAGAGAGAGAGAGAGAGCAAATATTTTAATAATATTAAATATCATAGGTCTATGGATTAATATGATATTACATAATATCAGTATGATTCAAATGGATCCATGATGGTGCAATAATAACCACAATATAAATATATCTTTATAAACCACAGAACTGACGCCTGAAGGAATGTAAATATGATCTTGATTATGAAACTTGAGTTTTTTTAAGAGGAGGAATCATGACTAACAAAAACTCAAAATATGAGGAGCGACAGGCTGGAATATCTGCTAAATTATGGGAAACTGGGATACAGGCGGAATTAAATAAATTCTACAGTTCTAGTGTGTGTGTGTGTGTGTGTGTGTGTGTGTGTGTGTGTGTGTGTGTGTGTGTGTGTGTGTGTGTGTGTGTGTGTGTCTCGAGTCGTTGGTGAGATACAATAATCAGCATGACGCTTTAATTCTGCTCCAATCAGCAACTCTCAACAGAAACTTTACAGCCAAGTGAAAATTCAGCATAACTGCTTATCTAATCTCACACACACACACACACACACACAAAGCTCCACAGCAGATTAAGAGTTTCTGGGTGTCATTTTTTTCTTGACAAATTTCAACCATTCTTACTTTCTGAACTCACAGATCCTCCGTCTCTGCATTCAAGACCAAAAAAAAAAAAAAGTACCGTGTTTTTGTAAATACACCATGTTAGTACCATAGTATTTATATTATTTTCAACCTTCATTCTGAGCCTCTGTCTGAAATGATCCGTTTTTAAGGCGCGGCTCCTTTAAGGAGTGTCCGTAAACACCCACTGTTATGATTGGCTAGCGTCACTGCACAGGAAACAGTATCAACGCCCAATTGCTATTGCACACGAGTGTTTTTCAATATCAAAACAAGCCGTTTTTGGAGCTTGATTAAATAAATGCTTAGTTGTGATGCATTACTGGACTTTACGCTATTGACACGTTTTCATTAATTCTCTTCGTAGCTCCTCCCTCTTTCACCTCTGATTCAACTGAACCCTTTATTTAGTGTACTTTATTTTTCCAAAGAA
>CM077460.1:32648499-32658499 GCA_039654765.1 Mylopharyngodon piceus | reverse complement strand
CAAAATGAATCTGTCAAACTCATGAGTCTGAATCAGACTAATAGCTCAGTGATTCGTTCAGAGCGGTTCTCGACTCACTGAATCGCATCACTGTTTTCACGTCCATCTCCAGATTAGGGTTAGAAAACCATAAAAAAACATTTTCATTTCTTTAAATAAAATAAATGCTAACTGAAACCTTTTTCTTTTAAATAACTTAAGATTTATTTAAGCCAAGGCAACATTTCTCATTTTAATTTAGTTAAACAATGTATTAAATGACAAAAAAACTAAACTTGAAATAAAAAAATTAATAAAAACTACATACTAAACCTACTAAAAAAAAAAAAAATTACAAAACCTACAATAAAAATTACTAATATTAAAAATGAAGGAAAATATAAAATAAAAAATAATTCAAAATATTAATATAAACTATAATAGTATCTCAATGCAAAAATAACGGTGTCACATTTTGTTGTAATAATTGTAAAATAAATAAATGAATGAATGATTTTTACATTTATGCATTTGGCAGAAAAATATATAGATAAATAAATAAAATGTAATAATAGGAAAATAAACAAATGATAAAATAAATACATGTGGGAATAAATATAAAAATAAATTAACACATACATAAATAAATATAATTTAAAAAAATAAATGAAAGAATAAATAAAAGTTAAAAAGAATAAAAATATGTTTCAAAATAAATACAGAAAATAATAAAGGAAAAAAGTAATTTTCTAAGTAAATTCAGGATTCAATTTAGAAAAATAAATTATATTTGTTTTATCGAGTCATGTATTCATTTTTATCAATTCACTGGGAATCATGTGAATTGCATGTGGAATCTGAAGCCCAAGAGTTAAATAAGTTATGCTTGCTAGTCTTTAAATAATACACAAATATGACAATAAATCATTATTTCCACATTAAAGTACCACAGTACTTTCAGTACAAACACATGAACCCACAGCATCAGCTGACTGCTTAACTAACATCACTTCTACAACCCGTCTGACACAGATGTCTGAATGAAACCCCTGGAGTTCAGAGGTCTGTCACCACAGTAACTCAGAAACACATGTGAAGAACCGCAGCGCCACACAATGAGAGTTTCAGCCATACTGAAGCGGTTCTGATGACGGAGATCACGCCTTCCAAAACCACACATCTGACCGTCATCTGCTGAATTCTGCTGATTTAAACTCGTCACTCAGGTATTATTAAATAACTGTCTGGATGAAACTGTTTACCGTGACTTTGAGAGGTGTGGACGCAAGCCTCCCGTCTGATTGGCTGTTCAGAACATGAGCTTTGGCATATTATGCAAAACAACAACTGGTTAATTATTGAGTCGTTCGGTTACAGCTGCTTACGCAAGATGACTGATAAGATGACGGCTGGTCAGTGGACGGTCAAACCCGACTAAACGAAAGTTCACCCTGTGTGACCCATCACACATTACAGACCCTTTAAGACGGACAAAGATTCATGTCAACTGGCCGAAATGATTCAAATTGACTCAAAAATCTCCAATATTTCTGCCTCTTTTTTTTTTTTTTAGTAACAAGAAAAATTGTAATGTCCTTAAAAAAAGTCACATTTACTTGAGAAACAAAACTGTGTAAGATATTGATTGTTTTCATAGAATAGACTACATTTATTACCATTCTATTGCTTTTTTAAAAAATAAAAGTTTTTTTCCTTTTTTAAGCATAAACCTCAAGATATTTTGTTAGACAAAAAAAAAAAACAAGACAAAGTCCTGACTGAGAAAATGATTTCTGCAGCACAAACTTGAACAATCAATATAAAACTCTTCAGATTTCGATGGCAGACACAAACATTGTGATTTCAGCAGTTTCTACAAAACTGAAGCCCTCGTGCTTCACTAATGCATCAGGTTAATAAAGAGTTTGATCAGATCACTGAAAACACAAAGATGCATTTGTTTTCATGGTCAGAAGCACGTTCAACTCATTCCCACAACAAGAAAAGCATGACGGACATAATGAGAGACACTGACGAACAGGCCTTACAGCACGAGTACAGAGACGAGTTTAGACGGAGTGGCTGAACAAACTGACATATATTAACAGAGAATTACTGTTTAGTGTAATAAAACATGCCATCAAGTGTCAAAGAGCAAGGCTCTGCTTATTAGCTGGCAAAAGCCATTTTAACTGATTAAACTTTGAAAAATAAAAAAAAGAGCAGTTTTCATCTTTCCATCAACTAAAAGTCAATGTTATTGGGTTGGATAAGAAACGAATGGAAGCCCATTTCTGCCACAGAAGAAAGAAAACATGCTTCTGCAAATAATTATGACACACTAACTCATAATTATCAGATGAAAAGTCAAATTTATGACAAAAAGTTGAAATTATGATATACTGTCACTTCTGAGATGAAAAGTCAAAATTATGACACAAAAAGTCAAAATGATCACATACTAAGAAATCATAATTATGAGATGAAAAGATGAGATTATGACAAAAAGTCAAAATTAAGACAATAAGTCAATAATTAGATTAAATGTCAAAATTACGACTTAAAAAGTAAAAATTATCACATACTAAGTCATAATTATGAGATGAAAAGTCGAAATTATGACAAAAAGTCAAAATGATCACATACTAAGTCATAATTATGAGAAGAAAAGCCAAAATTATGACAAACTAAGTTATAATTATGAAAAAAAGTCAAAATTATGACAAACTAAGTTATAATTATGAGAAAAGTCAAAATTGACAAACTAAGTTATAATTATGAAAAGAAGTCAAAATTAATGACAAAAAGCCAAAATTATGACAAACTAAGTTATAATTATGAGAAGAAAAGTCAAAATTATGACAAACTAAGTTATAATTATGAGAAGAAAAGTCAAAATTATGACAAAAAGCCAAAATTATGACAAACTAAGTTATAATTATGAGAAGAAAAGTCAAAATTATGACAAACTAAGTTATAATTATGAGAAGAAAAGTCAAAATTAACGACAAAAAGCCAAAATTATGACAAACTGTTATAATTATGAAAAGAAAAGTCAAAATTAATGACAAAAAGCCAAAATTATGACATACTAAGTTATAATTATGAAAAGAAAAGTCAAAATTATGACAAACTAAGTTATAATTATGAGAAGAAAAGTAAAAATTAACGACAAAAAGCCAAAATTATGACATACTAAGTTATAATTATGAAAAGAAAAGTCAAAATTATGACAAAAAACAAAATTATGACATACTAAGTTATAATTATGAAAAGAAAAGTCAAAATTAATGACAAAAAGCCAAAATTATGACAAACTAAGTTATAATTATGAAAAGAAATGTCAAAATTATGACAAGTCAAAATGATCACATACCAAGTCATGAAATGAAAAGTCTAAATTAACAAAAAGTCAAAATTATGACAGTCATTTGTCATTTATGAGATGAAGTCATAATTATGACAAAAAGTCAAAATTATGTCAATTATAACATAAAAAGTACATAAAATGACAGAAAATCATAATTTAGACTTTTTATCTCTTATAATTTTGACTGTCTCATAATTATGACTTTTTATCTCAAAGACTTAACGTGTCATAATTAAGATTTTCCAAAGCATGATTTGTTTTCTGATGTTGTAGAAATGGGCTTCCATATATCTGATCGGAGTTCAGTTAAACACACAGATCTGATCTCTGTCACACAACACCTTCACAAACTTCACAGAGAAGTTCAAAACATTTAGATGCAAAAGATTAAAGCATGAACCTGTAGATGAAGCGTGCATGTGAAGCTGCATCCTGCTGAAACACATCATGTGTGGTTGCATCATCTAACCAGTGTGAGAGGACTAGTTAACACACATCTGCTGCTTCCATGCTGTTTAACCACTGCCTGACATCTCAGAACTCACTAACCTGATGTCTAACTACAGTCTGCTGAAATTAGCGATGGTTCACAAATGCAATTGTTCAAAATAATGTCAAAGATTCTCTCCAGCTGCTCAAAAAGTTGCAGATTGTGAAACTTCTGCTGCACTACAAAATCAAATCACGTCACACAAACTGCAGAGACACTTTTAAACATCAATCCTTTTTTTAAATCACAGAAACATGATCTGGAGACTAAAATCAAACAGTGAAATCCAGTCCAGACATCATGCCACGTCTAACAGACGCGCAACACGCGCTCGCGCGTCTCAATAACACACTGCATTAGAGGTGTGCATGTAAAAGCTGCATCGTGACATAACGTTTATAATGCATGTTCTCTTATGCATGCATACTGATTAATATCACTGGCTATATCGATGCGAACAGGAGGTTTAACAGCGATCTGTATAAACACATCACGCGCTCTGACCAGCAGCTCTTCGCGATATTGTGCGCTATAACGCGCGTATGTGTGTTTAAACTCACCCTGATTAGTTGTCTTAACGTCAGCGTTAACATGGTAAAGCGTCTCAACTTCTTCAGTTCCAGCAGGTTTTTGTGTCCGCACGCTTTTCGTCCGTCGCCTAAATGACAGCAGCTTATTGACGATCCGCGCGAGTGCTCATGGGAAATGTAGTCCTGTAATAGACGGCAGCGCCGCGCACTTGCGCAGTCGGCTGTGCTGGCCTACAAATTGACGTCATGACTAACGGACAACATGGGAACGTAATTTTCCGCTATTCAGGAAAAAACTACAGCAACTTCATTCGATTTCATCACAGTTCTAATACACATGTATTTGATATTACAGTTCACCAAACCCAGTTTAGTCTCTTAATTAATGTGGCTTCATAAAAGCTGCATTTAATAATTAATCTATACAATATTTGCAGTTGAAACTGACTGAAATTCGATGCTCAAAGTTCAATGCAAAGGGAGATATTTTATTTTAAAAAATTCTCTGCTTAAGGACTACAACAAACGGCTGGTAGGGACTACAACGAGCTTCTTCCCAGGTTAGTGACATCACAAACCCTAAAATTTACATAAACCCCGCCCCTGAGAACACGCAACAAAGGGGGCGAGGCCATGTTGGGCTGCTTTAGAGAAGAGGGAGAGTTGGATTTGCACAAAAGATTAACATGACGGCACATGCTAGTGGATGAGTTGAATCAACTCCACAGCAACTACATAAATTTATCCACTAACCATTCAGAAACGTCTAAAAGTTGTAACTTCTTCCTGAGTCTCTCCATCAGTGTCGACTCCGGTTTGAACAATGTAAGGCTGAACACCGTTACTGACAATCCTCATTTTGGCTGTGTGAGATTCTCCAGCTTTGTTGTTGTTGAGTGACCGAAGCGTGAGCTGTTAAAGCTCCGCCCTCTTCTGGAAAGCGGGCAGCTCATTTGCATTTAAAGGGACACACACAAAAACGGCGTGTTTTTGCTCACACCCAAATAGGGGCAAATTTGTCAAGCTATAATAAATGATCTGTGGGGTATTTTGAGCTGAAACTTCACAGACACATTCTGGAGACACCAGAGACTTATATTACATCTTGTGAAAGGGGGCATAATAGGTCCCCTTTAACATCATAAAGAAGAGATCATAATGATGAAATATGACCACACTATTTCATATCATTGAACTGATTAGAATATAAGGTAATATATAATGCATATACATATAATATATACTTACCGTCTCATATAATATATAAGTGTCCACGTCTCCTGATGACCCTAAGAAGACAAACTGATCATGTAAAGAAAGTGCACTATAATTTACCATAGTAAAATGACCTTACAAACGAAGCATAAGGTGCTTCTTTGCAGTCTTGAATCTTTTCTTAATCAATAATTTCATTCAGTGTTTGTGAATAACAGCAGGTCAGGCAGGTTGGATTTCATTATTTATTTGTGATACATTATTTACACACAATTTTCCCCATGTATACTTTACACATGATCAAGCAATACTTTATTCACAGAAGCTCGAGTTCCTCTTCAGCCTCTCGATCACAGACTAATCGGTGGTCCAAAAATAAAGAGCGCCGGCTCAGTTTTTTGGTGCTGTACTTCAAAAACAAGATGGGGAAAGTAAAGAATAATTAAATGGGATAAAAAAGATGTCATTCTATCTGTGTCAGCATCTTGCATTTTGTCTTTGCGTCTCTTCAAGCTTTATTCAGAGTAAATAGATATGCTATGTCTTTAATTTCATAATACATAAAGGTAATTCATATTGGGGTGAATAACATTCTGTTAAATACATTCATTTGGATTCATTTATCATCTTCTCACGGTCCTGCAAACACATAGAGAGTGTTTTTGCTCAATGTTTTGAACATTAAACCCTGTTTTTCACCAATAACACATAAACTCTTTGTCCGGTTAAAGCTTTGGAGCTTCTGCTGATGATCTGATCATGAAGCTGAAACTTAAAGGTTTTTGCTGTCATTAACATCAAAATATTGTAATTTATACCTCAAAATCTTTCTGAACAACATCAGGATGGCCTCTTGAAGTCGACATGAGATTGAAACAAATTCACATTCCTTCTGTTATTGTGAACAATTCATCATTCTAAAGAAAATAAAAGTTTGTCTTCATGATCTTTCATCACCTTCCTTCTTCTTGACTGACATCAGGAATCAATATTTCTCCAGACTTTATATTTTCATCATCATCCAATCAGTTCTTCAAATCACACTCCTGAAGTCCACTGGGTTGTTGACTTTAACTACCAGGCCTCATTTATGACCAGTTGAGTTGGTCAAAACCCTGACCGGACTGTAGATCGCAACAGGTTTGTCAATGGAAACCAATGAAAAGTAGCTGGTTTTTGTCTTGGCATCAAATGCCTGACGTTCTTATACACTGCAAAAAAATGATGTTCTTCCTCGGTATTTTTGTCTTGTTTTCCAGGACAAATATCTAAACAAGGACAAGTATCCAAATATCAAAAAAATATAAAAAGAAATACAAATTGTGATGTTCACGGTCAAAAGTGACAAAACACATGAAATGTAACTTTTTTTTTATTTTCAGTAAAATCAATGTAATATATTTTTGTTCAATAATATTTGTCCTTTTTTCTTTTGTATTTTGAGATAATTTCATGGCTAATTAATATTTATGCAACAATTATGATACATTTTTTCCCATTGAAAATAATATTTTTTTTAAAAAATTACTTTTCAGTTAATGCAGTATTTCATGTTAAAATAGAGACAATGGGCCCTATCATACACCCGGCGCAATGTGGCACCAGGCACGACGCAAGTGTTTTTTGCTAGTTTCAGCCCGACACAGTTATCATTTTCACGTCCTGCGCCACATTGTTTAAATAGCAAATGCATTTGTGCCCATCTGTACATCCATGGGTGTGCTGGTCTGAAAACAAGGTGTGCTCAGGTGCATTGTTGGCGTGTTGCTATTTTGAGGCGACTGAAAACAACTGCGCCATTGACCAACTGAAACCTGTATTTTTTTTTGTTATTTAAAGAGAGCATTAGTAATATGCACCTATATGCGGGTGCTTGTTACACACACAGGGAAGCGCAGCAGCACACGAACATGCCAAATATTAAAAATAAAAGGATTAAATGTAAAAGATTATTATTGTGTGCATAAAGATAAAAAAGCTTTGGTGGAATCCGGCTTGTCCCTTAGATGGTCTGCTCACATGCTTTAACCTCGCGCACGAGCAGATCTGTTTCCTCGCTAGAGAAGCGTTCAGTTTTTCGGCTTGCGAATCCGCCATGGCACAAGTGCAACTGGCATTTAAAGGGAATGGGAGATGACACTCTGATTGGTTTATTGCACATTACGCCCAAAACACAACCATTACTCATTAAGAGAATAGGGACAACCCTTTTAGACCATGCGCCGGGCGCGCAAACAATTTTTCCTGTCGTTAAATTAGCAAAAATGGATTTGGACACGCCCTAAGTGCACCTGCGCCGTGCGCTGTAGACCATGAGCTTAGATCATTAAAATAGGGCCCAATGCCTTTAAAATCCAATTTTTGAAGGCAGATTAGTGCCATCTGCTGGGAGTAAAAAAGAAAAACATCTGTAATGGCGTAGTATAACCACTAGATGCCTGTATAGCTCTATATAAAAAGACTTATAAATTCTCTAGTTGATTTTAAACATAAATACTTATTTTTATTAAGTTGCGGATTTAGATATACATTTAGACATTCTCAAAGACTACTTTTTGTCAAGGTTTAGACTTTTTTGTTTGAAATGTTGATTTGAAGTGTCAGTTTTTGCATTCATTTTACAAGTCAAACCTGAACACAAAAAGACATTTTGTTACATATAACATCAAAATTCAACAAAAATGTACAGGAATGCTTTATCAGAGCTTAATCAACCTGATTTCAGCTCTTAATTGAGTCTTCTGGCTCAATTTTGATATATTGTTACAGATATGAGAATTTTGGCCGATACCGATAACCGATAATTCGTTATATTTGAAAGCCGATATCCGATATTTTGGCTAAATCCAAATTTTGAGAGCCTGATTACAAAAACAAAAGTCTCACCATTAAAAGAGTTGTCCCAAAATAAGTTTATGTAGCCTATATGAAAGATGTTGCACTTAACTGTATTTTCCTTTCTGAAGTGATTTCAATCATATTTCAAGAAATTCATAACCATCATGGTGAACAGTGCGCATCTGAAGTGTCTCAGCTGAAGGAAATAATTATCGGCTTTTATCGGCTTTAATATATCGGCTACATTTTCTTATATGGCCGATAACGATAACAATAAAAAAACAAACATATATCGGCCGATACCGATATGGTGGCCGATATACTGTGCATCCCTAAAAAACTGAGTGTGTGTGCCTGTTTTGTACTCTTGATGTTTTAGAGTGTATCCTCTTCCTTGCTGTCCATTTGTGGCTGATTTGTACACTGTACACACAAAAAATGCTCTGTATTTTCATATTTTTGCCTATTTCCCATTCATTTACTATGGCGGTCATTTTTGACCGCGAACAACACAAGTGTGACTATTTTTATGACCATTAAGCTTTTTCGAATCAAGTCCACAAATTTTTTTGTGGTTACATAGCGACTGCCATAAAAGTCACTGAGTTTCGTACCATTCCGATGAAGTAGTGATTTTTAAAAATTAAAAAAATATTTGGGTCTAAAATGAGCGAACAACACCAGAGGGTTAATATCTTCAGTCATTTTTCCTCTCCAGCATATGTAACTTGATTTAAGAATGTTTAGATATTTGTGCTGGAAAACAAGACAGAAACACTGAGGAAGAACATCATTTTTCTCCGTAATCTCCTTGTGAAATACATAAGCGGGATCGGTAGAAAAACAACACGTTCCCTGTTGGTCTAACAGTCGACAGACAGAAACGGACGAAAGCAATAAATCAATATCAAGAGCTGAACGGATTAGGGTTGTTCGTTCTATATACAAAGAAAACTTAGATCCAAAAAAATCAACATCGAGTCCCGGAAAACACAAACACGTCAGCACATCCGCTTCATCCGAGGTATGGATGTTCGCTCTGAAAGTTGTAGTCCGGACAGACCTTCTGCACCAGCTTGTAATCGATGCTGAAGAAGGAGATGAAGATGCAGATGACTTTGAAGGGTTTGGCGCAGAGCCAGGACGAGTGCGACTGGGTGTTCTCGGTGAAGCAGGTCTGCGACGGGTCGTACAGGCAGGGTTTGGGCTTCTTGGAGCGGTCCGTCTTCTCGTACTCCACGCGACAGTTGAAGGTTTTGATGTCTTTGGGGTCGATGGTGGACTGCTGCGGCGGGTGGAACTGGATCTCCGGGTGAAGAGGGTTCTGCTGCTGGAGAACCTCGAACTCCACCACCTTGGTCGGAGGAACGATGCTGACCGACACGTTCCCGAGACTGGAGGAGTTGTGGCGGAAGTAGACGGTGAACGTCCCGTTGACGTGGTCCACGATCTTGCCGGTCACCAGCAGGCTGAACTTGAGCGTCTTGACGTTGAAGTAGAAGTCGCCCCAGCCGAAGATCTTTTTAGTCTTCATGGAGGTTTTGAGGGAAGGTTTGCGCTTGGGTCGGTAGCCTGTTT
>CM077460.1:32558499-32643499 GCA_039654765.1 Mylopharyngodon piceus | reverse complement strand
TGATAATCGCTGTGAGTCATATCATGATTTCAGTTTTATTCCGATGAATCGTGCAGCTCCATCATCCAGATATATCAGCGTGTGAACTCTGAATAAACATCCCATCACACACAGTTCACTCCTGTCTTCATTACAGGTCACGGGCTTCATCTTATTTCCATCCGGATGAGCTCCGGAGACACAAACGTCCATACCTGCCCTCATCAATCTCCAGCAGCTGAACACAAACTCGTGTCGCCGCCCGTTGCAACATTCATCAATGCGGCTGCTAATGTATTCAATCAGTAAATTAATTTAGCCGCGCATGTTTACGGGATCGAAGCGATCAGAGCGATTGATTAAAGCGGAATAAGTGAGGGAATATTGATCACTGCCAGCAGAGATTAAAAAAAGAGCTGATGACGGATGCGTATCGAGCGGATAATGACTGGAAGTGCATTTGAACAGTCGTTTCTCTCTCGGATGCAGGAACTGCAACTCTCATCGCAGCTGTAACACAGATTATTGAGCGGTGATGATCTCAGCAAACGAAACGTGACCAATGAACACGGAAAATCAGGGTAATGTACCGACTGACAGGGCGATAACCACGGTAAACCAATGAGAGGACTTCAACTAACTAGTTAAAGTGGTATTTTACTGTAAAAACTAGTGGTTTATTTCTAGGGTTGCCAGGTTTCCACAAAAACCCACCCAATTGCTACTCAAAACTAGCCCAATCACATTTCGGGGGGTCCTCCCGCGTTCTGGGGGGTAAAATCTGCTTTTTGGCGGGGTTCCCCTGGTAAAATTCACATTGCAGGGGCTAAAAATTGTGTTATCTGGGATCACTTCAACCCGCGGACATGAAAAACAACCCACGGCAACCTGCGGAAAACCGCAGACTTGGCAACACTGGTTCCAAATCAAATTGGCAGTAGGTGAAAAATGTATTTTATTTCCCATTTTATTTATCTTAAATCTTATTTCACAATAACAGAATATTTCACAATACTACTAAGTATTTTCACCATTAACTCAAATAAAAAGTGTTATATTTTAAATAATTGGCTAATCAAGTGCATTAAATAAATAAACAAATAAAAGTTTCTTGATTTAATTTGCTTCAAATTATTGTTTAATTTAAAAACAGATGGAAACAAACCAAACAATCTGATTATTTATAACAAATTAATGACAAATCAAAAATAAAAGACTCAAAATAGTATAATATTATGAATAAAAAATGTAAACAAATACCAGTCAAAAGTTTGAGGTCTTTTATTCATCAAGGATGCATAAATTTGATCAAAAGTGACAGTAAAGCCATTTATAATGTTCTTTTTCAAATAAATGCTGTTCTTTTGAACTTTCTATTCATTAAAGAATCCAGAAAAATAAAATATATCACAGTTTCCACAAAAATATTTCAACATTGATAATAATCATAAATGTTTCTTGAGCATCAAATCATCATATTAGAATGATTTCTGAAGGATCATGTGACACTGAAGACTGGAGTAATGATGCTGAAAATTCAGCTTTGATCACAGGAATAAATTACACTTTACTATATATTCACATAGAAAACAGCTGATTTACATTGGAATAATATTTCACAATTTTTACTGTATTTCTGATCAAATAAATGCAGCCTTGGTGAGCAGAAGAGACTCTTTCAAAAATCTTACCGACCCCAAACTTTTGAATGCTAGTGTAAATCGCTCATTACAAATCAATGACAGTTATGAGAATCTCTACTGTCCATTCCAGCCCAGATCAGCGGTCAGACAAATGAACGCAAGGACATCCGCACGTCTCGCTGTATCAGCACCGTCTCCATCTGTTATGCCATCAGCTCATCTCCACCGTACGCTACCGTCACCCTCTCTGACCCTTGACCTCTGCTCACGGTCACTTCAGCGCCAGACTCATGTATCGGTATAGCATCGACCGACCCAAATGCTGGATCAATGATGATTTCAAAACACGGATCATTGATTTCACTGCCGTCACAGAAATGGCAAGTTTGAGCCATACAAGATTAAATATGAGCTTTTAAACATGACCATGTGACTGATTGTGAGGACACTTCAACTCACATCTGGGTCTTAAAGGGACAGTGTATCAGTTCACAACTCTGCAAGGTAGTTCCTTTACAGTCACCATGAAATCAAAGTTGATTTCTTATTTTTTTTAATGCAATATTGCAGTTTATTCTAAATGATCGGTGCAGATCATTATTGTGTTAAATTCATGTTTCTCATAATCTTGAATCAGAATATCTTCTCCTCCCTCTTGCAGCATCTCTTCTCTGATGACGAGGGCGGGGCAACCTGTCACTCACATGAGATCCACCAATAGCAAACCACAACCATCCAATCAATTCCCCACAGACAAAATCAAGCCCCGCCCTACATTTGTTCTTGTTCCTGAAGCGTTTCACTCGGATATACGACACAATAGGGAAGAAAAGACTAGTGCAACTTCAGTTTCATGTTAGCTAATGGGACATTTATGCAAATCTTTACCGAAAGTCTTTTGAAGATTGGAAGATTTTCAGCAAGTAACAACAAACCGTGCATCTGTTTTTCACTCGAAGCTTCATATGAGAAATATAATGCACAAGTCATACGGACGACTGTTATTGATGGTGTTTTTCATAATAACTCCATTATGAAGAACATCTGTTGTGTTCTTTGTGAGAAAACAGTCATTTTTGGGGGTGAATACAGTATAACGGCTCATGAGCCGCGTGCGGCAGATCCAGTCATAATGAGGTCGACGGCGCTCCTGCCCTTCATGTAACGCCAGCTCAGCACAGATCCTCATCCCAGGACGGCATCACAGCTGTTCCTCCTGCAGAAGATCCTGTCACTTCATGATGAAACTACAGCTCTGGACCAGAATAAAGAAATAAGAGCAGAACGTTCAGTTCTTCCCACACTGTTCACTGTCAGCATTATCGCCGGCCAGTGATTCACATGCCAGCAAAGCACTCGGACTGAGTGTCGAGTCAGAAAGAAAAAGTTCCAAAAAAACACTGTTTTACAGGAGCTGCACCTAAAAATGTCTTCATGTTGGGCTCAAAATGACCACCGAACTGACAACTGAGATGATAATAGTCCAGAAACCTGCTGTCAGGAACATACTTCACCCTAAACTCAAGGAGAGGAACAAGAAGTTTTGGTAACACTTTACAATTAGGTCTTATTATATAATGCATTATATTATAATGCAACAATGAGCAATACATTTGTTACAGATAGTAAGAAAAGTAAAATACAGCTGTTCATTGTTAGTGCAGGTCCATAAACTTTATATCTCACAGTTCTGACTTTATGACTCACAATTCTGACTTTATAACTCACAATTCTGACTTTACATCTCGCAATTCTGACTTTATAACACAATTCTGACTTTATATCTCGCAATTCTGACTTTATAACTCACAATTCTGACTTTATAACTCACAATTCTGACTTTATATCTCGCAATTCTGACTTTATAACTCACAATTCTGACTTTATAACTCAGAATTCTGACTTTATATCTCGCAATTCTGACTTTATAACTCACAATTCTGACTTTATAACTCACAATTCTGACTTTATATCTCGCAATTCTGACTTTATATCTCACAATTCTGACTTTATAACTCACAATTCTGACTTTATATCTCACAATTCTGACTTTATAACTCGCAATTCTGACTTTATAACTCACAATTCTGACTTTATAACTCGCAATTCTGACTTTATAACTCGCAATTCTGACTTTATAACACAATTCTGACTTTATAACTCACAATTCTGACTTTATAACTCGCAATTCTGAATTTATAACTCAATTCTGACTTTATAACTCGCAATTCTGACTTTATAACTCGCAATTCTGACTTTATAACACAATTCTGACTTTATAACTCGCAATTCTGACTTTATAACTCACAATTCTGACTTTATATCTCACAATTCTGACTTTATAACTCGCAATTCTGACTTTATAACTCGCAATTCTGACTTTATAACACAATTCTGACTTTATAACTCGCAATTCTGACTTTATAACTCACAATTCTGACTTTATATCTCACAATTCTGACTTTATATCTCGCAATTCTGACTTTATAACTCGCAATTCTGACTTTATATCTCGCAATTCTGACTTTATAACTCACAATTCTGACTTTATAACTCACAATTCTGACTTTATAACTCGCAATTCTGACTTTATAACTCGCAATTCTGACTTTATAACTCGCAATTCTGACTTTATATCTCGCAATTCTGACTTTATAACTCGCAATTCTGACTTTATAACACAATTCTGACTTTATATCTCGCAATTCTGACTTTATAACACAATTTTGACTTTATATCTCACAATTCTGACTTTATAACTCGCAATTCTGACTTTATAACACAATTCTGACTTTATAACTCGCAATTCTGACTTTATAACTCGCAATTCTGACTTTATAACACAATTCTGACTTTATAACTCGCAATTCTGACTTTATAACTCGCAATTCTGACTTTATAACACAATTCTGACTTTATATCTCACAATTCTGACTTTATAACTCGCAATTCTGACTTTATAACACAATTCTGACTTTATAACTCGCAATTCTGACTTTATAACTCACAATTCTGACTTTATATCTCACAATTCTGACTTTATATCTCACAATTCTGACTTTATAACTCGCAATTCTGACTTTATATCACGCAATTCTGACTTTATATCTCACAATTCTGACTTTATAACTCGCAATTCTGACTTTATAACAATTCTGACTTTATAACTCACAATTCTGACTTTATAACACAATTCTGACTTTATAACTCGCAATTCTGACTTTATAACTCGCAATTCTGACTTTATATCACGCAATTCTGACTTTATATCACGCAATTCTGACTTTATAACTCGCAATTCTGACTTTATAACTCACAATTCTGACTTTATAACTCGCAATTCTGACTTTATAACTCACAATTCTGACTTTATAACTCGCAATTCTGACTTTATAACTCGCAATTCTGACTTTATATCACGCAATTCTGGCTTTATAACTCGCAATTCTGGCTTTATATCACACAATTCTGACTTTATAACTCGCAATTCTGGCTTTATAACACAATTCTGACTTTATAACTCGCAATTCTGGCTTTATAACTCGCAATACTGGCTTTATAACACAATTCTGACTTTATAACTCGCAATTCTGACTTTATAACTCGCAATTCTAACTTTATAACTCAATTCTGACTTTATAACTCGCAATTCTGACTTTATAACTCACAATTCTGACTTTATATCTCACAATTCTGACTTTATATCTCGCAATTCTGACTTTATAACTCGCAATTCTGACTTTATAACACAATTCTGACTTTATAACTCGCAATTCTGACTTTATAACTCGCAATTCTGACTTTATAACTCACAATTCTGACTTTATATCTCACAATTCTGACTTTATAACTCGCAATTCCGAGTTTATATCTCGCAATTCCGACTTTATAACTCGCAATTGTGACTTTATAACTCGCAATTCTGACTTTATAACTCGCAATTCTGACTTTATAACTCGCAATTCCGACTTTATAACTCGCAATTCCGAGTTTATATCTCGCAATTCCGACTTTATAACTCGCAATTCTGACTTTATAACACAATTCTGACTTTATAACTCTCAAATTCTGACTTTATATCTCACAATTCTGACTTTATAACTTGCAATTCTGACTTTATATCACAAATTCTGACTTTATAACTCGCAATTCTGACTTTATAACACAATTCTGACTTTATATCTCACAATTCTGACTTTATATCTCACAGTTCTGACTTTATAACACAATTCTGACTTTATAACTCACAATTCTGACTTTATAACTCACAATTCTGACTTTATAACACAATTCTGACTTTATATCTCACAATTCTGACTTCATATCTCACAATTCTGACTTTATATCTCACAATTCTGACTTTATAACACAATTCTGACTTTATAACACAATTCTGACTTTATAACTCGCAATTCTGACTTTATAACTCGCAATTCTGACTTTATAACTCGCAATTCTGACTTTATATCACGCAATTCTGACTTTATATCTCGCAATTCTGAATTTATAACTCGCAATTCTGACTTTATAACTCGCAATTCTGACTTTATAACTCGCAATTCTGACTTTATAACTCGCAATTCTGACTTTATAACTCGCAATTCTGACTTTATATCACGCAATTCTGACTTTATATCACGCAATTCTGACTTTATAACACGCAATTCTGACTTTATAACGCAATTCTGACTTTATAACACAATTCTGACTTCAGAACTCGCAATTCTGAGAAAAAAAGTCAGAATTGTGAGATAAAAAGTCACAATTACCTTTTTATTTTTTATTTCATGGCGGAAATAAGCTTCCAAACAATTATATCCTCCTGATTTTCAATGTAAAAAATAAATATTACTTAAATTCTTAAATATATTGTATAGACTGTTGTACTACTTTAAATTTATGCTGATTTAAATAATAAAAAATAAATCATCACAGTAATGAGAATCATCATTGACGACAACAAAAAAACAAATGTGAAAAATTCAGATGCATTAGACTAATGAGAATTTGGGTAAAAAAATCATAATCATGCAAAAATGGGATTCATTCTCTTTCTGCAAAAATATATTACTATTGTTTTTTCATTTAGATTTTGGGCAGAAATGTGAGCAGGACCTGTTGTTGTGAGATTGACCCAATTATGCATGATATTAAAAAAGCCGAGATTTCACACACAGTGATGAAAGGAATTTCAGGCATTTCAGGGAGAGATAACACGCGACACGAAGTTCATAATGCGCCGCAGACGAGCTGAAGGAAGTTGTTAGCAGCATTTCAATTTGAGTGATACATTTACAAGTCTGTAGACAGCAATATCAAATGGAAAGCTGCTGTCGATTACAACAGCTGGCACCAAAATAAAGCATTGGGCCTGATGCATATAACACTCCCGCGCTTTCCTCCTTCTTTATGCGCCATCTCTCCACCGAGGAGAAATAATAACCCGAAGATGGAGTAATCCAGCCAGACGAACTGTGTATACATATGTATATCTCAGGGAATTTAATATAAAGAAAATTTGATTACGGTGGCTTGAGATCGCGAGCGGTGGAGGGAAATGCCTTTATTGGTGCAGCGAGACGAGAAAGAGAGGCTGCTTTGGAGTTCGAGGCCCATTAATAATCGCTAACTTCATTTGAGACACTACCAGCAAAAAGCATCTTAAGAAAGTCTTTATGAGGGGGCGGAAGTCACAGCAGAGCCGGAAACAAGGTGTAGAGGGAGTGAATCAACCCGTCGCAATTAAAACGCTCGTTTACGGACACGCAATCGATGACAGAGCGCCAGCTGATCCTCGTGTTTCATATTTCTACTGTAACTTCTAACACTTGTTAGTGTCCAGCAGCGACTGACACGCCGCTCCTCCCTGAGGAATGATGGGAAGAGAAGTGCATCCTCTCACCTCTTCCTTCAGCTAATTGGAGTTTTATTTCATGCAATCGATTCATTTCTATCTCAGACGCTGATACATTGATCATCTGTCAGCACAAACACTCTCCTCAGCTCACTATATGCATAAATGTACATAAAAGTTTGGAATAACTCAGATATTTTTTATGCTTTTGGAATGATTATGATTTTTCTGTTCACCAAGGCTGCATTTATTTGATCAAAAATACAGTAAAAATTGTAAAATATTTTTACAATTTAAAACAGCTGTTTTCTCTGTGAATATGTAGTAAAGTGTAATTAATTCATGTGATCAAAGCTGAATTTTCAGCATCATTACTCCAGTCTTCAGTGTCACATGATCCTTCAGAAATCATTCTAATATGATGATTTGCTGCTCAAGAAACATTTATGATTATTATCAGTGTTGAAAACAGTTTTTTGGTGATACATTTTATTTTTCAGGATTCTTTGATGAATAGAAAGTTCAAAAGATCAGCATTTATTTGAAATTTGTAACATTATAAATGTCTTTAATGTCACTTTTGATCAATTTATCCAAACTTTTCAATGGTGTATGACTGTTTCCACAAAAATATGAAGCAGCACAACTGTTTTCAACATTGATAATAATCATAAATGTTTCTTGAGCAGCAAATCATCATATTAGAATGATTTCTGAAGGATCATGTGACACTGAAGACTGGAGTAATGATGCTGAAAATTCAGCTTTGATCACAGGAATAAATTACACTTTACTATATATTCACATAGAAAACAGCTGATTTACATTGTAAAAATATTTCACAATTTTTACTGTATTTTTAATCAAATAAATGCAGCCTCGGTGAACAGAAGAGACTTAAATGTTAATTATTCCAAAACTTTTGACTGTCCTAGACAGCATTTAAACATCACACTTCTAACATCGAATGCTTCCTCTCAGTCACTCACAGAGAAATAGTTTGAGAACTCTATATTCTGACAATAATCTTGCAAGAAACTTTTGCCTTCTTTTCCTTTAAAATGAAAATGACATTTAATTATGAGACGAGAAATACAGCCCAGAGGAAAAGAGATAAACCGCTGGGAAGAGAGAGAGAAAGAGAGAGAGGGAGAGAGAGAGGGATTATCATGGAGCGAGAGTGAGTGAGTTATAAAGTATCAGAGACGAGAGAAACGGAGCCGAGACTGATAACACGGCGGAAGAGAGAAATGAAACATGTAGGAAAAGAAAGTGAGAGACTTAATTGCCACAAAAGAAGAAGAAGATGATCTTATTAGTGAAAGTTGAAGGAATAGTTCAGCCATCAGTCATCATTTACTCACACAAAATGACCAAAAACATCATAAAATAAAATATCATGGACTATATTTAGTCATTTTGTTGTTTTTGTCATTTTTTGTTTAAATATGCCTATATAATTTTTATTCCAAATATAACTATATTATTTATATTTAATCGTTCTGAAATGCTCTATGGTGTTTTTGGAGTTTGACAGTCACTGATTTCATTGCAAGGAGTCGATCAGCGGCTGAAAACTGCAGCGAGGTTAGTGTGTAAACGATGACGGCGTGTTCATATACGGGTCAGTCTCGCTGAGAGAGGTGAATATGAGACAGCGTGTGCGGTAAATGAGTTCAGGTGTAAAGCGCTTTCTGATTATTGACTCTGAAAGTGAAGAATCTCATTAAAACGAGTCGCGCTTATTGCAGCCCTTGTCATAACATGAGGATAAAGAGACAAACAACCCGAACACTTTAATCACACTAACTGTGTAAAGACGGCGCTGAGAAGATCCTTGTCAAAGCTGCTGCTTTTTACACCCTGAATAAACTCATTCAAGTTGATCAAATCAAGGGAGGAATGAACATTCATCTCCGAGTGAAACAGTGAAAGTCCATCAAGATGTTTCCTCCTTTCTCTAAGCTTTTGTTAATTGGTTTATTGAACCTTTAGTCAAGTCGTGGTTCATTTATAAAGCATGATTAAAAACAACAGACATTGTACTAAAGTGTACAATAAAGAATAACACAGTAACTCCAAAATTAAACAACAGACACTAATACAAAACCTCAAACATCTTCAAGAGATACAGAAGAAATATTATACTTTACTGCCATTAAATTGTGCACAAAAGACAAGTTTTGCAACAAAAACATAAATAATTATGTCATTCATTCTGAATAATTACGCATTCGAATGTATTTTTAAGCCAATTAACAGCTAACAAAGCAGGCTGTAGTTGTACATAATGTTTTCCAGATCACTTTAAAAAAATTAACATTGACAGTTTTAAGTGAGGATTATTCTGCAAGTCTAAAACCAAAAAATAGCTTTTTTAAAATTCTACTTCCTTTAATTTGAATTGCATATCTGCATCCTCAATTCAAATTCAGGCACTAACTAGGAATGTAAATATTAAAATAACAATGGCAAAATATATTACAATATGGAAGTATTTTCTGTAAATGTACAAGACTTTTAATTTTTGATTTCAGTAACAGTGAAAACTGGGACGATATCTCCCGATTCCATACTGTTATGATACTTGGGTGCCGATACGATATGTACTGTATAAATTGTATAAATTAAATATATATTAATCCTTATTAAAGTTACAAAAGTTATTTAGTCAAGAGCAGTGAGTCTTTTGTTGTTTGATTAACGTTTAAACAAAGAGCAGCGGGTTTATTAGGCTGCTGTCACTTTAAGAGCTGCACGGATCCAATATACTGATACACATGTTTTTTCTTTCTCAACTGTTTATGTTCACTTAAAGGGGACACATCATGAAAATCTGACTTTTTCCGTGTTTAAGTGCTATAATCGGGTCCCTGGTGCATCTACGAACAGAGAAAGCGTGAAAAAGGACAACCCAGTAACTTTGTTTTGGCAAGCCTTTCTCTGCAAGCATGTGAAAAAACGAGCCGCTCAGATTTCACTCCCCTAGTGACGTAAGAAGGGGATCTTATTATAATATTACCGCCATTAATCTGCACGTTTCCACCCACGGCGCCGCCATTTTGTTTTTGCAAGCGACAATGGTGTAGCAGTTCTAACGGCATGGCAGAAGTTCGAGCAAAGCATTGTTGGCTGCACAGACGAGCACTGAACACTATTTAGAGTCTTGTTATCTTGGATAGCCTGCAAGTTGACCTTAGCAAGCTCGATTGCTAAAAAATGAGCGTTTCTGTCTGAGCGATATTTTGGAATAAATATTAGACCATTCACAGCATTTGAAAGCAATCATAAATATTAGCCTGGTGTGTATGGCTCTGTTTGGCAAACAGGTACGCTATGTATAGTGGCACATGCTAGTGGATGAGTTGAATCAACTCCACAGCAACTACATAAATTTATCCACTAACCATTCAGAAACGTCTAAAAGTTGTAACTTCTTCCTGAGTCTCTCCATCAGTGTCCGACTCCGGTTTGAACAATGTAAGGCTGAACACCGTCGTCATTTTGGCTGCGTGAGATTCTCCAGCTTTGTTGTTGTTGAGCGACCGAAGCGCGAGCTGTTAAAGCTCCGCCCTCTTCTGGAAAGTGGGCAGCTCATTTGCATTTAAAGGGACACACACAAAAACGGCGTGTTTTTGCTCACACCCAAATAGGGGCAAATTTGACAAGCTATAATAAATGATCTGTGGGGTATTTTGAGCTGAAACTTCACAGACACATTCTGGGGACACCAGAGACTTATATTACATCTTGTGAAAGGGGCATAATAGGTCCACTTTAAGATTTAACAGACTATGCTTACTAGGAAACATGGCATTTTTTTATGTAATTTTGTGTGAATATGTCCATTCGAGCGCAAGAAGACAGGAAAGAGAGCTCAATTCAACATTTGCACGCTGTCTGATGCAGCACTGGCCCGATTGGGCAAGTGACAGTAGTGTTAACTGTCCCGAGCGACATTTACACTGACCAAGGGCCATCGGGCAGTCCTTACTGTCGAGCCCTGCCGTCTTCTGAAATAAAAGGGGCAACTTTCCCCTGCCTCGTCTATAAGCAAGGACTAAAATAAAGCAATTTAATATGAATTAATATCCATTTTAAAAATGTTAGAATCATAAAAAAAAAAGATTTTTCTCCCCTGCCCTACTATCAACCAGTATGCTTATAATAATAATAATAATTTAATTTATAAAAATTGATAATAATTTCAAATAATGTGATAACAAAATACCAGACTGCAATATCAAGCAGACTGTTTTTATACAGCTAAAATAACTGGATGCGGAAGCTGCGCCACTAATGTGTGAAAATAAAACAGGATCACACACTCTCTCTCTCTCTCTCTCTCTCTCTCTCACTTACACACACACACACACACACATTGCTTGACTTCACTCCATGAGACACAAGAGCCAAACCTTCAGCCCCATTATCTCATTAGAAGTGTGTGTGTGTGTGTGTGTGTGACAGCAGTTCAGATTAGTTCTGAAAGCATCAGACCTCTTGATCTCACTGTCTACCTGACCTACACCTGTTCAGCCTCGACCCTCACGCTGCACAGACCGCCAGAGACCACCAGAGACCACCGCAGCGCCTCGACATGCTTGACTTTCACCCTTCTGGCCAAGGTCCACTATTTACAGACGCACCGCTGATGTTCGAGGAGCAGGAGATCAAACACTGTTACTGTGAAGATCACAAATGAACTTCTCCATTAATAGCTTGACTAGACACAAAACATCATCCACAGCCTCAAAATACACTCCGTCAGCGATGTAAGCGTTCTTTCACCAGCGCTGAGTTGCACAACGTGACGCTTAAAGTTCAACTTTGACCCCGCTTGCAGTTGACCTTTCAACACACAGTCAATGATTATTGAACAATCACATGATGTGTGTCTCAGGACAGAATAAGAATGGAAGAAATGGATTAAAGATCGTTAATTTAGATTAGAATGACGACAACGAACACTTCACAATATTCCTCATTTTAATAATTCATATGCAGAATAAAGGGGCGGGGCCTGGTTGAGTTAGTTAGTAGTGTGTTGAAACTGGCGGATATGGTAAGGGGCGGGACATTTCCCAAACACCAATCACAACACACCGCTCCAGCAGACCAATCAGAGCACACTGTGCTTTTCAGAAGGAGGGGCTTCATAGAGACAGGAACTAAACAGAGCGTTACTGACAGACTGGGAAGAGAGGAGCTGAACAATGGAGAATATGAGGAAAATAATCAACATTCAAGCAGGAAAACCTGCTCTAGTAGAGCCAGAAACAACATCAAGATTTTGAGAAAGTGCATAATATGCTCTTTAAATGCCCAGATGATGCACTTAATTAACTGAAAAAACAAAGTGTGAAATGTTGAAGTACATAGTGCAGTATATACAGTAAGTGCATCATGTTGTAAAATCACACTTTTCACACGGAGGTCAAAGTGGCACTAAAGCTCTGACTCGAGTCACGTGAAAGAGATTTCATGGATTCGCATGTGAACCCAAAAAAGCTCATTTTATTGGTAGGATCAGATTTTTATCCAGAATACAGATTTGGTACAGCGTGACTCCTCTGCATGCAAACTGGGGGAAAGTGAGCCGGAGGGCCGTAATTACCACAGCCTACAGGTGTGACATCATTCACGCTGGCTGTTGTCAGGGATGCCCAGGGTCTCATGGCATGATGGGTAACTGGATGAAAGCAATTCATTTTTATCTTGGCTCAGTCATGGCTAAAGAGATTATTTATTACTCATGAAGTATAAGGGGTCTGGAGGCTCTCTGTTGGGGGATATTGGAGAATTCATAAAAATACACAGAACAAACGTCACCGAAACACTTCAAGACCTGCCGAAAATAACGGAGAAGTTTAGAACGATGCAGATCCAGGGAATATTAGATGTGCTTAGATCTGAAGAGCAGATCATCACACCCCACAGGAGAAACATAAAGCACATTCTCACTTTAATATGTCAACTTAGTTTCTTTTAGAAAGCAATGAGACAAACAGAGAGCAAAAAGAGACATTGCACTTGGAAAACAGACCCAGTAATCTCACATGTGTCTTCTTTAGAGTTTCAAAGAGTCTCAAACTTGCTTGGATTTGATACCTAATCATTTAAAACTGAGAGATCTCAAAATGAGCGCACATTTTTCATCAAAAGATCTGTGTTGCTATATTCATACTCTCTTACTAAATGACAGTTATTGACTCGTTTGTGACTATTTTATTTCTCCTGAGGATACATCTGAGACAACAGACAAAGGATGATACTTAAATGAAGCTCACAAAGAAGTTCAGACTAAGAGGAAAGTAAAGGAAAGACTGACCTTTCAATGCTGCGGTATTGATTTCCTAAATGGCAAAGATTCCATAGGAAAGTTTACATGGTTCAATTCGATATACAGCAGATCTTAATTAGAGCATAACGTTTGAGAAAAGAAATATATGTATCGACACTGTCAATAACCGTAAAGATTTAGAGGGAACAGAAATAACTAACCACAGCAATATCACACTCGCAATCTTGCTGTTTTAGACTCAAACCAACAATTCAATTAAAAAGAAGTTCATATTGAGTAACTTACATTTTAGACACAATATTCCCAGTTTGACATAAACAATTGTAAACAAAGCCGCAGGTGAATTATCCGCTGAGCGGATGTTTTGAACAAATTAGATGAATGATTCAATGAGTCACTCATAAAGACTACTGAATAAACCAGTGTTTTTGGAGGAATGGGTTGAGTGAATGATTCAATGACTCATCTCTTGTTTTGTTCCGAAATGAATCAGTGTTTTTGATTGAATCAGTTAAGTGAAAGATTCAATCCCTCACACATCCTTTGTTAGGCTTGTTTGAGATGCATCGGTGCTGCTCAGACCGATCGGTGTCTGACATCAAAGTACCACAAGAGCAATTCAAAAGTATAAGGAGTTGTATGCTCTCCAAATGCTCTCGCGGCACTTTGATGTCATACGCCAATCGGTCAGTGTAGTGCCGATGCATCTCGAACAAGACAGTTTTGTTCCTGGATGAATCAGTGTTTTGAACAAATCAGATAAATGAATGAGTCAATGAGTCACTCATAAAGACTACTGAATTAACCAGTGTTTTTGGAGGAATGGGTTAAGTAAATGCTTCAGTGACTCACTAGCTGCGTCTCATTTTGGATAAGCGTCCTCCGTTAGGCTGCGTCCTCCGGAGGTTACTTTGAAGGCTGTATACGTCATCAAGGACGTCTTATTTAAGACAAGTAACCATAATAAAACTGACTGGTATTCCTTGTGAGATGTAAAATACTGTAATTTTTTTATTACTTTGCAATCTAACAGATACTTTTCTTAAATGAGAAAGACTCGATGATGTTTGCGGCCAACAAATGTGACCTTCGGAGGACGCAGCCTTCGAAATGAGACACAGCTATACATCTTGTTTTATTTCCGAAATGAATCAATGTTTTTGATTGAATCAGTTGAGTGAATAATTCAATCACTCACGCATCCCTTGTTTTGTTTCTGGATGAATCAGGGTTTTGAATGAGTCAGCTGAATGAATGATTCAGTGACTCATTCATCTCTTGGCTGCGTCTGAAAACTAAGACAGCTGACTTTTTGCCTCGCTACCTTATCAGTCAATGTTTTTTTAGGCAACATTTGTGCACGAAGGTACCTCATGAAACTTATTTTGGACAGACTTCTGAGGCAGCATAACGGTTTAATGATCTACAGCAAAACAGAGAGAGCTTTGGTGATAATTAAGCGAAAATTTAATAGTAATTTCTTGCTAGAAATTACATCAGAAGTGGTAAATATTATACATCTATGCTGCCTTCAAAAATTGATCAGATGAAGGTATCTCAGGAGACAGGAAGTGAAGCTAACATTGGATTCGGACATGCTTGATGCCTTCCTATCTTGGAGGAAGCATTTTTAAGATTTCGTACACAGCCCGTGTTTCCTTCCTGAATCAATCAGTGTTTTCAAATGAATCATTTGAATGAATGAATGAATTAGTCAGTCACAAAGATCTCGCCATCTACTGGTGCATAACTATAACCTGGTGTATAAGTATACACTTAAGTCATACATAAAATGTCTTGGATGTCATATATTAGTCAAAATATCTTATTGGAAACACAGATGCACAAACATGCTTTATAATCAAAATATGAACAAAAATAAGTTACGGTTTAAAATGCTAAAGCAATAGATGATCAGAATCACATGCACACATTTATAAGAGAGGATTAAATGATTTTAAACTGAATCAATGCACTTTGCTAAATGCAGTCCTAATTTATACTTTACAGAAATTCTGGAACTGGTTTTTACCACTAAAGCTCAATGAAGCACAGTCTTGAGCTTTCTTCTGGAACTACAACAAGACTGAAATCTTGTAGGCTGCGAGAACTTTGACAGTGACCAATTGAGTTCTTAGCTTATGAGCAGGTTTGGAACCTCAAAATTAGATTTAGGAGCTAATAAACAGTTGCACATATCGACAGAGTGAAGTGAGATAATATGATCTGTGTCTGATTTCCTGTTAACCGCATAGAGTGTCCATAAAGACATCTGCTGAAATATGATCAAGACCTGGAAGAGCTTCACCTTCAAGCTGTTTGTTAGGTAATGCCAAAGGCATTGCTACAGACGCATTCGATCTCAGATCAGCTCTTACATTCTCACATCATAATGGACACGGTCTAGAAAAACCTGATCTCAGACCAGCTATTTATCATTCTGAAATGTGACAGCTTTCATCTGTGGCTGCATGAAGGGCTTAATGAACTTCATACACTCTAAAAAATGTTGGGTTAAAAACGGACAAACCCAGCAATTGGGATGTTTTAACCCAGCGAATGGGTTGTTTTAACTCAGCGACTGGGATGTTTTAGCCCAGCGATTGGGTTGTTTTAACCCAGCAAATGGGATGTTTTAACTCAGCGACTGGAATGTTTTAACCCAGCGATTGGGATGTTTTAACCCAGCGAATGGGTTGTTTTAATCCAGCGAATTGGTTTGTTTTAAATTAGTGGTTGGGTTAAATGTTTGCCCAACCTGCTGGGTAGTTTTATTTAGTTTTATTTAACTCAACTATTGTTTACAAATTACTGTATTTCTTGCTTAAAATGAACCCAAAATATGTTGGAAGTGAACATTTATTAACGTTTAATAAATGAACATTTATTAATAAGTTTAATGAATAATAATTAAACAATAAACATGTATTAAATTGCTTATTTATAAATGTTCACCTTTTGATTATTATTGTTGCCTCTAGTAATTATGTGTCTGATTTTTATTTTCCAACCTATTTTGGGTTCATTTTAAGGCAGTCATATAGTCATTCTTAAACAATAGTTGGGTTAAATAAAACTGCCCAGCACGTTGTTCAAACATTTAACCCAATCGCTGGGTTTGTCCATTTTCAACCCAACTTGGGTTGTTTTTAACCCAGCATTTCTTAGAGTGTATGATCAAGATCATTAAACCAACCAATAATGTATATAAAATCTGCTGGAGAGCGTGACCTGCTGTGATTTCATCGTGTCCTATAGCACAAGAAGATTTCTATGTAGTTGCTAGGGTCTTCGGAGGGGTTTCTAAGGCATTGCTAGGTGGTTGCAAATTGGTCTAAAGCAAAAGTGTCTGTTTGGATATCTAGTGAGCTTCCATCTAATGAAGCATCCTAATGCAACCTCAAATGACCGATCTGCTGCACTCACTGCCGTTCTGCACTTGAAGCGCATGGAGACTCAAAATGAATTTCAATACAGGTAATGTGTGAAGAACGACTCTAATTGGGTAAAAATTTTGCGTAAAACGCTGCTAATTAAGTGCAATTCTGTAGCTGAGAGTTGACGATAGTCCCATCTGTTTGAGTGTGACTGGAGGAAAACGCTGATGGGAAGGAAGGAAAGAGAAGAACTGTGTTGTTTATGTCATCGCCTGGTGCTTAAGCTTTGGAGGAGAGCTCTATTTCAGGCTTGATTCGCCTCTCTGGCCCTGAAGGACTCGACAGATAATGCACGTTCTCCTCACAGCGCCCCAGAGGATACACAGCCCCGTTACCGACCACCAGCACTGAGGAACTTCACGGGCCATAGATCACCGGCACACGCGCCCATCCCACAGGAGCCCGACAGGGAGGGAGAGCGAATCATCATACCGACAAAACCCACAGCGATCCATCATTCAGAGAGAGTGAAGAAAGACAGAAAGAGAGAGTGGGAGAAAAGAAAGAGAGAAAAACATAGCGGTAGCTGGGAGTCACATGAAAATAAAACCGTTTACACTGCAGACACGTTTAACAAATGAACATGTCTTCATACTAGCTATGTTTCCATCAAAGTTGTGAATGCAGTTGATTTATATTTATTTATTTCAAAAGGAATATCAGAAAAACAATTTGCAGAGATAATGAACACAAACAGCAAGTCATTCATTTCCATTTGGCCACCATGACTGGCAGTGTATTATTGACAACTTTATTGAAAAATATATGCATGCAAGATCACAGAAGATACAGACAGATGATAGATAGATAGATAGATTTTATATACATTATTAGATGGTTTAATGATCTTAATCATACACTAAAAAATGCTGGGTTAAAAACAACCCAGTGACGGGGTTGTTTTAACCCAGCGGTTGGGTTAAATGTTTGCCCAATGTGCTGGGCAGTTTTATTTAACCCATTTACCCAAAAATTGACCCTAAACATTTAACCCAACTGCTGGGTTAAAACAACCCAATTGCCAGGTTAAAACAACCCAATTGCCAGGTTAAAGCAACCCATTCGTTGGGTTAAAACAACCCATTCGCTGAGTTAAAACAACCCAATCGATGGGTTAAAACATTCCATTCGGTGGGTTAAAACATCCCATTGACTAGGTTAAAACAACCCATTGGCTGGGTTAAAGCAACCCAGTCACTGGGTTAAAACAAGCCATTCGCTGGGTTTAAAACAACCCAATCGCTGGGTTAAAACAACCCATTCGCTGGGCTAAAACAACCCATTCGCTTGGTTAAAGCAACCCAATCGCTGGGTTAAAACACACCATTGGCTGGGTTAAAACAACCCATTCGCTGGGTTAAAACAACCCATTCGCTTGGTTAAAACATCCCATTGGCTGGGTTAAAGCAACCCAATCGCTGGGTTAAAACACACCATTGGCTGGGTTAAAACAACCCATTCGCTTGGTTAAAACATCCCATTGGCTGGGTTAAAGCAACCCAATCGCTGAGTTAAAGCAACCCAATCGCTGGGTTAAAACATCCCATTGGCTGGGTTAAAGCAACCCAATCGCTGAGTTAAAGCAACCCAATCGCTGGGTTAAAACATCCCATTGGCTGGGTTAAAAACATCCCATTGGCTGGGTTAAAACAACTCATTGGCTGAGTTAAAACACACCATTCGCTGGGTTAAAACAACCCATTCGCTTGGTTAAAACATCCCATTGGCTGGGTTAAAGCAACCCAATCGCTGAGTTAAAGCATCCCAATCGCTGGGTTAAAACATTCCATCGGCTCGGTTAAAGCAAACCAAATGGCTGAGTTAAAGCAACCCAATCGCTGGGTTAAAACATCCCATTGGCTGGGTTAAAACAACTCATTCGCTGGGTTAAAACAACCCATTCGCTGGATTAAAACAACCCATTCGCTTGGTTAAAGCAACCCAATCGCTGGGTTAAAACATCCCATTGGCTGGGTTAAAACAACCCATTCGCTGGGTTAAAACAACCCATTCGCTTGGTTAAAACATCCCATTGGCTGGGTTAAAGCAACCCAATCGCTGAGTTAAAGCAACCCAATCGCTGGGTTAAAACATCCCATTGGCTGGGTTGAAGCAACCCAATCGCTGAGTTAAAGCAACCCAATCGCTGGGTTAAAACATCCCATTGGCTGGGTTAAAAACATCCCATTGGCTGGGTTAAAACAACTCATTGGCTGGGTTAAAACAACCCATTCGCTTGGTTAAAACATCCCATTGGCTGGGTTAAAGCAACCCAATCGCTGAGTTAAAGCATCCCAATCGCTGGGTTAAAACAACCCATTCGCTGGGTTAAAACATCCCATTGGCTGGGTTAAATCAATCCAATCGCTGGGTTAAAACATCCCATTCGCTGGGTTAAAACAACTCATTGGCTGGGTTAAAACAACCCATTCGCTGGGTTAAAACAACCCATTCGCTTGGTTAAAGCAACCCATTGGCTGGGTTAAATCAATCCAATCGCTGGGTTAAAACATCCCATTCGCTGGGTTAAAACAACCCAATCACTGGGTTAAAACAATCCATTCACTGTGTTTGTCCATTTTCAACCCAACTTGGGTTGTTTTTAACTCAGCATTTTTTAGAGTGTAGACAGATAGATATATAGATAGATAAAGTTAAAGATAAAATAGATAAAATTAAACATTTAAATTACAACTTAAAAACAAATTTTAAGAGCTTCAAATTACTTTGTTGCTTTCATATTTCTAACAATAGTAAAATAAATCTGTGCCATTTATAGCTTCCTTCATGCATTGTTCAAAATTTGGCTTTGCCTTAGTCCATTGTGTTCAGTTTTCAGTGTGACGTTAGTTGACGTTCCAATTTATGTAACTGTAATGCAGCGGAGCACGTGACCTGCACTGTCTTCACTCAGTTGCATAAAATAGAACTTTTCTCAACTTCGTCTCACCGCCAACAGTCGCTCTACCTCCGGATCGGCAACCCTGAAAACGAACTGCTTTTCTGGTGGCTTTGCTGCTTGGAAGCGCAGCAACTTCCAGCAATGATTGCAGGCTCGTTCCAGTGTCAGTGAACGCGCGCGCCTCCGCTTTGCATGCGGGACGGCAGGCGATGCATCAAAAGATGACAGCTCCCCCATTCTTCTTTAAATAAGATCGCTGGGTGGAGAGTCCTGGCTGGGCCGTAACTTTAATCATTCATCTAAATAAGAGCTGCACGAGCGCGAGTCCCGCACTACGAGCTTCGAGCGGCGGCGGCGCACCGGCCGGCCGGCAGGAATAAGAAGTGACGGCGCTCCAGCGCATTCCTCATTTGTAAACGTGTAAACATATATTTGAGTCAGATTGCCGACGGGCGCCCGAGCCCTCCGCAGATTTATGTATTGAGTGAGTTTTAAAATTCAGATGGGTGGCGGGGTGAGAGGGAGAAGTATCCCGTCTTTAAGATGAGCGACACTAAGTGACAGTGATTGATGCCCTCTCCACTCCCGCTGCGAGACAAATCAACAGAAAAATATACGAAATAAAAAAGGAATATAGCAAACGCAGACAGCAGGAGCACGAGCGCGCAAAGACACATCTACATAATGAAAAGAGGAGGGGAGGAAAACACACCCGAGGGAAACATCGAGGAGCGATTGCGGCTTGGGAGGAATCTGGAGGGTTAGAGGGCTGGAAGAGGGGAAAATGACAAACACAGACGGCAGGATTGTCAGAGTGCTGCAGGTTCGCAGGCCGCGCTCATTAGCAGCAGTGTGACGGATCTGACATCACCTGTGTGCTTCACTGTAAAGTCATCATGAAATCAAAACATTTTTATGGAATATTGCAGTGTTTATTCTAAAAGATTTATCCGTGCACATCATTATTGTGTTAAATTCATGTTCCTGGTAATCTTGAATCAGCATCTCTTCTCTTCTCTGATGATGAGGGCGGGGCAACCTGTCACTCACATGAGATCCACCAATAGCAAACCACAACCATCCAATCAATTCCCCACAGACAAAATCAAGCCCCGCCCTACATTTGTTCTTGTTCGTCAATGATAAATTGGGTCCCCCCTCAAAATCGTGTCTCCAAAAACTGTCTAAAAAGTATATACAAATGATATTAATTTAAAATATGCATAGCTTACTATATAATGTGTAAGAAAACTAATTAATGCATAATAAAACCAATTGAACATACACTTGATTAACTGTTAATTAATGAATAATAATAATAATAATAATAGCCTATTATAAATAATAAGTTATAAGTAAATAATTTAACATCATTAATTTGTTTTGTTTATAACTGAAATATATGGACATTCAACACTTAATTTAACACATAATTACATTAAAGATGATTGTGAATACATGCAAATGCGTATATAAACTAAGCTATCAGGCTAATTGGGTTTCACTCTAAAAATTAACCGTAAAAAAACTAAACAAATTTACACAGTAATATACCATAAAAACAATGCATTCTGGGTAATATTTATCATTTTAAGAAAAGAGGCCTATAGGCTACTTTCTCGAAAACGACAAATAATACTACCCAGAATGCATTGTTTTTACAGTATATGACTTCTGTATATTTCAATGCATTCTGGGTAATATTATTTGTCGTTTTTGAGAAATTAACCTATAGGCCTCTTTTCATAAAATGACGACTATTACCCAGAATGTATTGTTTTTATGGTATATTACTGTTTCAATGGAAAAACGATATTTTACTGTGTACATTTGTTTAGTTTTTTTACACTTATTTCTTTAGAGGGTGTTTGCTATGCTAGTACATAAGCTAAATAATAAAGACATAAATGGTTATTATAACGTAGTTGAAACAGCATTCATCATAACATGATTTTGTGTGAATTGTAACCAGGCGCTAAAAGCAATTTGAACCAATGGGATCGCTTGGGGTCCTAATGGAGACTTGATTTCGGATGGGGGGGACCCAATTTGCCACTACACCGTTTCACTCGGATATACATCACAATAGGGAAGAAAAGACTAGCACAACTTCACTTTCATGACTTTAAAGAGTGAAACATCCAAACAAAGTGAAACACAGTCTATGAACTTTAACCTTGTTCCTCTCTTGTGCTTTGGTCACGGCTGCATATTAATATGATGAAATTCCAATGTGTGTGTTGTGATTATGAGTTGATATTGTGCTGAACACACTAGATGCAGTAATTGGAGCACAGTGTGTGTGTGTGTGTGTGTGTGTGTGTGTGTGTGTTCATAACCCGCATCACCTCACAGCCGTTGAAAAACACCAGGGTCAGTGTCTACCCGAGCCCTCGTATCGCCTCCAGAGTCCACCGGTGAAAAATACAACAACCAGGAAACACAATTTCACTCCAGACGAAGAATCAATAGTCATCTGAAAAGCATTAATCAAAACGTCTCTCCTTCGGCAAGCACTTTCAAAGAATATTCATGCTTTCATTACTACAAACTTCCTTTCCCAGCGCCAGTGAAAGCTGCTCAAGTTGCTGATTTGTGGATGTGAACCTTCTTCAAGGACGAAGCGCTCAGACCCCTGGCTGAGAGACGTACACACACCATCTGCTATCAGCGGACAGTTCTGCTGATCACCAACTCATCAACTCTACAGCCTTCACATGAACAAATGCAGATGATGATGTGCTATTGTGGTCCATTTATGTCCTAGAGATCCTCTGAGATGTTTCTCCAGAACAGAGATCATTGCAGTGCAGTGTGTGGAAAGATGATGAATCAGATCTAAACTGGAGCCCGTCCACATTTTCAGTATAAACTAAAGTTGTGCTGAAATATAGCGATGATTTATTTGGTTTGTGCCACAGGACCTCTTCCTACAACAGTTCATTATAATGATGTTTCCATACAGTTGAACAAAGCACTCATGCATTATTATTTTTCAGTTTTATTTTTTCAAGGTCACAAGTTGACATAAAGGAGGTTAACTCGATGAAATAGGTTATCTTGAGATAACAAGACAACATGGGCTCTAGATAACTATCATTCAGGAATAGTTAGCCTATATATGTTCAAAATAAGTCTCCTCTGCTCACCAAGGCTGCATTTATTTGATCAAAATACAGTAAAAATTGTGAAATATTATTAAAATTTAAAATATCTGTTTTCTATGTGAATATATCGTAAAGTGTAATTTATTCCTGTGATCAAAGCTGAATTTTCAGCATCATTACTCCAGTCTTCAGTGTCACATGATCCTTCAGAAATCATTCTAATATGCTGATTTGCTGCTCAAGAAACATTTATGATTATTATCAATGTTGAAAACAGTTGTGCTGCTTCTGATTTCAGGATTTTTTGATGAACACTAAAAATAACTTAAAAAAAACAGTAATATACTGTAAAACAATGCATTCTGGGTAATATTATTTGTCATTTTTGAGAAAGTAGCCAAGGCCTCTTTTCTTAAAATGACAACTATTACCCAGAATGCATTGTTTTTACAGTATATTACTGTATAAAACGGTATTTTACTGTGTAAATTTGTTTCCTTTTTTTACAGGTATTTTTTAGAGTGTAATAAAAAGTTTAAAAGAACAGCATTTATGTGCATTTATTAAATTTATTAATTAAATTTATTAAAGCATTTATTAAATAGAAAGCTTTTGTAACATTATAAATATCTTCACTGTCACTTTTGATCAATTTAATGCATCCTGGATAAATAAAAGTATTAATTTCTCTCTCTCTTTTTTTAATCTACCACAAATGTTTGAATGGTATCATTGTTTCCACAAAAATATGAAGTAATGATGCTGAAAATTCAGCTTTGATCATAGGAATATGAATATATGTTAGAAATTAAAAGCTATATTTATTATATATATATAATAAAAGTAGTTTTTAATCTTTAATAAAATGCCTTTGTAAGGGATAGCAGAGATTTCTCCCAACAGAAACTGATTTTGCTCAGTCAGAACAATACTGTGAAAAATTACAGGTAGTGTGTGTGTGTGTGTGCGCGTGAGTGTGTTGGTGCCAGATGGGCGGTCGTGCCACTCCTGCTCAGGTCACCTGACCTGCGGGAAACAGTTCTGACAGCTGGCAGCACAACCAATTCACAAACAACACACACACACACCGAACGCTCATACATGCCAGACAAACACAAAAAAATCCACCCGCTGCTTTCAAATGAGGGTCGGCATTATTCAGTGTATAAAAAACGTGACGAGTCACATCTGCGGCTCAGTTACTGATGAAATAGTCCGACAGAGCCTGAAGCAACACACCGTTACACCTAATGGATTCCTGATCCGAGAGGCCTCACATCCACTGATTGCAAAGCCATAGGACACACGCGCCGCTACTGTCAATTCTGATCAAAACAGCAGGTCTGAGAGAAACAAACGCTGAGATAAAGAGACCCGCATGTAGCTAAATGAATGTTTACAGTGACCCGGGCAAATAAAGCCGGGAGTTTCTCTCTCTGGAAGAGGACGGAGAATGAAAGACGAGGGTTTTCTGAGTTGACCTCTCGCGGCACAAATGAGGCAAATTAAGAATGAGTGATGAGGACGAGAGGACGTGCAACTCCGGCGTCTGAAGGACGGTCCTGGAACTCTTCACGGGTCTGTTTTAAACAGCTCAACTACAGAAAATACTCATTCTCACAAAAATGACAACATATACATCAGTTACACTCCTAACCCTCGTACATTTCTCTTTATTTTGTTGTTCTTACATTACATTCATCAGCAAATGAAAAAGAAAGACTTATGAAATCTCGTGCATCTGTCCATATTTTTCCTGATCAAAATCCTAACTTTCAAGCTTTTTTTAACCAGAAGAAGATAACACACTGATTTAAAAACATATAAAATGTATATCAGATACATATATGGAACATAAACAGTAGATGCACTGCAACAGCAAGGTCATGGGTTCGATTCCCAGGGAAAGCATAAATGCATTGAATGCAATGTGAGTTGCTTTGGACGAAGGCGTCTCTCAAATGTATAAATATTAGATTATTTACAGTCAAAACAATAATTATCTAGAAGAGAAACACTGAGGATCTCAGTATTAAATAGCAAGATTTACACAAAATCCAAATGTTGGGTTAAAAACAACCCAAGATGGGTTGAAAATGGACAAGTCCAATGAATGGTTTGTTTTAACCCAGTGGTTGGGTTATTGTAACCCAGCAGTTGGGTTGTTTTAACCCAGCGATTTGGTTAGCGATTAGGTTGTTTTAACCCAGTGACTGGGTTGTTTAACCCAGCGATTGGGTTGTTTTAACCCAGCAAATGGGTTGTTTTAACCCAGCGAATGGGATGTTTTAACCCAGCGAATGGGATGTTTCAACCCATTGGATGGGTTGTTTTAACCCAGTGATTGGGTTGTTTTAACCCAGCAAATGGGTTATTTTAACCCAGAGGTTGGGTTGTTTTAACCCAGCGATTGGGTTGCTTTAACCCAGCAAATGGATTATTTTAACCCAGTGATTGGGTTGTTTTAACCCAGCGATTGGGTTGCTTTAACCCAGCAAATGGATTATTTTAACCCAGTGATTGGGTTGTTTTAACCCAGCGATTGGGTTGTTTTAACACAGCAAATGGGATGTTTCAACCCATGGGTTGGGTTGTTTTAACCCAGTGATTGGGTTGCTTTAACCCAGCAAATGGATTATTTTAACCCAGTGATTGGGTTGTTTTAACCCAGCGATTGGGTTGTTTTAACACAGCAAATGGGATGTTTCAACCCATGGGTTGGGTTGTTTTAACCCAGTGATTGGGTTGTTTTAACCCAGCAAATGGATTATTTTAACCCAGTGATTGGGTTGTTTTAACACAGCAAATGGATTATTTTAACCCAGTGATTGGGTTGTTTTAACCCAGCGTTTGGGTTGTTTTAACCCAGCAAATGGGTTATTTTAACCCAGTGATTGGGTTGTTTTAACCCAGCGTTTGGGTTGTTTTAACCCAGCGATTGGGTTGTTTTAACCCAGCAAATGGGTTGTTTTAACCCAGCGAATGAGTTGATTTTGGGTTCATTTTAATCCAGTCATATAGTAATTTTTAAACAATAGTTGAGTTAAATAAAACTGCCCAGCATGTTGGGCAAACATTTAACCCAAACGCTGAGTTAAAACAACCCAATCGCTGGGTTTGTCCATTTTTAACCCAACTTGGGTTGTTTTTAACCCAGCATTTTTAGAGTGTAGAAAACATCCAACTAACAACTCACAAAAACAGTAATATTTAAGTAAATATTTTAGGATAAAATGTGATTTCTGTCATGCAGGCTTCTCAAATGAACTGGTGAATTAGTTCATTCCCAGCTAACAAACATTTAGTTCTGAATGTTCAAAACAACCTTTTTTTTTTGTTTTTTAATGTTGTATAAATGTTTTTTCTTGGTTGAGAGAACATTCCAATTTATCATTTTTCAAGCATAATGGAAATGTTACATTTGAATGTGAACATTCTGAAACGAGTAACATTTAAACCACATTAGGCAAACGTCCAACTAAAACATTTGAGGAAAAACATCCGTGAACGATGTATAAATAATGTTTTTGTGGTAACAATTTGAGAACATTATTAAAGACCAGATACTTTTGAACATTTGTTCATTTGAGAGATCCTTGCCAGTTTACAACTATCCATTAAACAATTGAGTAAAATGAATCAGACAGAGAGTCTCGACTGTAAAGCTACACGTAAAGCTACACAAACGAATGCTGAACAGATGTCCTGAAATCCTCTGAATGACTGTCACACAATATTTTGCTGCGTTCAGTGAGTTAGTGAACACTGGTTAAGAGTTTGATGGGTCTGAGATGAGAGCTTCTCTCCTCTATTAATGTGCAGTCGCTTCTTGTTCTTCATGTCCTGATATTCTCTCCTCATCCATTAGCGCTGAATTCAACAAGAGGAAGATTCGATTTAAAACTCTCAGTCCTTCTCGTCTCCTGCTCTATTCTCAATGAGTTTTGCCTCAGTGAAATGTTTATGTGTCATGCGTCTGAGACACTGAGTCATTCAGCTGATTATGAAGAATGAGAAAGATGTTTATTAATGCATCAGTGTTCATTAAGACAAACTGAACTACAGTCTTCAGAAACACTGAAACAACTAAAGCACTGAACATTTACCTAACATTTAACACTACGATTAATAAATGTAGTTTTCATCATTAATTCACGTAGTAAACATGTTAACAAATGCAAACTTATTGTAAAGTGCTACCAAGTAACCAAATATATATATATTTTTTTATGGTTTTATTTTTGGCTAACTATAATAACCCTGGTGTGCACAAGTTCTGATTTTGAGCTGTTGGGATGAAATCTGAGGATATCAGATGAATATCAGATCATTTTTCGTTTTTCGGTTTGGAGATTTCAGTGATGTGGGTTCAGGAGTTTCAGTTTTTAAGAATTAAACGTCCAGTAACAATTCAAATCACACACACTGACAGACACACACACACACACACACACACACACACACACACATACATGCACTCACACACACTCTGACATACACATACTCACACACTCTCACACACACACACACTCACACACACATGCGTGCACACACGGACACACACACGGACACACACACACACTTCCCATACACACCAATTCTGCACTTTCACCTTCATGCACTTTTACAAAGAAAGAAAGAAAGAAAGAAAGAAAGAAAGCTTGTAGTCGCAGTGATCTGGGAGGCAGTAAATTCTGGGCCAAAGTCAAAGACAAACTACACATTCATTCTGACTGGGGCAAATTTCCCACAATGCACCGCTGCAGACCGCTGACCTTCAGGAGACACAGAAGCATCATTTCTCTGCTCACACTTACACATCATCCATCGAAGAGTTTTTCTAAATGACTGTAAATCATTTATGAAATTGATGCAGCTTCATACTCAATATTATCTAATGCATCGTTTACATATATTATTCAAAATACAGTTTGTTTGTCTCATTATGGTCAAGATCACTCTGATTCATTCTAGTGAGTCAGTTCATTCAGGCAGTTCATCTGAATGAACAGATTAAAAAAAATATTCATTTGATCAGTTGTGCTCCTTGTACAGAATTGTTTGTTTTCTTTTCAACAGTAAAATAAATAATTCATCGCACTCTGCTATGATTCATGATTCAGTTACATCAATGAGGGTGTTGCTTAGTTTTATTAGTTTATGTTTAGTGTAAATTTATGTGCTACGTATATTGAATGTTATGCAGTCGCAGTAATTGAGATGCCAGATAAAAGCTGCTCTTCTTAATTGAATTAAATCATCTGTTACACTGAATGTGCTCTGTAAACAGTCAGCAGTAATGTACAGTAAGTTCAATTTAATGCAATTGCAAATTCAAATGTTAGCATTTCTCTTCTTCAGCCGTTTGACGCTGGACGAATCTGTGACAGCAGTTCTGCAAGTTCATTTGCTCCATTCTACAGAACTGGTGCAAACTGCTGTCCCACAACCAAAAAACACATTTAAAAAGCATTTACATGCTCAAATTTTAAATGTTTACTAAGATCCTTCTATTATCTATTGAATCCAACAATAATATTTAAAATATCAGTAAGATTAATATATATAAAATCATCATTTATTGGGTACTTTCAATTGGGAGGTGGCTGTCCTGAACCCTATCCCCTAAATTCAACATGTTCTCCAACCAATACGCCTATATAGGTCGTTTGTCACTTCCCTGAAATACGACCCATAGGAGCGTTTGCTAAAGTTGCGCCCCTCTCGACAACAGGACACTTTAATTTTAATGCATTGTTTCCTTTTATCTGCGTCATATTTTGGGTTTCGCGTAGCTCAATTGGCAGAGCATTGCAATATATAACAATATGCGATCATGTGATCGTGGGTTCGATCCCAGGGAGCGTGTGTGCTCATAAAGCGTGTATGCACTATAAATCACTAAGGGTAGGTTTAGGGGTGTGGTGGGTGTAGTCGTTAATAAAAAAATGAGTTTTGCTAAATGGAAATAGGACAAATGGTGTAAAAAGTCCATACATTGCATTTAAATGAACACGCATTTTGATTGGTAACGACAGTTATGTCATTTCATGACGACAGACGTAACACGACACTGTCATTATTTTTACGCCAGCTAGAGGGCGCATGACTTCAAAATTTAAATATACACTATATTGCCAAAAGTTTTGGGACGCCTGCCTTTACGTGCACATGAACTTTAATGACATCCCATTCTTAATCCGTAGGGTTTAATATGGAGTTGGCCCACCCTTTGCAGCTATAACAGCCTCAACTCTTCTGGGAAGGCTTTCCACAAGGTTTAGGAGTGTGTTTATGGGAATTTTTGACCATTCTTCTAGAAGCGCATTTGTGAGGTCAGGCAGTGATGTTGGCGAGAAGGCCTGGCTCACAGTCTCCGCTCTAATTCATCCCAAAGGTGTTCTGTCGGGTTGAGGTCAGGACTCTGTGCAGGCCAGTCAAGTTCCTCCACACCAAACTCGCTCATCCATGTCTTTATGGACCTTGCTTTGTGCACTGGTGCGCAGTCATGTTGGAACAGGAAGGGGCCATCCCCAAACTGTTCCCACAAAGTTGGGAGCATGAAATTGTCCAAAATGTCTTGGTATGCTGAAGCATTAAGAGTTCCTTTCACTGGAACTAAGGGTCCAAGCCCAACCCCTGAAAAACAACCCCACACCATAATCCCCCTCCACCAAACTTTACACTTGGCACAATGCAGTCAGGCAAGTACCGTTCTCCTGGCAACCGCCAAACCCAGACTCGTCCATCGGATTGCCAGACAGAGAAGCGTGATTCGTCACTCCAGAGAACACGTCTCCACTGCTCTAGAGTCCAGTGGCGGCGTGCTTTACACCACTGCATCCGACGCTTTGCATTGCACTTGGTGATGTAAGGCTTGGATGCAGCTGCTCGGACATGGAAACCCATTCCATGAAGCTCTCTACGCACTGTTCTTGAGCTAATCTGAAGGCCACACGAAGTTTGGAGGTCTGCAGCTATTGACTCTGCAGAAAGTTGCCGACACCTGTGGCCATGGAAGTGATTGGAACACCTGAATTCAATGATTTGGAGGGGTGTCCCAATACTTTTGGCAATATAGTGTAGGTTGCAATAAGGTGCTTAAATTTCAACTTGTGAAAATGATATTGAAATAATTTTTTCCATCCCTGTTTTTAAAAATATATTTCTGATTTTTTTTAAAAAGTGAAGTTAAAAAAATATTTTATTTTTAAATCATGAAGCTTTATATGAAAAAATGTGTCCCTCATTTTCACGTCACTACCGAAACAGTGTATGTTTTAGTCCATTGGCTGAGACTGATTTTAACACACTTCTACATTTTTGATCAGGAAATATTCCTGTGTCCCTCCCTCTCATAGCCTCTCTTTCAGAGTAGATAGGTCCATCATTTTGAGTTAAATGTGTTCAAAATCTGAAAATCTGTGTGTAACTTTAAGGAACGTCACTACCAAACACCTTTTTTCTGCAATTAAGCAAACTTTTTTGGGTGTTATTCCATTAAATGTAGTTTTTATGTGTGTACAACTGTTCAGAACTATGCTAGCTAACCATGTGCTGATTAGCATCTTTGAGCTAGATTCAAAAGTACCTAAAATTGTCACTACCGAAACGTGGTGAAGTTTCGGTAGTGACATCATTGTTTTTTTGAGTGTTATTCGATAAAATTTAGTGTTTGTGTGTGTACAACTGTTCAGAACTGTGTTGGCTAACCATGTGCTGATTCACATCTTTGAGCAGCTCAAAAATATTGAAAATTGTCACTACCGAAACAGTCACAACCGAAACAACATCATTGTTTTTGGGGGGTTACTCGATAAAATTTTTTTTTTTTTCTGTGTATCATCTTTGAGCTAGGCTTAAAAGTATCTAAAATTGTCACTACAATAACTTTACCACGTTTCGGTCGTGACTGTTTCGGTAGTGACAAAAGGGAACATATAATCATTTATTTGGGGGAAATAAACAAAATTTTAGTACAGTTATGCAAATCATTAGAATTTTAGTATGTTTTATTATGCAAAACATTCATACTTATGTTTTAGTATGCAAATTAAAATCCTGTAATGTGATGTGGTCACTACCAACACATTACTGTCACTACCGAAAATGTGCTGTCACGACTGAAACATGGGATGTTTTGTCAAAAATAAAGTTATTGAATTATCAACTAAGATGTTATTATAGTGTTTGGTTCAATGTATATTCAAACTAATGAATCCTTCACTTTGAAATCAGTATGATAAACTTTATGACTTTTACAAAGAAAGATTGGATTCAAAATACAACAAATCTCATAAATTACACTTGAAATATTGTTAAAATTGTAATTGTTATTGATTTACCTGTGAAAACTTTTTTTAAAAATAACAAAAAAATATATTTACAAGGTAGATAAATCTTATAAATCTTAATAGGTCAATGTAACCCTTCTTATTAAATTATTTATTATTGTGTTTTGGTAGTGACAAATTTGGGGAGAGGAAAAATATTCCAAAACTTTCTGAAAATACAATATGAGAATTAACTGCGATGTGTACCTTAGATATTATACAATTTGCATACATACAAAATTTGTGCAAAAAATAATTTTTTTTCAAGACGTTTCCAACTCTGACTTTGAACCAATTCTGTAGAATGGCATATATATATAGACTGTATGAAAACAGGCATTACATTTTATGCTCCATTTGTTGGAGCAGAAATCACACACACACACACACACACACACACACACACACATCATATAATATATTCTTCATATTTCTGACAAGCAGGAATATCCATATAAAGAGTTTCAGCTCATTTGTTTTCTAAAAGCACTCGATCAATGACTGAAACATCCTCTCAACACTGCAGACGGAGTGGAAACTCTGATCTAATGCCTCCATTATCACAATCATTCACTCTGTTCTAGATGTTAAACATTAGAAGCATGTTTTAAATATGCAGATATTTGACTACAGGTTAACAATAACCAAGAGTCCACTGGACGGACTGCAAAAACAGACTGCATGTTTTGCATTGATGAAACATTCATTATAATGCCATAAACGTGCATTAAGAAAGTAAACGAGGTCGGTTGTTTTTCTCTCGTGTGCATCAGACGTAGATTAGACAGCAAAAAGTTAGTATAGATTCTCGGGCAAATTTCATTTCTGCCGGTCGTCTAGCTCTCTGATTTATGAAAGCATGCACATTTCTCTCTCTCTCATGGCCTCATGATCAATATGCTTCACCTGCGAGTGAATCTGCAATAATAAAAGCATTACAGGAGCAGGAAAATAACAGGGAATCTTATTAAAAGCGTGTGTGTGTGGAGAGAGACATGAGGAAGAGAGGACAGACAGGGCTTGATCTCCTGGAGTCGCTCCCGTCAGCGCAGGTACAGCCGCCTTAGCATTCACTTTGCCTCCCGTGCCGTATATATATTTCATACTCTGTCTTTTATATTCCGCCGGCTGAGACCCAACACAGCACTCATCTTTATTTCATTTTGGGATGTTTTTAATTTTGCCTGAGATTATTATTTTTCCCCTCCTCTCTCTGTCTCTCTTGTGGATGGTGTGTGTGTGAAAGTGCTCGCTCTAATTTCACGTGTTTCTCTGCAGATCAGGTTCACACTCACAGATCACTGTCTTCATATCTTAATGGCTGTGTGTTCACTGCTCGTATCTGAACGCATCCAGAGATGAAGAACTTCTGTCTTTAACATGGAGCATTTAATGTAAAACATTTGAGGGTTTATGACTTTATGAACACTGCACAGTGCACACTCGTTCTTTAACAAATAGTCTGTGAAACAATATGCTTTATTCCACAATAAACATTCCAAAGTATGATGTATTGTTGTCACATGATCACATCACATCTGAGACAGGGACATTTAACTAAAACTAAAACCATTAAAAAACGTTACTTGAAATAAAATAAATGTTAACTAAAATAAATAATAAAATATAAAATGAAACTTATTTCAGATAGTTGCCAAAGCAACATTTATTATTTTGTACTAAAATAACTAAACAACTAAAAACAATAACTTACCAAATTGACAAAAAACAATTAAAATGGAAAATACAAAAATATAAACTAATTTAAAAAACTAATATCTAAAACTTAAATAAAAATAATAAAGACATAAAAAAATCAATAACTAATAAAAATGACAGAAACATACAAAAAATTACCAAACCTTTAGCTAAAATAAGAATAAAACTGGGAAATATAACTATAACTATAACTATATATATATATATATATATATATATATATATACACACAATTACATAGCTAATGAAAAAACATAAATAAAATTAATAAAAACTATATGCAAATATTAAAACAATAACTAATACTGACAAAAACACACAAAAGATTACTGAAACTTTAAAAATTAAAATGGAAAATACAAACATATAAACTAATTAAAAATATATATAATTAGATAACTAAAACTGAAATAAAAATCCTAACACCTATATAGACATTAAAAACGTTTAGAAAAACACAAAAAAAATTACAAAAACTTTAAAATTGGAAAAATAACACTTATCTGAGTGGCATCCAGTTATTTTCTTATAAACTAAAAGCTATTTTGCATTTTTAATTATTATTATTTTTTTTAATGTCTGTTTTCACCAGTCTGATGAAATAATGAATAAAAAAGATGCCTTTTGCTGCTGTAATTCCAGCTCATTCATCAAACTGGAAGGTCAGTAGTAGTTCAAATGTAGTTCATCTGGGTATTGTATGCATACAGAAAATTCATATGCTGTGCACAATACAGATGCTATAGTACAGAAATGCTGTGTGCTGTTCTGAACAGAGTCATGATGCTCTCTCTCTCTCTCTCTCTCTCTCAGGGCAGACTACAGTGCAGAGCCCCTCTGGATCTTTGTTTACTCATTTGTTTTTTAACTCCCTTGTTCTTAGACCTTCTGGAGGTTCTCTAATTAGCGTAAGGCTTTAATCGTTCCCCCTGGATCGACAGCCTTTAAATAATGTTCGCAGCACAAACCCACGCTGACCGCTGCATACTCGCTACAGCGGCCCACTGAACTACTGAACCACACACACACCGACTCATGCCAAACCACTGGAGTCTTGTCAAAAATAACTAATGGCAATTTGATCCGCTGGCGTTCATCATTTTTGTTTACGTTCATCAGACAGAACAATGTTTCTATGATCATCTCTATACATCAGCCTTCTCAATGTTGAATAAACAAATGTTACAATTTATGTGACCTGAGAGTCAGATTAAAAAGGAATATTGCAGCATTTATTCTAAAAGATTTATCGGTGCACATCATTATTGTGTTAAATTCATGTTTCTCATAATCTTGAATCAGAATATCTTCTCCTCCCTCTTGCAGCATCTCTTCTCTTCTCTGATGACGAGGGCGGGGCAACCTGTCACTCACATGAGATCCACCAATAGCAAACCACAACCATCCGATCAATTCCCCACAGACAAAATCAAGCCCCGCCCTACATTTGTTCTTGTTCCTGAAGCGTTTCACTCGGATATACGGCACTATAGGGGAGAAAAGACTAGTGCAACTTCCCTCTCATGACAACTTTAATAGCGTTGTTTAAACACTAAGTAAAACACCGGCGTGACGTCTCTCTACTGTGATCAACACTTACATGATAATCTCAGATTACACGCGGTGAAAGACACTTGTGCATGTTCACTCACAGATTATGACTGACATGCAACATTTCTAGGGATTTGAACCAATAACCTCAATCATTAAACTGGGACACAGAAACAACAGAAACAACTGTCTCTCTCTCTCACACACACACACACATATTCACATTTGATTGACATTCATTCTTCTGCTGTTCTACATGAATACAGATTTGCATCAGATAAGCCAACAATCAAATAACATTTCCAACATTTGAGCTTTTACAAACACACACTTAATCTGCTCTTAAACATGTATGAATGTTACTGCATTACAATCCACTTATTATAATCCTTTAAACTCTCTTATTTAACCATTGGCAGAATTATATCACTTATCACATTATATCACTATCTCTTATTTATGTTTTGTTTAAAATTTCTTCAAATAAATAAAAACAGACCCACATGAATCAATAGTGTCATCCAGTAAGAGTACAGAGCTGTAAAATGAATGTGATGAGAAAAGTTTGAGTTCAGATTGCGATCTTTCACTTTTAATTGTACATGTTTGGTATCTACACTCTAAAAAATGCTGGGTTAAAACAACCCATTCGTTGGGTTAAAACAACCCATTCGCTGGGCTAAAACATCCCATTCGCTGGGTTAAAAAATCCCATTCGCTGGGTTAAAACAACCCATTCGCTGGATTAAAACATCCCATTCGCTGGGTTAAAAAATCCCATTCGCTGGGTTAAAACAACCCATTCGCTGGGTTAAAACATCCCATTCGCTGGATTAAAACATCCCATTCGCTGGGTTAAAAAATCCCATTCGCTGGGTTAAAACAACCCATTCGCTGGGTTAAAAAATCCCATTCGCTGGGTTAAAACAACCCATTCGCTGGGTTAAAACATCCCATTCGCTGGGTTAAAACAACCCATTCGCTGGGTTAAAACATCCCATTCGCTGGGTTAAAAAATCCCATTCGCTGGGTTAAAACAACCCATTCGCTGGATTAAAAGATCCCATTCGCTGGGTTAAAAAATCCCATTCGCTGGGTTAAAACAACCCATTCGCTGGATTAAAACATCCCATTCGCTGGGTTAAAAAATCCCATTCGCTGGGTTAAAACAACCCATTCGCTGGGTTAAAACATCCCATTCGCTGGATTAAAACATCCCATTCGCTGGGTTAAAAAATCCCATTCGCTGGGTTAAAACAACCCATTCGCTGGGTTAAAAAATCCCATTCGCTGGGTTAAAACAACCCATTCGCTGGGTTAAAACATCCCATTCGCTGGGTTAAAACAACCCATTCGCTGGGTTAAAACATCCCATTCGCTGGGTTAAAACAACCCATTCGCTGGGTTAAAACATCCCCTTCGCTGGGTTAAAAAATCCCATCCCATGAACGGATGCGACGCTCGTGAGGACTGACGTGTGGTTTTCGGCCGTGCATCCCGTCATATAAGGTTATACTGCTTTATCCTTGTCATTATGACGCTCAGGCTGTCACGCGCTGAAGCTCCACGAACACATGTGTCGTGTGTCGTTTGGTATCTACACTCTAAAAAATGCTGGGTTAAAAAATCCCATTAGCTGGGTTGAAACAACCCATTCGCTGGATTAAAACATCACATTCGCTGGGTTAAAAAATCCCATTCGCTGGGTTAAAACAACCCATTCGCTGGATTAAAACATCACATTCGCTGGGTTAAAAAATCCCATTCGCTGGGTTAAAACAACCCATTCGCTGGGTTAAAACATCCCATTCGCTGGATTAAAACATCCCATTCGCTGGGTTAAAAAATCCCATTCGCTGGGTTAAAACAACCCATTCGCTGGGTTAAAAAATCCCATTCGCTGGGTTAAAACAACCCATTCGCTGGGTTAAAACATCCCATTCGCTGGGTTAAAACAACCCATTCGCTGGGTTAAAACATCCCATTCGCTGGGTTAAAAAATCCCATTCGCTGGGTTAAAACAACCCATTCGCTGGATTAAAAGATCCCATTCGCTGGGTTAAAACAACCCATTCGCTGGATTAAAACATCCCATTCGCTGGGTTAAAACATCCCATTCGCTGGGTTAAAAAATCCCATTCGCTGGGTTAAAACAACCCATTCGCTGGGTTAAAACATCCCATTCGCTGGATTAAAACATCCCATTCGCTGGGTTAAAAAATCCCATTCGCTGGGTTAAAACAACCCATTCGCTGGGTTAAAAAATCCCATTCGCTGGGTTAAAACATCCCCTTCGCTGGGTTAAAAATCCCATCCCATGAACGGATGCGACGCTCGTGAGGACTGACGTGTGGTTTTCGGCCGTGCATCCCGTCATATAAGCGTATACTGCTTTATCCTTGTCATTATGACGCTCAGGCTGTCACTCGCTGAAGCTCCACGAACACATGTGTCGTGTGTCGTTTGGTATCTACACTCTAAAAGATGCTGGGTTAAAACAACCCATTCGTTGGGTTAAAACAACCCATTCGCTAGGCTAAAACATCCCATTCGCTGGGTTAAAAAATCCCATTAGCTGGGTTGAAACAACCCATTCGCTGGATTAAAACATCACATTCGCTGGGTTAAAAAATCCCATTCGCTGGGTTAAAACAACCCATTCGCTGGGTTAAAACATCCCATTCGCTGGATTAAAACATCCCATTCGCTGGGTTAAAAAATCCCATTCGCTGGGTTAAAACAACCCATTCGCTGGGTTAAAAAATCCCATTCGCTGGGTTAAAACAACCCATTCGCTGGGTTAAAACATCCCATTCGCTGGGTTAAAACAACCCATTCGCTGGGTTAAAACATCCCATTCGCTGGGTTAAAAAATCCCATTCGCTGGGTTAAAACAACCCATTCGCTGGATTAAAAGATCCCATTCGCTGGGTTAAAACAACCCATTCGCTGGATTAAAACATCCCATTCGCTGGGTTAAAAAATCCCATTCGCTGGGTTAAAACAACCCATTCGCTGGGTTAAAACAACCCATTCGCTGGGTTAAAACAACCCATTCGCTGGGTTAAAAAATCCCATTCGCTGGGTTAAAACAACCCATTCGCTGGGTTAAAACATCCCATTCGCTGGGTTAAAACAACCCATTCGCTGGGTTAAAACATCCCCTTCGCTGGGTTAAAAAATCCCATCCCATGAACGGATGCGACGCTCGTGAGGACTGACGTGTGGTTTTCGGCCGTGCATCCCGTCATATAAGGTTATACTGCTTTATCCTTGTCATTATGACGCTCAGGCTGTCACGCGCTGAAGCTCCACAAACACATGTGTCGTCCTCAGGGATGCGTCGTGTGTGAGCGGAGACAGAACTGAACATATGGAGAGCCGTCACAACAGCAGCGTTCCCGAACACAGAAAGGAAGGAAGCGGCTCTGACATCAGCACTTACTGCCATGAGGTTCACCTGATTCAACAATCAAATATCAACACAGGAGTGAAGAACAAACACACACACACACACACACAAGTGCAAATATTGTCCAAGAATAGGGCCCTCTGATTTGTGTGATACGCTGACGGAATTGCGTGAATCCAGTAATTTAAAAATGGAATTTCATGGAACTTGGCAAATTTTGGATAAATACATCAGGGCTGTACACTTCAATCAAATGGTGAATATTAAAGCCTGCTATGTAAATCTGCATGTTGTGCTTGTCTCAGTTTGGTCTACTACACAAAATCAAGAGCGCATGACAGTCTGCCGTCTCACTAGAGCTGCACGATTCTGGATAAAATGAGAATCACAATTTTTTTTGGTTTAAAATAGATCACAATTCTCCCATGATTCTGAATAGACAATTAAACAAAACATGCGGGCTTAATTCACTAGAGTTTCTGATAAAATGTTAATTGTTGCAGTCAATATAAAAATATTTAAGTACTTTTTTTAAAATTGTGTTGAGTGAATGATTCAATGACTCACTCATAAATACTTCACTTGTTTCATTACTGGATGAATCAGCGTTTTTGAACAAATCTCTTGAATGAATGACTCACCCGTAAAGACTTCACTTGTTTCATTACTGGATGAATCAGCGTTTTTGAAAGAATCTTTTGAATGAATGATTAAATGACTCACTCGTAAAGACTTCACTTGTTTCATTACCGGATGAATCAGCGTTAAAGACTTCACTTGTTTCATTATTGGATGAATCAGCGTATTTGAACAAATCTCTTGAATGAATGATTCAATGACTCACTCATAAAGACTTCACTTGTTTCATTACTGGATGAATCAGCGTTTTTGAACGAATCTCTTGAATGAATGTTTCAATGACTCACTCATAAAGACTGCACTTGTTTCATTACTGGATGAATCAGCGTATTTGAACGAATCTCTTGAATGAATGATTCAATGACTCAAAGACTTCACTTGTTTCATTATTGGATGAATCAGCGTATTTGAACAAATCTCTTGAATGAATGATTCAATGACTCACTCATAAAGACTGCACTTGTTTCATTACTGGATGAATCAGCGTATTTGAACGAATCTCTTGAATGAATGTTTCAATGACTCACTCATAAAGACTGCACTTGTTTCATTACTGGATTAATCAGCGTTTTTGAATGAATCTCTTGAATGAATGATTCAATGACTCAAAGACTTCACTTGTTTCATTACTGGATGAATCAGCATTTTTGAACGAATCTCTTCAATGAATGATTCAATGACTCACTCATAAAGACTTCACTTGTTTCATTACTGGATGAATCAGCGTTTTTGAACGAATCTCTTGAATTAATGTTTCAATGATTCACTCATAAAGACTGCACTTGTTTCATTACTGGATTAATCAGCGTTTTTGAATGAATCTCTTGAATGAATGATTCAATGACTCAAAGACTTCACTTGTTTCATTATTGGATGAATCAGCATTTTTGAACAAATCTCTTGAATGAATGATTCAATGACTCACTCATAAAGACTGCACTTGTTTCATTACTGGATGAATCAGCGTTTTTGAACGAATCTCTTGAATGAATGATTCATTGGCGAACACATTTTTTAACAGTCACTTGTCGCCACCTACTGGTGTAACCTATATATGACAACGGCTCTCTCTGGCTCAACGGCAGCATGAACGCAGATCTGAATGTTCCGCTGTGATCGTAGCTACTTGTCAGAGGTTTAACAGACATGGCCGAATTGCTGTCATTTAGGAATAAGATTGTGTGGGTGTTTGAATCGAGATCTTTTAACGATTGATCGCGCATCGTCTCTTTATATGAGCACATACACACTCTGAGAGTCTCTTCAGCAGCGTCTCACCATTTCATCTGAGAAAACTGTCAGCAGATACACACACAAACTCACAGCTCTTCAGCACAGCCCGCCAAAATACAAGTTCACTTTAACTTGAAGAAATTATGACAGAAATATAATACTATTGTACAGTGGTGGACAAAGTACACAAATAAAGTACTTGAGTAAATGTACAGTTACCCTGTTAAAATGTTCAGTTTTTCTTGAGTAAAAGTACCAAAGTACTAGATATTTAATGTACTTAAGTATTAAAAAGTACTGATCGATGAACCATATTTATTCATATTTAGTCAGTACTAATGAGGATTAGAGCATTTAATATGTATTGCAAATAAGCTCAATTTTTATTTTATTACCAATGCATATTATACACTACCAAAACATTAAACTTTAATATACTGAACTATCAATTTAGGTTAGTGATAATTCAAATGTGCAAACAAGTGAAATAATATAGGCTACCATATATAAAAATGGGGAAAACAAAATTTGTGTTTATGTGGTGACAAATACTATAAAAATACAACATACAGACACCCCATGAGGCAAAATGCATTAATATTTTAAGAGGAATGCTGTGCAAACATACTAGTTTATATCATTTAGCGAGGAAGATGCATGGGTATTAATTTGCATTATATTACCTAAAATTGCGGTACAGACGGTGATAGACAAATGTGGACATGTCAATTTAAGCATTTCAATGGGCTTAAACAGCTCGCCCTTTACAGCAGATTTGGTTCATAAATAACAGATAGTCATGACCTAAATATGATTTCATTGACAATAATCAATACTAAAATTCATTAGTAACTTACTTTCATGCCATCAGTTGCACACACATTCAAGCTCCGACGATTGTTCTTGGATCATTTTGACTGGATCACTGAATCAGTGAGTTGTTGACTCAAGAACAGTTACAATTGGATCAGTCCAATTCACGAATGAATCGTTCAGTGTTATTTGTGAACCAATAAAACAGGTTCACTGGAAAGAATCAACTAGTTCAGGAATCAATCTTGCATCCCAGAGGGGGGATGTTTTTTTATGGAAAGTAGTGGAGTAAAAAGTACAATATTATGATATTATTGGAATGTAGTGAAATAAAAGAAAAAAATTCCCAAAATATACAGTAAATACTAGTACAGATACACTTGAAAAATGTACTTAAGTACAGTAACGAAGTAGAAATACTTTGTTTAACTGCTTTTTCCCCCCTATGACATATGTTAGTAATTCATTCAAAAGCTTAAACACTCAAACTTTATCCCGCTTTATCATGGAAACACTACTTTAAAACCTTCTAGCAACTCAATTTTTGTGATATCAACTTCAAATTTGGAACACAACTTGGTTAGATGGCTTTGATTTTCTAGAACTTTTAGAGGCCAAATTATATTTTGTATAAAATATAAAATGTTTAGTTCAGTACATTTGCTTTACAGTACACTTAAACTTCTATAACTTTATTCACTTTCATTTTTTGAAGTGTTTTGGAATCTGTTGAGTGTCTTCTTTAAAAAGAGACCAACCTTAGGTCTGTATTCCAAAGCATTACAACCATTTAAGTTCAGATCTGTGATCAAAAAGAGGGGTTAACAGGTTAACTCCAAACTATGAGCAGAAAAAAGTGTCCAGATTTGCACCTGCCAAAAACACATCGGATGACCTCTACCCACAATGAATGTCAGAAACTAAACACAAAATGAAAACGTTAAAGTGGCCGGTTTGAAGCGTGTCACAATGAGCGATGTGAGACAGGTCCTGCACGTGTCTGTCTCTCTGAGTTTCCTCCGGGTGAAGTTGGACACAGTTAAAGGAGCGTGATGCCGCCTTCAGTCTAATTAAGAACAACCCAAGCTGAGCATCTATATTATTCAACACTTCAGGCTGCTGTCTGCCGTCCAAGAACAGCCACCAAAGACCTCAAAACACACACACACACACACATCGAGGGATTCAACATGGCCAGTGCAGCCAGAGCTTCATGCCCAAACACTCGCACAAACTTCAGGGCGCAGGCCGTAAGACATGGAATCCGTCTCACATTTATTATTCCGACAAGGGCTCCATTTTAATCAGGGGCAGCAGCGAGGCCCGGGGAACAGAGACGGCATCAAAGAAGGGAGGAGGAAGAGGAAGAGAGAGACGAGGTGAAGGAAGGATGCTGAAGAGGAAGATGGAGATACATGAAGATGATGAAGTCTGTCCTAATGCAGGAGGAAAAGACGAGATTCTCCTGGGAAAATCACATCTGGAAATATATGAGTTTTTTAAAGTCAACATCAAACGACATTCTTAAGTCTATAATGTGGAAAACAATGTGAGTGTTTTCGTATGCAAAACAGCATCTGATCGGACAAAAATCTGTTTTCTGGAAAGAGAAAAACTACATTTTAAATGCATGCACTAGCAGTCAAAAGTTCAGAATAATTACGTTTTTTGATGTTTTTGAAAGAAGTCTCTTCTGCTCACCAAAGCTGCATTTATTTGATCAAAAATACAGTAAAAATTGTGAAATATTATTACAATTTAAAACAGCTGTTTTCTATGTGAATATATAATAAAGTGTAATTTATTCCTGTGATCAAAGCTGAATTTTCAGCATCATTACTCCAGTCTTCAGTGTCACATGATCCTTCAGAAATCATTCTAATATGATGATTTGCTGCTCAAGATACATTTATGATTATTATCAATGTTGAAAACAGTTCATATTTTCATGGAAACTGTGATACATTTTATTTTTCAGGATTCTTTGATGAATAGAAAGTTCAAAAGAACAGCATTTATTTGAAATAGAATCTTTTGTAACATTATAAAAGTCTTCACGGTCACTTTTGATCAATTTAATGCATCCTTGCTGAATAACAATATGAAGCAGCTCAGCTGTTTTCAACGTCATGATGAAATCAATGCGAGTGTTTCTCTTCCTTTTTGACCTGAATAACCTTTAATATTCCTTTAAAAGCAAAAGGCTGCCAGTATGAAGGAGACGTCACTGAAGAAAACTCCTCTCAGTTCCTCCGGAGACGAAGATCCAGGCGGACAATTCCATCTCAAACGACACAATGTCAACACTTCTTTTCTTGTGTTCCATTTTATTCATCCTTCTTTCAAATTATAATTTGATTCGGGTGGTACAAGGGCTTTGATATTAAAATTTTTAATAAAAGCCCTGATACTCGTGTACGTCGGCAGGATTTGGGGCCGATTTTCATCCTTCTATTTGTCATTATTATTATACTTCTTTTTTGTCCAGAGGCACAGCCTACACAGATCATTATTTCAGAAAAAAAAGACTATTGCCTTTTTTTTCCCTTCACCCCCTCTCCAATAAATTCAATGTGTGTCTAAATTAATGCATTACAAGCCATGGGAGAGATATTAAAAAAATGATAAAAACTAATCCTTGATGTTGAGCCGGTGCGCACCGCTCTGACCCTGAACACACTCGTGTTATAGTGCTGAACATCGCTCGGATTACTCCATAATATTTCATTACACGCACAAAATCCACAGTCGTATATCTAGCACAGGTGTGTGGTTATTAATCACTGCGGTCCGTGAGTCTACTACGGCCGGCGAGAGAAAACAAGGACGCATACATGAACCTGTACCGCATGCAGACGCGTTTAAAAACACTGCCGTCGGCACACCCACAAATGCAGAATCGCAAGGTGATGATGGGAAATACGATCGTGCTTCTGTTGACGCGCACATGCACAAACCCACCAACAGGGAACGTTCTGGCAAGGTTCTTTCAAAGTTATGAACAAACGTTCTTCCAGTAATGTTAATAAAATGTTCGTTTAAAGTTATCTAGTCTTTAACCTCTTTTAAAACGTTTTTTAAATGTTGCTACTTGTTTCAGAGAACATTCAAAAGTAACATTCCAATAATGTTTGAAGAATGATACAATGGAATGATCCCTTAAAGGGATAGTTCACCCAAAAATTAAAATTATCCCATGATTTACTCACCCTCAAGCCATCCTAGGTGTATATGACTATCTTCTTTCAGACGAACACAATCAGAGATGTATTTAAAAATATCCTGGCTCTTCCAAGCTTTATAATGGTAGTGAATGGGGGGGATTTTGAAGCCCCAAAATAAAGGTCTTCTGAAGCAAAGCGATGGGTTTTTGTAAGAAAAATATCCATATTTAAAACTTTATTAACTACAATAACTAGCTTTCGCACCCCCATTCACTACCACTATAAAGCTTGGAAGAGCCAGAATAGTTTTAGGGGTTCAAGCGCTGAAACTCTATTATAATTGTTAAATTTTCCAAGGATCAGCATACTCCCCTAAAAGTGATCAGGCAGACCAAACCGTAAGTCACAGAGACATGAAACTTTGAGGGCTGGTAGTACTCACACCGTCTACAAGTGTCTTTATATCGTTGGAATCCTTGGCTCAAATTGGACAAAATGCATGCCTTCATCGATCGTCGCTGATCCGATTAATTTGGGGTATTTTGGATTTTTTGAAAAACCTACTTTTGCGAACTAGTCCTAGGTTTTTGGCCAATCGGAACCAAACCTGTGCAGCAAAATTCTCTGGAGTCTGATCGTCAATAATTATCAAAAACAAAGTTGAAATTTCGATTCACGGTCTCTAAGGGCCGCCAAAACATTTGAAGTGGGCGGAGCCACTTTTACTAAAATGGCTATAACTCGTGAGCGGAATGAGATATTTTCACCAAACTTGGCACACTTATGTAAGAGCTCATTCTGTGGTCGCGTGAAAAAGGACATGGTGACTGGCCACTTGGTGGCGTTATAACATGGAAAAAAAACTATATGGCTACTATACTATATGGCTGGTACGGAAAGGCATTTCATCTTACGCAGGCGCAGAACGGACATGCTACTTGGCCGTCGGCTGTCGAGTGTCGGTTTGTTGTGTCAGGGCAACTTTGGACCCAGACGCTGCCGACGTGAGCCAACCCCGCAGTCTGCTTTCGTCGCCACTAGTTCGTTGGCGTCGGCTTGGTATGTTCCTGAAAATTGGCATGCAGTGTCTTTATCCAAGGTGCCAAGACTGCCTTTGAAGACATTCACGTATCTCGAAAAACGCAGCTGGCGGCGGCCAATGAAGTTTGAGCAGCTATCAGACAAGCTTAACGGAGGCCGATTGGAACAAAACTCACTGGGCCTGTTTTACTCAAGGCCCTAGAGGACTGTGAGAAATTCGAGAGAAATCGGCCACTGGGGGGGCGCATTTGCGTTTTTCACGTGTGTAGAGGATTGTAAATCACGCAATTTTTTGTACACGCCCACAACATTCATACCACATGGTAGAACTCCTCATTCTGAGCAACTTTGCCTGTAGGACCGCCGCTGTCCATCGAAACGTTCATTAAATATCGGAGATTATTTCAAAAACCAACTTTCACACGGCCCTCTTCCCTGCCTGATGATTCTAAAGAAGCATGGAAACTTTACTGGACATCGGGCCACAGCTGGTGCTTTAACTGTTACAAAGGTGAAAAAAAACATGTGTTTATTGCCTTTATTGGCTCTAAATGGTCTTTTCCATCTATGATCTAAGTGATTACATGCTTGCTAAATAAAACATAACACCTTTTTACATGTATGCTTAAAGCGTTTGAACCCCGATAATCGCTGCTCGCAGCTATATTTAACTATATTTCTGATTGTGTTGGTCTGAAAGAACATAGTCATATACACCTAGGATGGCTTGAGGGTGAGTAAATCATGGGATAATTTTCATTTTTGGGTGAACTAACCCTTTAACGTTCACATAGCCAAGAAAGAATGTTTTGAAACCTACACATTTTGAATGTTCAGAGAACATAACTTAATGGCAACGTTGGCAAAACTTTTTAAAGCAATTTTTTTTTGTTAGCTGCACTGCATGCAGACGTGTTTAAAAACACTGGCGTCGGCACGTACGGATCGCACAAATGCAGAAACGCAAGGTGATGATGGGAAATCTGCTGGTGCTTCTGTTGACGGGTCGGTCTTCAGTGCAGGTTTGGCACGCTGTCAAACTCGTGGACAAGGATGCTTGCATGCATGCGGTTCAGCACATGTGCCTCCCTGCTGATGTGAACTATTTTCCTGCTGGCGAGTGTGTGTGTGTGTGTGTGTGTGTTGAAAAGGAAAACACACTGATGCCAATCCACCAGTATCTCTGATGACTTGCTAACTAGGGCAGCGATGCAATCTTAACCCTCACGTTGCGTTTCGATCGTTTTGACCCACAGAAGATTTTCTTTTTCCTGAAAATGCTAGTTGCATTGGACCAAAACTTACTGACTTTGCTCACATAAGGTATAACAACTTCCCAAATGTTTTTTGGATAATTTTTGTATAACTTTTGGGGCTTTTCCCCCCACCTTGTTAGGGACCAATCCCCTATTTTATCCGTTAGTTTTCCACATTATTATTTTTCTTCCCGAATGGGAGCCTATGAAAGGAATATGAGAAAATAATGAAATTTGGCACAATTGTAGAGATAGTAATGAATAGTGATTTGACCAATTTTGGAGTCTCTAGGACCAACTCTATAGCGCCACCACCAGTTAAAAAATTCACTTTTCTAAAAGGTTATAACTTGTGAACCGTTTGTTCTAGAAAAATGAAATTTAGTTCACCCGATCCCTCTCATCATGCTGATCACATTCAACATCTTACATTAAGTCTCTGCCTATTACAGTAGTGGCCATTTTAAAAAATTACAGTTTTTAATTTTCTCGCTACTCCTTCATAATTTGTCCAATTTTGTCCAAAATTTAATCAGATGATCTTTAGACGAACCGCACAGAAATGAATGAACAGTTTTTTTTTATTCATCTTTGATTAACAGTTATGTCACAACTAAAATTAGTCGAACTAAAATTGGTTCAGATGCTGTATCTCAGCCAAACTTTGAGCAATCGAAACAAAAATTGGTACGCTTCAAAGGAACCATGATCTGAGGGTCCATGCCAAATTTGGGAACAGCGCCACCTACAGGTCATGAGATCTGAAAAATGGCTCAGAGCCGCACAGAAATGACTGAACGGATTTTTGATATTCACTACCATTCCCGAGATATTCGTCTCCGAATATGACCTTGCTCGTGTTTGTTGTCTTATGCTAGCTAGCTTAGCATGCTAACTGGTTATTTGTAAAAGTTGCTTCTGAGTCTTTCTGAGATTGTTCCCATCTGAACTTTTTAAATATAACATGTGATGCAGAAGCAGTTAAATCTCTCGTTATGCTGTGTTATCGTCAAATACTGGATTCAATCTTTTTGTCAACTTGTTTTCTTTCAGTTTGCACAGGTTTTGTGTTTCTTTTTGGAACTGATTCATTGATCTGAGCTTGAGTGAACCTTTTTCCAGAGCATGAGTTCAGAGTTTCCAAAAGGAAATACAAAACCTGTGCAAATTAAAGAAAACAAGTTGATAATGTAGCATTTTGAAAGATTTACAAAGCAAAAAGTCCGGTCATTCTTGACCCGTAACACAGGTCATTTGGACTGACCATCGCTACAGATCATTTCCAACTCTACGTCTGCTTCATTTTCACGCTCATCGCACGTCTTCGGATGTGTCTCTGTACCATCTCGCCGCTTCTTTTTGGTCAATGGCCAATCGTTGTCTCACCTCACCCCCTGTTCCTCTTCCTTTCTCCCAGTGGCTTCATTATCACATGCAAAACAGACACAAAGACTCAAATCAACGTCTCACGCGGAGACAATCGCAGACTGAGACCTTAACACCAGCGTATTCCTTTCTCTCTTCCTCACGACGATGTATGAAAGCGAGTTACGGTTAGAGAACCTCCACTTTAATGCCTCTTGTGAAAGTCTTCATGCACCAAAGCTGTGGTCGCGCTGGCAGAAGCTCGACGCTGGTAATTGTGCAGTAATGGGAGTCTTTGTCCTCCTTTAAACATCTTGTAACCGACTTGACAAAACGCCACCTGCTAAACAGTGAACGCCTTCGCCTTTTGTTTCTGCACTTTGCAGGCGTGTCAGGAGATACTGAGGCTGAGAAAACAATTATATCTCAATATTCTTCAGCCTGTGCGCTCTTAAAAATAAAGCTTCTTTAATGGCATCGATGGTTCCAACTTTTGGAACCTTTATTTTTAAGAGTGTAGATAATATTCACTCTATATCTTCATGATTATATTTTTTTAGTTAAAGCAACTGTTATTTTGACCACACAACCATTGTTACCAAGACCTGTAAATTAACATTTTTAAATGCAAGAAGTTAAAAAAAAAATCATAAATTTACAGAGGAATTTTTAAATATGTTTATGTATTTGCAATAATATAACAAAACATAGTAATTTAAGTATAAAACATTTTGACTTCCACAAACCTTTTTTGGAATGACTGAATCAGAGTTGTGAATCGATTCAATAGAACTGATTCATGGAAGTGAATCAAACTGTAATGTTGTTATTACCACTAAAGTTAAAATCTTATCATGTTTAATTGCCTAAAAAGCATTATTTTATTAATATTTAATGTTTTATTGCCAGTCAAATTATCATAAATATATTACGACATGGAATTTATTTGATCAAAAATACAGTAAAAATTGTGAAATATTTTTATAATTTACAATATCTGTTTTCTATGTGAATATATAGTAAAGTGTAATTTATTTCTGTGATCAAAGCTGAATTTTCAGCATCATTACTCCAGTCTTCAGTGTCACATGATCCTTCAGAAATCATTCTAATATGATGATTTGCTGCTCAAGAAACATTTATGATTATTATCAATGTTGAAAACAGTTGTGCTGCTTCTGATTTTTGTGGAAACAAAAATATGGAATAAATTACATAAAAAAATATTAATTATAAAAAATAAACATACAGACATATAATAAAATACAGACACACACACACACACACATACATACATACATATATATATTAATGAACTAAATTGTAGCTAAAAATAACAGAAATACTAATAACTGATTCAGTTCAAGTTCTGCTTAATATAATCAGAGATATCAAAGTGAAACTTCACAGATTTCACTGTTATGTTTTTACAGCTTCAAACACATTCAGAGCTTCTCTCATGAGCGTGTTGCACACTTCATTTTGTAGGCTAGGAGTGTTGCTGGGAATATTTCCAAATTGATTCCCATTTAGACATTATAATCTATTAGCATCTCCTCCCTCTTTGTCTGGAAGATGTAATGTGCAAGAAGCTTGAGCCAGCAAAATGAACAATTTAACATAACAATATCATCCGTTACGTGACTTGTGCCGTGACTTTTGACATTCAAGCGAATGGCGGCGAGGTGAAAACACACACACACACACACACACACAAAATCATCAGACTCCTGCCTAAAATCCAACAGAAGAGCTCGGTAAACGGGCTGGTTTATTAAACCACTAGTGATGTTGAGATGTGTACAGAATGAGAAATCTCTTATTCAAATGCTGCTTTCTATTACTAATGATACAGGGATGATTAATTAAATGACATTTGGCCTTTTTGAGATCATCCGTGTTAGTCAATACCTGGACAGTGAACAAAAGCTGCAGTTCCTGCTCCACTGTAAAACATGATCCTTCCAAGTTGTAAACACAACATAGATTATATGTTTTACAAGAAAAAACAGTAGAGCGTGGCGCTCGCAACGCCAAGGTCAAGGGTTTAATTCCCAGGAAAGCAAAAAATGATCAAATGTAAATGTGTATCTTAAATGCAACATGAATAATGCATATAAATGTAAACGTAAAATACTATTTCAGTTTTTCTACTTCTACTTAATTCAGTGTGTTACTTGCAGTTTCTTTGTAATTAATTGTGACATTTACTAGCAATTTTTCTGAGTGAAAATTGTTTCTATACCAATTTTTATAGTGCAATAAAGGGGTTTTCTTATGCATAAGGTGAACCAGAATGCATTTACCCTGGTAAAATCAGTGTACCAGATGACCTTGAGTGGCTTTTACAAAATGGTTAGATCAAAAACAATTGCATTGTAAAAAAAATAAATAAATAAATAAAAAATAAATAAATTTTAGAGGCTGTAAATAAAGATTATTGGCTTTAATATTTTATGATAAAATACTATTTCTGTTTTCTATGGAAGCTTGTTTCTGCCACTAAATTAAAAAATAAAAAAGGTCACATTATCTCACAATTCTGACTTTTATAAACTCGCAATTCTAAATTTTTTCTCAGAATTGTGACTTTATCTCGCAATTCTGACTCGCAACTGTGTTTATATCTCACAATTCTGAGAAAAGTCAGAATTGTGAGATGAAAAAGTCACAATTACCTTTTTTATTTTTTATTTCAAGCTTCCAGAGTTTTCTACTTCAGAATTTCACGTGCTTATGAAATTTAGCAGCTTAGATTACTTACAAATTAATTTGTCCATTACTGAACACAAATGACATGAAATTACATACAAATTGTAGTTAGTAATGTAATCTATTACATTACATATTTGAGGTAATATAATCTTTTAGATTACTTTTGATCCAATTTGTTTATAACATTAATATGCCTAGTATAATCTTTTACTATATTGATAAAAAAAAATATAAAGTATTGTCAACAAAATGAAGTGTATTAAATACTACATTATGTCAGGATTCCCCAAATGTATGAAAAGCTTAATTCATTAAATCATAAAAAAGTTAAATTATAAGAAATAAAAAAAAAAATACAAATATATTTAAAAATAAACATTTAATTTTCCATGTAATTACACCTGATTAGAAGTTGGTCTGTGTGAGCAATTCAACAAAACTTTTGAGAAAGGAACATTTAAAAGACAAAAAAAGAAGAATCAGGGAGAATCAATGAATTCTAGATAATTTACTGCCATTTTGTGAATATAAAGTAGTCAGGTAATCAACAAAAAAGTAACTGTAGTCTGATTATGAGTATTTTAAAATGTAATATTACAAGTATTTCTTTTTTTTGGAATCTGATTACGTAATCCAGATTACATGTAATCCATTACTACCCAGCACTGTGTATATATATATATATATATATATATATATATATATCTCAACACTGGCCACTGCGAAACCCCTAGCGGTCAACCACTAACTAATTCTACAGAAATCAAATATATTCCCTCAAATATTGTCACAAGACTCCTCGTTTGGAGCAGTGCCTGTGAAGAAAGGATTCTGGAGCTCGACATCCCTGAGTCTGATTAAAGCCAGAGCCCGAGTGCGTCTGCTGGACCCGACACAGAGCGAGAGGGCCGATCTCTCGCCGCGCAGGGCAGCAGCTGGACGAGGCCGATCCTGGCACTCGCAGGAAGGTCTGATGTCGAGCCCAGTGCTTTCGTCTCGCTCGCTCTTGCTCTGGGGAGATCTGATTTACCTCCTCTGAAAAATACGCACATCTGTTCACTCGAGCAGCTGGTGGGCGGGCCGAGGTAATTGCTGCCACCTGATTGGGCAGTTAGCGCATAAATTAGAGTCAGATTGGTTCTGCCGTAAAGGTCGCGTTAGGGGAGACAGAAGCAGAGGTTAGTTGAGGAAATCTGGAGCTGTTCCTGAACAGACAGCAGCTTCTCGTCTGTTTTTCTCACCTCGCGCGCTTCATCAGTCACGCTGACGGAAGGTTTGATGAATAAAGTGGTTGCTGAGAAAGACCTTGGGCAGCTTCGCTTCAAGAGGGCTTGTAAACGTAGCCATCATTATTAATTTCTGTATTTTTAACTGAACTTCACATCTTTAAAAAATGTTGCTGAGAATGTGGCAATTTATATCACTTGCCTTGGTCTTATTTATTGATGAAGTAGGCGTGCAATAAATAATGTAATGAACACAAGAAATCACTTGTTACTCTGGGCCTTCGCCGCAGCTGAAGTGATGTAGCGGCACCGCGCTTCAGACCTCACAGGTATTTATATTTAAAACTTCTGTCAACGGCTGTGCTCTTAAATCATGTGAAATGATGCTAACACCAAACACTAGCCAAGCCATGACTCTTTTATGTACAATCGAGTTTTGTCCTAACCTGTCATCTCATTGGTCCAAAATCCTGTTCTACATGACTATAGAGTGCATTAGTGCCCGCCCACTTCTTCAGTTCTGGGAGTATTTTTTCCATTCATTTCTCATTCAAAAAAAGTCTTGATTAAAGCGTTATAAGCCATGAACCAAGTCAACCAGCTACACTCTAAAAAATGCTGGGTTAAATACAACTCAAGTTGGGTAGAAAATGGACAAACCCAGCGATTTGTTTGTTTTAACCCAGCAGTTGGGTTAAATGTTTGCCCAACCTGCTGGGTAGTTTTATTTAACTCAACTTTTGTTTAAAAATGACTATATGGTTGGCTTAAAATGAACCCAAAATAGGTTGGAAATTAAAAATCAGACATATAATTACTAGAGGCAACAATAATAATCAAAAGGTGAACATTAATAAGCAATTTTTAAAAAAAATGGGTTAAAACATCCCATTAGCTGGGTTAAAACGTCCCATTCATTGGGTTAAAACAACCCATTCGCTGGGTTAAATTGTCCTATTCTCTGGGTTAAAACGTCCCATTCGCTGGGTTAAAACATCCCATTCGCTTCGCTGAGTTAAAACATCCCATTCGCTGGGTTAAAACAACCCATTCGCTGGGTTAAATCGTCCCATTCGCTGGGTTAAATCGTCCCATTCTCTGGGTTAAAACGTCCCATTCGCTTCGCTGGGTTAAAACATCCCATTCGCTGGGTTAAAATATCCCATTCGCTGGGTTAAAACAACCCATTCACTGGGTTAAAACATCCCATTCGCTGGGTTAAAACGTCCCATTAGCTGGGTTAAAAACATCCCATTCGCTGAGTTAAAACAACCCATTCGCTGGGTTAAAACATCCCATTCACTTCGCTGGGTTAAAACATCCCATTCGCTGGGTTAAAAACATCCCATTCGCTAGGTTAAAAACATCCCATTCGCTGGGTTAAAACATCCCATTAGCCGGGTTAAAACGTCCCATTCGCTGGGTTAAAACATCCCATTAGCCAGGTTAAAACGTCCCATTCGCTGGGTTAAAAACATCCCATTCGCCAGGTTAAAAACATCCCATTCGCCGGGTTAAAACATCCCATTCGCTGGGTTAAAACATCCCATTCGCTGGGTTAAAACATCCCATTCGCCGGGTTAAAACATCCCATTCGCTGGGTTAAAACAACCCATTCGCCGGATTAAAACATCCAATTCGCTGGGTTAAAAACATCCAGTTCGCTGGGTTAAAACATCCCATTCGCTGGGTTAAAACATCCCATTCGCTGGGTTAAAACATCCCATTCGCTGGGTTAAAAACATCCAATTCGCTGGGTTAAAAACATCCCATTTGCTGGGTTAAAACATCCCATTCGCTGGGTTAAAACATCCCATTCGCTGGGTTAAAAACATCCCATTTGCTGGGTTAAAACATCCCATTCGCCGGGTTAAAACGTCCCATTCGCTGGGTTAAAAACATCCCATTCGCTGGGTTAAAACATCCCATTCGCTGGGTTAAAAACAACCCATTTGCTGGGTTAAAAACAACCCATTTGCTGGGTTAAAAACAACCCATTTGCTGGGTTAAAACATCCTATTCGCTGGGTTAAAACAACCCATTCACTTTGTTAAAAGTTTGTCCATTTTCAGCCCAACATGGGTTGTTTTTAACCCAGCATTTTTTAGAGTGTAGATTAACAACCTTGTAGCTCACAGTAAGGGTGTCTTAAAAGATTTATAAGTTATTGTTAAAAATAACTTTCCCTATGGAGAATTTTGAACAGTTTTTACTTCCGGAACTGACTGTACGACAGTGACCATGATTCACTGTGTATGAAGTAATCGAGTCTCTCAACACTCTCATAATAAAAATCTCACAATAAAAATAAAACTATCAATTTTAAGCCATTTATTATAAGAATAAAAATATTACAAAATTTGTATAATTATTTAAATACATTATAAAATATATTTAAATATACAAATATTCTTTGTAAAAATTTTGTAATTTTTTATTGTATATCATTTGATTACGTCATCAACAATGCTTTATGAGTGGTTCGTTTATGAATGAATTTAAGTGACCGCGGTCACGGTTGCACTCTTACACATCAGCTAATGGCTTTCAGAGTGGACAGATGAATTACTTGTCGCAGGAATCGTGTCACGCCTGGTTAGGACACGGTTTAAGTGAGACAAATCCACATAAAGACTTAACTACTGCGTCAATATGAAAACCACAGCGCAGGGCTTCCCCAATAATTCACTTTAATTGCAGGCTTCAGTCAACCGAGATCTGTTTATTCACTGCATTCATTAACCTCAAGACACTGTCAATCAGACGACACATCATCATTAGTGAATAACACTAAAACCACAAAACACACCAGTCTAAGATCCAGCAAAACAGTGATGTCAATAAGGAATTACTGTTTTTTAATGAATGCATAATAATAACACACACACAAACACATGCATATGCAAAATGACACTTCTTTAGTACAGACTTAAATCATATCATGGTCATTACACTTTCCTTAACCATCACAACCCCGCCATCTAATAACATTCAGCTTCCATCACCTGTCAATCAAAGCGTGCAAAACAGCATAAAAAGGCAAACCCTTCTGATAGACTACTGTGAAAAAAAACATGACTACATTAAGCACTGCTCTTTAATAGGAACACAATATCCTCTTATCATATCAATCATCAAAGATTAGACATTAAATTCTGAAATAAAGGCAGCACTCAGGCTGGAGTCAGTAATACGACTGCTTTTATCATTAATATGATGGATTACACAAGTAAGCGGGTGGGGTTTGAACGGAGTGGGTGAGAAGAACCTCCTGCTGGTGCAACTTTTTTTTTTTAAATACATGCAGCTTTGTAAATTGGATCCATTTATTAGGAGCGGATAAGACAGCATTCATTTCACAATGCACTAACACACCGTTCCACTGAGCACACTTATGACATGTGACGGGCCTCGCAAACCAGCTTAAAATACGTGCAATTCGAAGACGTTTTATATGCACAGTTGCATTGAGGGAACAAACATCAAGAGATGGATTTTACAGCCTTTCGACATGCGCTGCCATAAAAACGTAAAATATGCTTTAATAATCACTCAGTGCATGAGGTATGGATCTTTGATCCCTAAAAATGAGTCACATTAAAAAATGAGATTATATTGGACAAATGTGGAGAAGAGAATAAAGACATTAATAAAGCAGACCCGTGCAAGCATAAAAGATTTGAGCCATATTTCTCCGCTCTGTCTGCAAGAGTGTGATACATGACTGCGATTTACTGTTGGGTCATTATGACATGATCACACTTACAGAAGGAGGTAATGGGATCATCAATAAGATGGCGGTTGCCTTATAAAAATGCCCCTAATAAACTGCACATGCCCAACCCCAAAAACCGGCCTTCGCCTCTGTTTTTGAGACTGTGAGTGCGTGATTGTGTGTTTGACTCCTCAGTGAATAAGTGTTTGACAAGCAGAGGAAAGTATAGCCTTTTCAAGATAAAAATGCTTTTAAGTCAAGTTGTCAGAAAGACGTTTTTTTTTTGTTAACATCAGATGACGAAACTTCATCATAAAATGTTTTATTTCAGGTCACCCATCAAAAAGCTGTTTTGCCGGTCTTCTCAAAAAGAATGGTGTTATTATCAGCAGCATGATTTTATTTCATTTCTAAACAGCTGCCGGAAACCGTTCTCCAGCTTGATGCATGAAGGTGAAAATATATATAGAAGATATTCTTCACATCAGGCCAATGCAAAGCCAGTCAGATGAGTGCACTCTAAAAAAAATGCTGGGTTAATGGACAAAATGGACAAACCCGATCATTGGGTTACATTTTTTAATTACATTTTTAACCCAATGGCTGGGTTTGTCCATATTTGACCCAAATTTGGGTTGAAACAACCCAGCATTTTCTCACACAGCCTGTTTATGAGAGACTTTATTATATATTATACTCTGAGACATGATTCTGCATAAGAATGTGATCAGAAAAAATATATTTTATATTGATACTGTGCATATAGCATCGATTTAAATTGCTTCCAAGAGAGATTCACATTGCTCTAACACACACACACACATATGCACTTTACAGTACATAAACTCTGTGCTATTAAAATATGAATATTTAAAAACAGCACACTCTTAAAAATAAAGGTTCCGATTTCGCAGGATCATTTTTGGTTGTGTGATTATTTTTAAAAGAACTATGTTTTGAAGAACCTTTTGTGCAATGGAAAGGTTGTCATGCAACCATCGATGCAAATTAAGAAACTTTATTTTTAAGAGCTTAAGTGAACTACATCCTCAGAATATTAAAGTTATTAGGTGATTTTTTTAACGATCTGACTGCATTTCAGCTGATTTTTCTGCATTGTGTGTGGGTTTTTTTAAAAGAAAAGCGCAAAAACAATACATTTACGATTTGCAAAGTAGCCCATAACGCTTCATCTCCAAGTTTGCATCACATCTGTCACATCTACAGATGCTAAACTCACAGAAACGAGCTTCATACCTTTCTCAGAATCCATTGGATGAGCAGCAGAACGCTCCAGCAGAGCAGCCTCATCTCGACCTCCAGGAGAACACTAGTCCCGTTGAGCAAACATATACCGGACACAAATCACCAACCAAAAACCATCCGAGGGGGAAAGAGCTCGAGGCAGGTGCTTTAGCAGACTGTAACAATAAGCCAGCGCTCTCTGAGTTATTAAGGCGGCTCAGCTCTCGGAGTCCTTGTCATTAGTGAAGTGCACATCCATTCGCGGGTTTCGGGTGTTACGGAGGTGAAAAGTTGGTGTGGGAACGGTGGCAACTTCTGCTGTCAGCTGGCGTTCGCGCCTAATGCCCTCATTACCGCGCCCGTTTGGTGTTTAAAAAAGAAACTGTGTTGCGTTCTCTCTCTCACTCGAAAGCGCACGCCCAGTGTAGACTTTGCGTCTTGTTCTTTTCGTTCTCTCGCTCTCTCTCTCGTGCGCGCGCGCTTAACAGCTGAACGTGTGAATATCGATTCCAAAAGCCAACAGGTCAACCAACCTCTCGTGCGTCTTTTATCATACGTGCGCGCGGGTGCCAAAACTTAGCGCACTTATTATTTTGCATTCAGTAAAAAGTTTTCCTGAGTTCAGCGTGTCACAGACGTGATTGTTCCAGTTTGGCTGGAAAGCGATGTACAAAGAGCATGAAAGAGTTTACAGCATGTAACAAATCTTCCCGAAGGCGATTTTAATTTTGAATGGCTTTAAAGTGCATCTTGTCTCACAGCTGCTCGCGCTGTTAAAATATGAAACGCGCAATCTGTGCCGTGAGCGCGAGACGCGTTCCGTTCGGAATAAATAGTAGGCTAGTTTTTTGTTTTTTTTTCTTATCAATATGACATCATTAAAAGCATCGCTTACGCATAAACACATAAAAACGTACATGGAGAGACTGAGAGAGAGTGAGAGGGAATCTGGAAGTAGGGCGAACGTTTTTTTTTCCTGGCATTTTTTTCCCCCCACCAGAATGCATGCAATCTTGCAGGGATTGGAGAGGAAATAAAGCTGTGTATAGTAGTCTATAACGCACACTAACAATTCAGAAACGCCTCAAAGTTCATGTCTATGTTGCACATCTGATAGATGCATATCATATGCAACCACTGAAGCCCTTCATCGCCCCCTTGCGAATGACTGACAGACAACATCTGAACGTCGACCTGCAATTAAAGTGTTAGTTCACCCAAAAATGAAATCTCTGTCATTAATTACTCATCCTCATGTCGTTCCACATCCATAAGACCTTCGTTCATCTTCAAAACACAAATTAAGATATTTTTGATGAAATCCGAGAGGTTTTTTTTTATCCTTCTTTGAAAGCAACAGAATTCAAGGTCCAGAAAAGTAGTAAAAACATCGTTAAAATAGTCGACGTGACTGCAGTGATTCAACCTTAATGTTATGAAGCGACTAGAATACTTTTTGTGCGCAAAAACAAAACAAAAATAACGACTTTATTCAACAAATTCATCTCTCCCCTGTCATTCTGCTATGTTATTTACATTGCAGAGCTTCCGTGTTTACGTCCGAACGCTGGATCAGTATTGGCCGGTTCTGGTCACATGACCAGCACGACGCATTTGTTGAATAAAGCCGTTATTTTAGTTTTGTTTTTGCGCACAAAATGTATTCTCGTCGCTTCATAACATTAAGGTTGAACCACTGCAGTCATGTTGACTATTTTAATGATGTTTTTACTACTTTTCTGGACCTCGAATGTGGTAATTTCGTTGCTTTCAGTTAAAGATAAAAAAAATCAATTGGATTTCAAAAAAAATATCTTAATTTGTGTTCTTAAGATGAACGAAGGTCTTATGGGTGTGGACATCACATGAAGGTGAGTAATTAATGACAGAAATTTCATTTTTGTGTGAACTATCCCTTTAAATGACCGCACGACTATGCATAATTGTGAGATAAAATGATTGATGGAACAACTGTAAAGAGATTGCCTACTAAAATATGCAGTTAAGCAGAATGCAACCAACGCCTTCCCGCACTGACAAGAACAAGAACACCAAGAAGGTGAAAATCTTCCACACTTCCACAGTTTTAGCACATTTTCTAAGTAAATTGCCTTCATGGATACATATTTTTTGGAGCACCGACATAAATGTTCCGTTGGTTTCGTTTCCATTGCGATCCAGCGGCTCGTGCAGTATTGAAGTTGGCAGGTGAATTTGGCGGGCTGCTAAAGCGCGCGCTTTCTATTTCTCAGAGAACTACGCCGCGCGCTTTAGCACAAATGAATGAACATGCCCGGGGAAAATGAGCGCAATTTTCTCACATATCCACTCATCTTTCCACTTCGCTCTCTTCTTCTCTGCAAATCAACGCACTCATTCTGGAAAGACATGATGAGAGAGTTCGCCTCTATCACATGGTCAGTAAAATATACGAACAGACAAATACTAAAGAGCAGAACATTTCTGACACAACCGATCATCATAACAATCCACGTCATCATGCAAAACAATCGCTCTATTGATTTTTTTACCTTTTAAATGTAGAACATTTAAAAGGTAAAAAAACATACAGTTTTTAATCATAGTTTTTCTGCTCTTTGAATAGCATTGGCACTTAAAATCTAAAGGACCAGAACACAACACATTTTCTAGCTAATATCAATTACAGTAGAAGGTCAGAATCTCTACAGATCAATGAAGCATCTGGAGGAGCTTTAAGATCCCAAAGTAAAGTTTAAGAGAAGCCTTTAAACTTCATTCTACTTCCTGAAATGAGATTGTTCATCCATAGTTTGTGCATCTAAATAATCAATCCACCACCATTGTCATACACTTACCCCAGCTATCAAATATATGTTCTAAGAACGTTTTGCTAATGTTCCCGTTAAGTTATGAAAATGTTCTCTGAGCATTCAAAATGTCAATTTTTAAAAATGTTTAAAAACATTTTTTCTTAGTTGTGTGAACGTTAAAGTAACATTCCATTGTATCATTCTTCAAACATTATGGGAACGTTACTTTTGAATGTTCTCTGAACTTTCTGAAACTAGTAACATTTAAAAATGCAAGACGAACGTCCAACTAAAACATAAAAAATGCTTCATGAACAACGTCTAAATTACGGAGCCCCACACATGACATGAGGGGGAAAAATAAGTATATCGTGGCCGCGAATTAACAAATCGTTCCCACGACATACTAATACGTCAGCATGTTTTACTAACTCCTTATTTTATTAAATCGTGCGCACGATATAATAATTAGTTCCCTCGTTTTACTAAATCGTGGCCATGTTGTACTAATTCGCTCCATCGTTTTGATTTGCGCATGAAAACAAGGGAACAAATTGCGCACGATTTAGTAAAACGAGGGAACGAATTAGTAAAACATGCTGATGTGTTAGTAAGTCCTGGGAACGATTTGTTAAAACAAGGGAGCGAATTAGTACAACATGGCCGTGATTTACTAAAACGAGGGAACAAATTATTATATTGAGCATACAATTTAATAAAACAAGGGAACGAATTAGTAAAACGTGCTGATGTATTAGTAAGTCGTGGGAACGATTTGTTAAAACGAGGGAGCGAATTAGTACAACATGGCCACGATTTACTAAATATTGTGTGCATAATTTTGTGAAACGAGGGAATAAATTATTATATTGTGCGGACAATTTACTTAAAATGAGGGAACGATTTATTATATTGTAAAACAAGGGAACGATTATATTGGGCACACAATATAATAATTTGTTTCCTCTTTTTACTAAATCGTGCGCATGATATAATAAATCGTTTGCTTGTTTTACAAGATTTACTTAAAACGAGGGAACGATTTATATTGTGCGCACGATTTAGTAAAACGAGGGAATGAATTAGTATATCATGGCCACAATTTACTAAAACGAGAGAACGAGTTCTTAATTCATGGCCACGACATTTATATTTTTGTCTGCATGTCATGTGCAGGGTTCTGTACTAAATAATGTTTTTGTGCTAATGTTTTGAGAACATTACTAAAGACCAGATAACTTTCTATTTACATTACTTGAAGAACGAGAGAACCTTGCCAGAACGTTCTGAGAACGTTCCCTGTTAGCTGGAACAGCTTTAAGAATATTATAGATATAAATAAATAATGTGTCAAGCAAAAAAAAAAGTTCATTTAATTGAACAACTGGACATCCATGCATGTATTGACTTATTTACCGTTAGCGCAGTGCTGAAGGTGCTTAGATTCTGTCGTCTGTTAATAGAAAATTACACTGTGGTAAAGATTCTTTGTTTAGACTTCCACTGTCGCCAGCAGAGAGAAAGCAACAAACAGTAAATCACAATGACAAAGCTAAATTGCTAATTACATCAGCACAATTTAAGAACAGAACAAGCCAGATTCACTTTAGAAGAACACAAATCAGAGAGTGTACAGTGTCCTTAAAATCTATAGTCGACCTGTCATATAACCGAGATTGCTAGATTTTTTCATATATATCTAGCTGAGAACTGTACAAAAAGTCACTATTTTGATTTGCAGTTGTCGTACCTAGAGAAAGAAACACACCTGAAAGTTTGAACGATGTAAATGAATTTTTAAAGGCGAATCCTTGATAAACATTAATGTTCTTTATACCTGAAGTGAAATAAAATGAATGGTTTTGTGATTCTGCACGCCGGCTCAGTTTTGATGGGAAACTTACATTAGCATTTTGCTGACCTTTAACTTATGATAATATAAACTATCAGCATTATCGATTAGGAAAGAGAACAACACTGCAAGTTGTTGGGCAGTTCATTTCATTTGTTTGCAGAATAAAAACTGTTTAATATTAAAGGACCTTCCTGTTTACACTTTCCTCCGGGCTGTTATTGGACAAACGGCGAGTTTAGAGTCACATAATCAAGTTCCAGCAAGAATTTCTTGTGTTTTCTTCTTTTAAAAACATTTCCCAGGTGAAGATATATGTATTTAAAGATATAAAATAAATATGAGACAGACTACAAAACAAAAGTTTCCATTTACACCTGTTATTAACATCCAAAAGTTTCATGAACGATGTATAAATGGGTCATTGACGAATAAGGTTTTTAAAAGTAAAAAAAAAACAAAAAAAAAACATAATGGAGATATAATTAATTTTGAAGTTTTATTAAGTGTTAAAAATTAGATTATGTGGTTTTTATAATCAATTAACACTGCTTTTGTCATTTTTTACAAGATGGACAAAATTTGTCACCAAAAAATTTGTCATTTGGTTTAACCAAAATTTCGGTTTTACCGAATGACGATATTTCAAACAATGCTAACAGGCTGATATCTAGCTAGCTAGCAAAAGGACAAGTTTTTAAAATATTACAACATTTTCCATGTTTTATAGCGGTTGTACCAAATGACCTGATGTTTCGGGACATGCGTATGATCAAGTGAAAACATGAATTTTTCAAATAGTTAAGAGAGAGTTAGTTACTTTGCTTCATGACCATGTGGTCCTTTGCAGGCGTCTGAATGATGTCACATCCTGTCACATGATATTGACCGCATGACTTGATCCAAAATGGTCCCTTTATATTGGTTACTCCAAATGACATCAATGAAATTCATTTTCCGGACATTCTTTCTCATAACAAAGCAACGACTTCTACACATAATTTTAATACCATTTTGCACTATGTTGATATATGATGTTATAAAATCATGCCAGAAAAAAAAATATATACATTTATTACATTTTAAGGTATTTTAATCACAAATGAAATGGCTGTGTTGGCCTTTGGACGGTTAAACCGAATGACCTTTTGACACTTCAAAATCTTTAAAATACCTTTATATGTAGCAAAAGATATTCTGATTCAAGATTAAACACAAAAAAAATAAAAAAAATAAACACTCAAATTTTCCATAAAAAAACGTCAATTTTGATTTCATGGTGACTTTAAGCATCACCCCTTAAATGTAACTGTGAAGAAAACAACTATCCGATTGAAAAATCTGGAAAAATGCCCAAACACATACATGCACAAGACTTCACAAAACGTACTGTATATGCCAGTTATAAAATCTACATATGTGTATATTCTGCACGTATGTGTTTGTGTTTGCTAGAATGTGTGTCTCCAGGCTCAGCAACATTCCCATGATGAGGTGACACCGGCCACACATCTCTAACGAGAGCTTTTGTTTGTGTAAAACCCTCATTTCCCCCGCTGGCCATGTGTGTTTCTTGTGTGTATTCATCCTGCTACGGCCGAGTAATATGACTGGGGAGCCTGTCATATAGTTGTGTTTGTTCAGATGGATTTGGCGGTGTGCAGTACTGCAGGACTGGGATGTTTAGAGGAATTATGATTATATCTTTGTCATTTTAATGCGATTCAGGCCGATATCTCACTGGCTGAGAGACAGACATGTAATGGGTGTCAGGTAGAAGTAGAGGAATGAGATTATATTATATCGCGCTGACAGGAGAGAGAAGTGATTTCTGCACAATTTTTTCTCATTAATCGGTGATACTTCCATGTGTTTCAGAGCGAATCTTCAAGAAGCAGAGCTTCATATAATGGAGACTTGGAGCAGGTATAGAGTACAACCTCATGGATCCTTGGGCAATCATTATGATATATATGAATTATATGTATGTGTTTGTGTGTGTGAATATATATATATATATACACTATGTTATATTATATCATGTGGTATATTATTTATAAAATTACTAAAATATATATATATAATATTTTATATATTATATATATAATTATGTGTGTATAATAAAAAATTATATATAATTAAATGATATAATTATAATTAAATACTTAAATACATTAATATAAATGATAATAATTATAACAAATAATAGTAACATATTAAATATAATTAATATATTTAAAGGTTTTGCCCAACCACTCTTTTATATACATTTTAAAAATATACATATATTTTATAACATATTACTTTACCAAGAAACTGATCAAAAGTGACAGTAAAGACATTTATAATGTTACAAAAGATTCTATTTCAAATAAATGCTGTTCTTTTGAACTTTCTATTTATCAAAGAATCCTGAAAAAACAAAAATATGAACTGTTTTCAACATTGATAATAATCATAAATGTTTCTTGAGCAGCAAATCAGCATATCAGAATGATTTCTGAAGGATCATGTGACTGAAGACTGGAGTAAAGATGCTGAAAATTCAGCTTTGATCACAGGAATAAATTACACTTTACTATATATTCACATAGAAAACAGCTGTTTTACATTATAATACTTTTTCACAATTTTTACTGTATTTTTGATGAAATAAATGTTGAGCAGTTGGTGAGCAGAAGAGACTTCTTTCACAAACATTACAAAAAACCTTTACAAACTCCAATCTTGGATTACATGATGATTTCCATCAGAGTGACCTTTTACAAGTCCTCAGATGAACGCGTGTCATGGGGTTTTTGACCGAGCCTCTGTTGTGCCTCTGCTGGATTCATAGCACAGTATTTTTAAGTAACTATAGTTATAAATGACCAAAAATAATCTGGCAGCTCAGCGGTACGCTGGCCTGTCAGACCTCCACTTCTCCCCATCTGTCTTGGCTTCCCCCCCACCTCATTAGGATTCATATCCCAGAAAGGTGACTCTTCCAGCGGGCACGGTGACAGCCGGGTCCCCCTCCCCTTCCCTGGTTCAGCTGCCTGCAGGCAGAAACAGTGACAGGTAGCAGCGAGCTCTCTGGGGGGCGAGAGAGAGAGAGAGAGAGAGCGTCGACATCAGCAATGAGCAGGATCATCAAGTCAAAGATGCTCCCTACAGATAGCAGGCGTGCTGAGATTTCCACCAGAGACCGTCTCCGCCACGAATCACCATCATCTCACACTCGCTTCCACCGAATCTCAGTCGGACACTTGACTTGTGCTCCTCACACCGCCGTCTCATCGCTGGACTCCACACGGGGGCAAAAAACACAGTTTTACAACCACAACCATAAAAACCCACAGAATAGAGGTTGGGCAGAACACGCACACACACACACACACACACACACAGAGAGAGAGGAGTCCTGGAGTCTCTACACTGATTGTAACCTTTGTAAAAGTTTAATGCAGCGGGCGCTGGAGTATTCTGGTTTTCTCTGGGGAAGAAAGCACTAGTCCTCCCTCTGTGGACGTTAGTCATGTTGGACACCACATGTAATCTGACACTAATGAACTGGAGACCGTGAGGTGTTCACCTTCTTACTCAACATGGAAGTAAGCTTTTTTTGTGAATGTGAACTATATATTTTGTAGACGGTCTGCTAAATATCTGCTAACACTTTATTTTGATGCTCCACAACACTCTACTGACTACTTATTTAACTAACCAGAACAGTCTACTGATACTCTGATGAGAGCTAGTTGACATGTAAAGCGAACAATCAAAATAAAGGGTTACACTTTATTTTAAGGTGTCTTTGTTACACTGTAATTATACATTTAATTACTGAGTACACTCTAAAAAATGCCCAAGTTGGGTTGAAAATGGACAAACTTAGTGACTGGGTTAAATGTTTGTCCAACGTGCTGGGTAGTTTTATTTAACCTAACTAATTCATTTGGTTAAAACATCCCATTCGCTGGGTTAAAACATCCCATTCTTTGAGTTAAAACATCCCATTCGTTGGGTTAAAACATCCCATTCGCTGGGTTAAAACATCCCATTCTTTGAGTTAAAACATCCCATTCGTTGGGTTAAAACATCCCATTCGCTGGGTTAAAACATCCCATTCATTGGGTTAAAAAATCCCATTCGTTGGGTTAAAAAATCCCATTCGCTGGGTTAAAACATCCCATTCATTGGGTTAAAACATCCCATTCGTTGGGTTAAAACATCCCATTCGCTGGGTTAAAACAACCCATTCGCTGGGTTAAAACATCCCATTCGCTGGGTTAAAACAACCCATTCGCTGGGTTAAAACATCCCATTCGTTGGGTTAAAACAACCCATTCGCTGGGTTAAAACATCCCATTCGCTGGGTTAAAACAACCCATTCGCTGGGTTAAAACATCCCATTCGCTGGGTTAAAACATCCCATGCGTTGGGTTAAAACATCCCATTCGCTGGGTTAAAACATCCCAATCGCTGGGTTAAAACATCCCATTCGCTGGGTTAAAACATCCCATTCGCTGGGTTAAAAACATCCCATTCGCTGGGTTAAAACATCCCATTCGCTGGGTTAAAACAACCCATTCGCTGGGTTAAAACATCCCATTCGCTGGGTTAAAACATCCCATTCGTTGGGTTAAAACATCCCATTCGCTGGGTTAAAACATCCCATTCGTTGGGTTAAAACATCCCATTCGCTGGGTTAAAACATCCCATTCGTTGGGTTAAAACATCCCATTCGCTGGGTTAAAACATCCCATTCGCTGGGTTAAAACATCCCATTCGCTGGGTTAAAACAACCCATTCGTTGGGTTAAAACATCCCAATCGCTGGGTTAAAACATCCCATTCGCTGGGTTAAAAACATCCCATTCGCTGGGTTAAAACATCCCATTCGCTGGGTTAAAACATCCCATTCGTTGGGTTAAAACATCCCATTCGCTGGGTTAAAACAACCCATTCGCTGGGTTAAAACATCCCATTCGCTGGGTTGTTTTTAACCCAGCATTTTTAGAGTGTAATATTAAGTAACTACATGTACTTATAGGGTTAGGATTAGGGTTTGGTTTGGTTTAGGGTTAGCTGCATGTAATTATGTATAATTTATAGTTATTAATATAGTAACTACATGTAACATATGTAACAATGACACTGTAAAATAAAATGTTACCAAATAAAGTGTAACTGAATGTTCATGTTTGTTCACAGTGCATTAACTAATCATGTTAACAGATTAAAAATGTATTAGTGTATGTTGAAATTAACATTAACTAAGATTAATAAATGCTGTAGATGTATTGTTCATTGTTAGTTCATGTTAACTAACGTACAACTGTAATGTGTTACCAACTGAATTTTTCTGTTAATGTATTTTAAAACATTCTTTTTTTATAGTACAGAACAGAAAAATGAATTTATGAACTAATTCATCTCATTTCAGACTGTAACAAGAGCACGAGGAATAGATTCTCATCACACCATGAGGAGGTTAATGGATCTTTCCGAAGCCACGATCGGCGCTTGCCGTCGTCTGCTGTGGGTCGTTTGACCCATTGAGAGCGGGTGAAGGGCTTTGAGAGGTGCATTATGGGATACATATGTGTGTAGGGACAGACACTGCTTAGTCATCAAGTAAGCAGTCTTAATAACGGAGCTCACGCAGGCCGGCCGTCCTCGACTCTCACACCCGCGTGATTAGTGAGAACAACCCCGCCGAGCTCGGCTGACCAACCGCTCATTATTCACAGAGAAACCGAGGTTCACTGCCATTCTAGCATGAGGAGACGCACAACTGATGAGCTACACGGGACATTAGAGTTCATTATTCTCCGTTCATTCCCATCAGCGGCGTCCGGATGTGGTAACGAACAGCCGCCGGGTCTCTTCCGCCTCCATCAGTGACGCCTCAACACACACGAACTTCACAAAATCTCCGTTTGGATTAACAAATAAACTAACAACACGAAACAACTGTCCACATGAGAGGACAACAGAAAGCACTAACTGCACAGAATATGTTTTTTATGATTTTCACACCCTGAGAGGAGCTGGAGACATCAGCTGGCAGGAGCAATTAAAATGTGAAACTGTGGAGAGACTCGTTAATTACATCGACTTCATGTTGTAGAGGGAAGATAGAAAGACCACAGTGTTATTTTCCTGAAAACATGTTAAAAATCCTTGGATTCTGTATATTCTGCTTATTTAACATCTGCACATATATAGCCTAAACAAAGAAAAAACACAAATGAGGTCTTTTAAATCTAAACTATTCAATGATTTCAACTAGACAGAAATGACATTAAAGGGGACATATCATGAAAATCTGACTTTTTCCGTGTTTAAGTGCTATAATCGGCATTTGCCAACCTAGAAAATGTGAAAAAGGAAAACCCAGTAACTTTGTTTTGAAAAAACGAGCAGATTTCGCTCCCCTAGTGACTAGGAAGGGGATCTTATTATAATATTACCGCCCCTTAATCTGCACGTTTCCACCCACGGTGCCGCCATTTTGTTTTTGCAAGTGAGGCAAAGCTGCAGGTGAAGAAAATGTAAGTATTTTTAAGTAATGCAATGTGTTTCTTCAATTAAGGCAGCTCCACTTTCCGTGTGCTTTCCTTTAGCCTACATACGCTCTATTACTTTATGCTAGCACAAACAGAAGTTGTGTTTGATTCACCCACAAAACAGCTTAGTGATGTCAATTTTTTACGCCGGACTGCTTCACAAACGAGGATCAATTCAACGCTGGATTTGCAGAAAAGGTTAACATGACGGCACATGCTAGTGGATGAGTTGAATCAACTCCACAGCAACTCCATAAATTTATCCACTAACCATTCAGAAACATCCTAAAAGTTGTAACTTCTTCCTGAGTCTCTCCATCAGTGTCGACTCCGGTTTGAACAATGTAAGGCTGAACACCGTCGTCATTTTGGCTGCGTGAGATTCTCCAGCTTTGTTGTTGTTGAGCTGTTAAAGCTCCGCCCTCTTCTGGAAAGGGGGCGGGAGCAGCAGCTCATTTGCATTTAAAGGGACACACACAAAAATGGCGTGTTTTTGCTCACACCCAAATAGGGGCAAATTTGACAAGCTTTAATAAATGATCTGTGGGGTATTTTGAGCTGAAACTTCACAGACACATTCTGGGGACACCAGAGACTTACATCTTGTGAAAGGGGCATAATAGGTCCTCTTTAAATGGATGGCAAATATACTAATAAAAATAGTTCAGCACAAAACTGAAAATTCATTAAATATGTATTGAAATACGTTAAATTTGGGACTGTTCCTCAGAAAATGAAATAATGTAAAAAGTCAGTTTTCTTGGCATCTGTTTACTTGATTTGTGTTCTATATACACTGAGTCTGTAAAAATTAAGTCTCTTCTGCTCACCAAGGCTGCATTTATATGATCAAAAATACAGTAAAAATAGTGAAATATTATTCCAATGTAAAACATCTGTTTTCTATGTGAATATATAGTAAAGTGTAATTTATTCATGTGATCAAAGCTGAATTTTCAGCATCATTACTCCAGTCTTCAGTGTCACATGATGCTGATTTGCTGCTCAAGAAACATTTATGATTATTATCAATGTTGAAAACAGTTCATATTTTTGTGAAAACCGTGATACATTTTATTTTTTAGGATTCTCTGATGAATAGAAAGTTCAAAAGAACAGCATCTATTTGAAATAGAATCTTTCGTAACATTTTAAACGTCTTTACTGTCACTTTTGATCAATTTAATGTGTCCTTGATGAATAAAAGTACTATTTACTAATGTTACCGACCCCAAATATTAGAATAGTTATGTATGTAAGTTGTAAATCAATTCAGAAAGACATTACAAGATTAAACTTAATACTGAGGGTTTTGAAAACACCCTATAACTAGTAAGCACAAGTATTAGTGATGCTTGACTTGGCAAACAGCACTAATTAGTCAAGATGTGACATAGGTGTTCTTTATTAAACTTGATTAGTTAAAACTGCTGATCTTCATCATCATCTCTGTGTGACTGAAAACACGAGTAGAGCTGAACCCATGAGATCATCTGTGTGTGTGTGTGTGTGTGTGTGTACACAGTATGAATGATGATGAAGTGTGTGAGGGCTTTTATAATAATCATAGGTGAAGGCAGGAGGAGACGCTTTAACCGAAATGTTTCCTAACGAGCTCCCCGGCTGTTTGACACTCACACCGGCCACACTGTCCCGCTGCTCATTAACTCACACACACACACACACACACACACACACAAGTGAACATATTATAGTTAACACATTCTGTCTTATCTCTTAACTAGCACACATACACTCCCTTTAATGATACTTGTGTTCTAATCACACACACACAAACTGATTGAAAAGTCTCTTCTGTATTCACACTCACATGTTGTCTCACTCTCTGCTGGAGCGTCTCATAACGCAGACAGTGGGTTTGACAATACTGGACTGGATTTTCAAGCCTAAATATTTAACAAGCTTCTGTTCCGTCTGTTCGAATGTCTGAACTACAGCGCAGAGGCAGGACGTCCGGGATGCTGTTCCTCCTCCCATGTAATTAGACATCAGACGACAGGTCTTCAGCAACACGTGGGTCACCTGTGGGCGACAGATACACACGTGTGTCTCACCGCTCAGGAGACTCGTGCAGAACTGTAGCTTAAACACTAGATAGCAACGGCAAGATCGTGGGTTCGATTCTCAGTGAATGCATGTGTAGCTTCATGCAATGAAAGTCGCTTTGGATAAAACCATTTGCCAAATACATAAATGTAAATGTAAATTCAGATGTTTTTTTGTTTTTTTTCATTTTGACTTTTGTTAATCAATTTTTTTGTTACTTCCAAATTTTAAACATACTCATTAATCAAAATCACAAGTAACATTTATAATGTTACAAAAGATTTTATTTCAAATAGATGCTGGGTTTTTTTTCTATTCATCAAAGAATCCTGAAAAATAAAATGTATCAGTTTCCACAAAAATATGAAACTGTTTTCAACATTGATAATAATCATAAATGTTTCTTGAGCAGCAAATCATCATATTAGAATGATTTCTGAAGGATCATGTGACACTGAAGACTGGAGTAATGATGCTGAAAATTCAGCTTTGATCACAGGAATAAATTACACTTTACTATATATTCACATAGAAAACAGCTGTTTTACACTGGAATAATATTTCACAATTTTTACTGTATTTTTGATCAAATAAATGCAGCCTTGGTGAAGAGACTCTTTCATAAACATTAAAAATACTGACCCCAAATTATGTATGTTGTCCATTTTAGTCCATCAAGTAAAACTAAATGAAGACAAGAAATGTTTTTTTTTTTTTTAAACATATATATGTATGTATGTGGGTCATTAACGAATAAGGTTTTTAAAAGTGTAAAAAAAAACATAATGGAGATATAATTAATTTTGAAGTTTTATTAAGTGTTAACAATGTGATCATGTGGTTTTTATAATCAGTTAACACTGCTTTTGTCATTTTTTTACAAGATGGACAAAATTTGTCACCAAAAAAGTCATTCGGTTTAACCAAAATTTCGGTTTTACCGAATAACACTATTGGTTTTACTGAATGACAATATTTTCAAACAATGCTAACAGGCTGATATCTAGCTAGCTAACAAAATGACAATCAAACATTTTATATTTAGTACAAGTTTTTAAAATATTCCAACATTTTCCATGTTTTATAGCGGTTGTACCGAATGACCTGATGTTTCGGGACATGCGTATGATCAAGTGAAAACATGAATTTTTCAAATAGTTAAGAGAGAGTTAGTTACTTTGCTTCACGATCATGTGGTCCTTTGCAGGTGTCTGAATGATGTCACATCCTGTCATATGATATTGACCGCATGACTTGATCCAAAATGATCCCTTTATATTGGTTACTCCGAATGACGTCAATGAAATTCATTTTTCCGGACATTCTTTCTCATAACAAAGCAACGAATTCTACACATAATTTTAATACCATTTTGCACGATGTTGATATATGATGTTATAAAATCATGCCAGAATAAAAAATATATACATTTATTACATTTTAAGATATTTTAATCACAAATGAAATGGCTGTATTGGCCTTTGGACGGTTAAACCGAATGACCTTTTGACACTTCAAAATCTTTAAAATACCTTTATATGTAGCAAAATATAATTAAAACCTTTTGGATTCAATAAAAGAGATCTAGTTGTATTACCTCACATACTTTGGATGTCATATCTTTATTTTTTATTATTATTAAGGCCTTTGGACAAAAAAATGACCTGTCATGTCACTGACCCATATATATATAATGTGTGTGTGTGTGTGTGTGTGTCAGTTAACATTTATTTTATTTTAAGTTATAAACAACCAATGGGTGTAACACAGGTGGGATGGAGAGAAAGTTTATGACCGACTGAGCGTAAGACACATGAACCCTGGTTAGTAATCACAGTTTAATTGTCCTTTATCTCTGTGACGTGAGCTGTTGTTCAGTACGATCACCTGTCCTGTAAGCAGCGTCACTCATTCGTTTTCCCCACACAGACTGAACCGTGACAGGCAGACGTTTAATATAAATGTGCCGACCGCCCGCAGAAATGCAGGATTGAGTGGGAGAACCGAGAGGCGGCAGCTTAGAAGAGAAAGATAAAGTGACTCGTTTGAGTTACTGTCGCATTTCACGTCCTTTTAGCGAGCCACGTGGAGCTGTAACGTGTGTGTGTTCTAATCAACTTCTTTAAGGACTCTTTCACTAGTCAAACAGTGTGATGCTGCTGCATGACAGACACGCTGAAGAACAAACCTGTGTATAAACTAACTGACAGCGATCTGCAGCTAACAGAGGCCAGAATCCTTTCAGTTTTCAGAGAGAGTCTGGTGACTGCTGAATGCAATGCTGGGAAAGTTGAACTCTATGCAAATGAGCAGTAATGAGATGCACCAAATAGGAGAGACTTCAGTGAAGGAGCAGGAACGCACACAACAAGCAACCATACAAACATGGCCATGAATCACTGCATGTGTCAAAAATTGACATTTAAACTAGCGGTCAAATGTTTGGGGCTGGTCATATTTTTTAATGTTTTTTGTGAAAAAAGTCTCTTCTGCTCAATAGGGCTGCACCAAAAATACAGCAAAATTGTGAAATATTATTACAATTTAAAATATCTGTTTTCTATGTGAATATATAGTAAAGTGTAATTTATTCCTGTGATCAAAGCTGAATTTTCAGCATCATTACTCCAGTCTTCAGTGTCACATGATCCTTGATGATGATTTGCATTAACTAATATACTTCTATCTAAAGCAACTTACATTGCATTCCCTGAACCAACTGTGTAAACGTGGACAGTCGTGTTGATGGTAAACATGACATTAAAACTGACTGTATTTACTGCATCAGCTGCCATATATGAGACACTTTCTCCATCTAATCAATTCTCATGAATAATATCCGTCCTGTCTGACATTTATCTACTTCAGGGGTTCCCAAACTCTCGTGTCAGCCGAACACCTTCGAACCAAAATATTTTCTTGAAGTCCCCCTGAGATTTTATTAATATTTCAATAATTTAATGACACATTTACAAGTTCACGGTTCTCTGATGTTGGTTAATGGTCACATGATGATTTGCAGGTAAAGAAATAAAATATTAAGTTTTTTTTATTTTGAAAATAATTTATTTACATTTTTATCTTTAATAATAAATTAAATGATTATTATTATTTTAACATTTTTTATTTTTTTCTCATTTAAATCAGCATACATTAATCACAGTGCAACAAATAACATGCTGTAAAAAATAATATAAAATGTATTAAATATAAAAAACATTGTCATTCAAATCTTTTTTAAATAATTATTATTTTAATTTTTTTTATTTAAATCAGCATACATTAATCAGTGCAACAAATAATATCATGCTGTATAATATAAGATTTATTAATTTTTTTTTAAGAAACATGGTCATTAGCTTTTTTTCATTACAATAATGAGAATTTGAGGTAAACTATCTTTAATAGCCATTTTTATTAAAAAATTATTTAAGTTTTATTTTTAATAATAATTATACTAATTATAATTATTCTAATAATAATAACAGTTATTATTTTAACATTTTTATGATTTAATTCATTATAAGCTTTTCATCAACTAACAGACCGCAGAAATCCTGAGCTGAAAATCTTGTTTCTCTCAGAAATATGGAACCTTGCAGAAGTAAAATAGGTTGTGAATGTTGTTTCACGTCGAGTTATAAAAACATCCCATGATCACATGACGTGTGTGTTTCCTGTATGTGGATTTGAGCGGAGCACACGGGGGCTTCATGAAGCTTCACACGCATCATTTCCTCCTTCAGTCCGGTATTGCAGGATGTAACAGAGAGTTTCTAGAATTCAAGACAGCAGCTCAAGACAGCAGAGGGGTGTGTGTGTGTGTGTGTATGTGTGTGTGTGTATATGTGTGTGTGTGTGTGTGTGTGTAGTTAATGATGGACAGTAGGCCTGTAAATCGCCTGCTGTCATGCTATAGGACTAGTCTGCAGTAGTTTTACCATATGTCAGTCAGTCAAGAACCGACCCATCTTTTATTCATTATACACCTTTACTACAGTAGACAGCAATAGTCACATCCCTCACACACACATACACACACTCTCACACACACACTGTATGCTGGAAAGACTAATGATGTGTGATGGAGCACAATTCCTTCAGCAGAAATGAGAAGGAAATCAAGGGAAAGATTGAAAAAGGGACGTTGGGAATGAGTGAAAGTAGAAATTAAGCGTGGGACGACGTTCAGTGTCAAGAGAGACGGAAATGTGAATAATGTGCCTGAGCAAATGTGTGTGTGTGTGTGTGTGTGTGTGTGTGTGTTTACAGTCGTATGAAGGGAAATCAGAACACACGTATTGATTTGTGAATCAGATCCTTCTGTGATGGATGGAAACTCTCGAATCTCACAAAAACAGGTCATTTTACCCCCAAAATAAATGATAATAATAATAATAATAATAATAATAATGATAATAATAATAATAATAGTAATAATAATAATAATAAAAAAATTAGGATACAAACAAAAAATTTTTTTCTTTTTATTTAAATCAGCATGCATTAATAACAGTGCAACAAATAACACCATGCTGCATAAATAATATAAAATTATTAAATTAAATTAAATAACTTGTTTGGAAATATGGTCATTCGAATCATATTTTTTCACATTACAATAATGAGAATACAAACAAAATTATAAAATAAAAATAAAAAAACAAGATATCTTTTTATTTAAATATAAATAATATAAAATATGCTGCATAAATAATATAAAATTTATTTAAACAATTTTTTGGGGGGGAAATATGGTCATTTGAATATTTTTTTTTTTCATTACATAATGAGAATTTGAGGTAAATATCTTCAATTATGTAATTTTTATTTTAATATAAATAATTATTATTATTTTAACATTTTTATTGTTATTTATTGTTTAAATCAGTTTGCATTAATCACAGTGCAACAAATCGCACCATGCTGCATAAATTAATACTTTTTTCCTCCCCCTTTTTTTGGGAAATATTCAAATATTTTATTTTATTTTATTTTTTTTCATTACAATAATGAGAATTTGGAGATAAAATATCTTTAATTGTCATGAAAATAATGTCAGTTTAAATGTGAAATAAAAGATGGACAGTCTTGACCGCTCTCGTGAGATTCAATCAGATGTGTGTGTGTGTGTTTACAGACATATGAGTGATTTCACTGTTTGAAAATCATCTTCTTGTTATTGTAGGAGTAAATATGTGTGCATGTATTGATTTGAAAATCATCAGTGTGTGATTGGTAGAAACGGGCGGCCTGTTTCTCGTACTGGACGACAAAATGAGAGTGATGAGACGATCACATGATGAGTGGAGAGACATTACTGTCCCACAGAGAGAACTAGAACAAATACTGCACACACACACACACACACACACACACACACGTACACTCACTCACACTGTCTGCATTTTTACATTTTCAATAAAACATTGTTTAGTGTGTTTTTAAAGCTATTTTAAATATGAGGACTCATGAAATGTCCTCATAAAACATGTTTGCATCGTAATACCAGTGTAATACCCATGTCATTATACAAATTTGTGTCCTCATAAATCATGAAAACAAGTACATACACACACACACAACTCACATTTATACTGGTTTAAATTTAAACTAAAAAATTGTTAAATCAATAAAAAAAATACTGTAAACATCACTGAATTACAGTAATGAACGTCTAATGAAAAACACCGCAAACATAACACACCATCATCTGTAGGCCTGTATCTGCTCATGTGATGTTGGGCTGAAACAGTGAATGTGAATCGACACACAATCAATCTGTTTCAGTGTGTCAGCGTAAGATGAAAGATTCATCTGAATCTCACAGCAGTCTGAAATAGAAAACCAGGTAAGAATAAACGGTCAGCGTGGCGCTCGGCTTTCTTTTCACCGAAGCGCTCAGACGAAACGAAAGATAGATTCCTTCATTCCACGTCTCGCAGTGAGTGATGAAAGACAAAACGCGCTCGTCTTTCCACACGGTTCCGCTTGAGCGCGTGAAATTTGTTCAGTGCTGATCAGACGCGCCTCGCTCAGATCCACTCCTTACAAAAACTGCAGTTCATTTCGCAGCGCTGCTTTCCCACAGGGTGACAGCGTGCGTCCTCACAAAACCTGTCTCCGCGCTCACACATCCACACGCAAACACACACTCACACTCCACATTCACAATTTTACAGTGACTTGACACAATGTGTCTTAAAACCAACAGAAACTGCATCAAGAGTCTCAGAATGAGCGGATGAACAGATACAGAGCAGCAACGATACTGTACTACAGTAGATCACACAGTCAATGACACGCTTACTTGATTCATAGAGATCAGATCACCTCCAAATTCTGTGTAAAAATGAAATGGCGCGTATGAAAATATGCTGCTTCTCACCCTGCATGAAACTTTGCTGTTGTCATGACAATCCTGTGCATGAGAATCAATAGATGTGATGTGTGTAAATACACTACTGTAAAAAACTTGAGGGATTTTGTAATGTTTTTGAAAGAATCAAGGCTGCATTTATTTGATCAAAAATACAGTAAAAATTGTGAAATATTTTTACAATGTAAAACAGCTGTTTTCTATGTGAATATATAGTAAAGTGTAATTTATTCCTGTGATCAAAGCTGAATTTTCAGCATCATTACTCCAGTCTTCAGTGTCACATGATCCTTCAGAAATCATTCTAATATGATGATTTGCTGCTCAAGAAACATTTATGATTATTATCAATGTTGAAAACAGTTGTGCTGCTTCAGATTATATTTTTTAGGATTCTTTGATGAACAAAGTTCAAAAGAACAGATTTTATTTGAAATAGAATCTTATGTAACATTATAAATGTCTTTACTGTCACTTTTGATCAATGTAATGTGGAAGCTTGTTTCTGCCACTGAATAAAAATAAAAAAGGTAATTCCGACTTAAACTCACAATTGCGTGATATAAAGTCGGAATTGCGTGATATAAAGTCGGAATTGCGAGTTATAAAGTCAGAATTGCGGGTTATAAAGTCAGAATTGCGGGTTATAAAGTCAGAATTGCAAGATATAAAGTCGGAATTGCGAGATATAAAGTCGGATTTGCGAGTTATAAAGTCAGAATTGGAAGATATAAAGTCGGAATTGCGAGATATAAAGTCAGAATTGCAAGCTATAAAGTCGGAATTGCGAGATAAAGTCGGAATTGTGAGTTATAAAGTCAGAATTGTGAGATATAAAGTCGGAATTGCAAGATATAAAGTCGGAATTGCGAGTTATAAAGTCAGAATTGCGAGATATAAAGTCAGAATTGCGAGATATAAAGTCGGAATTGCGAGATATAAAGTCGGAATTGTGAGTTATAAAGTCAGAATTGCAAGATGTAAAGTCGGAATTTCGAGATATAAAGTCGGAATTTCGAGATATAAAGTCGGAATTGCGAGTTGTAAAGTTGGAATTGCGAGATATAAAGTCAGAATTGTGAGATATAAAGTCAGAATTGTGAGATATAAAGTTGGAGTTGCGAGATATAAAGTCGGAATTGCGAGATATAAAGTCGGAATTGCGAGATAAGTCAGAATTGTGAGATATATATAGTCGGAATTGTGCGATATAAAGTCGGAATTGCAAGATATAAAGTCGGAATTGCAAGATATAAAGTCGTTATTGCGAGTTATAAAGTCAGAATTGCGAGATATAAAGTTGGAATTGCGAGACAGTCAGAATTGCAAGTTGTAAAGTCGGAGTTGCGAGACAAAGTCAGAATTGTGAGATATAAAGTCAGAATTGCGAGATATATAAAGTTGGAATTGCGAGATATAAAGTCGAAATTGCGAGATATAAAGTCAAAATTGCGAGATAAGTCAGAATTGTGAGATATAAAGTTGGAGTTGCGTGATATAAAGTCGGAATTGCGTGATATAAAGTCGGAATTGCGAGTTATAAAGTCAGAATTGCGAGATATAAAGTCAGAATTGCGAGATATAAAGTCGGAATTTCGAGATATAAAGTCAGAATTTCGAGATATAAAGTCGGAATTGCGAGTTATAAAGTCAAAATTGCGAGATATAAAGACAGAATTGCGAGATATAAAGTCGGAATTGCGAGATAAGTCAGAATTGTGAGATATATATAGTCGGAATTGTGCGATATAAAGTCGGAATTGCAAGATATAAAGTCGGAATTGCGAGTTATAAAGTCGGAATTGCGAGTTATAAAGTCAGAATTGTGAGTTATAAAGTCGGAAATGCGAGATATAAAGTCGGAATTGCAAGATATAAAGTCAGAATTGCGAGTTATAAAGTCAGAATTGTGAGTTATAAAGTCGGAAATGCAAGTTATAAAGTCAAAATTGCAAGATATAAAGTCAGAATTGCGAGTTATAAAGTCAGAATTGTGAGTTATAAAGTCAGAATTGCGAGTTATAAAGTCAGAATTGTGAGTTATAAAGTCGGAAATGCAAGTTATAAAGTCAAAATTGCAAGATATAAAGTCAGAATTGCGAGTTATAAAGTCAGAATTGCGAGGAAAAAGTCAAAATTGTGAGATAAAAAGTCGCAATTACCTTTTTACTTTTTATTCAGTGGCGGAAACAAGCTTCCATAATTTAATGAATCCTTCATGAATAAAACTTAATTTCTCTCTCTCTAAAAAAAATCATACTGACCACAAACTTTTGAACAGTAGCGTATTTGATTCTTCTAGATCAATCTAGTGCTGCTTTGGTGTAATTTCAGATACTGTAGTTTCTCTCAGTGAGTGCTGAATATGCACAGAAGTGTGAAGTGGTTAAACAAAAATCACAAAGCAGCTGCTGCTTAAATCATGACACACAAATCCACACACATCCAAATGAACTGAGAGGAAGAGAACTGTGTGTCTGCTTCAACACAAACACATCTGAACAACATCACTGCACACACCACACACACATCACATCTACACTTTGGCCTCACGTTTAGCCTGTAGACACACACACACACACACACACACAAGCTGTGTTTCAGCATTCGCCTTAAGGAAGGATATTTTTCATTGTCAGATGAAGCGACTGCAGTGGCAGAGGGTGTAGTATGCTGATATCAGCAACACACTGATAAAGAGATCAGACACACACACACACACACACACCCCGCTGGCCGCTCAACACTGCACACCACATCAGAAATATGAATAAACGTTAAATAAGTTCAAAGAGACGACGAGCAAGCAGCACAGAACACTAAACACACCCGTTTCACTGATGCGAATCACACACAAAACTGGCTGAAATGCATCGTCAGACTGTATTTCTGCATTAAGAGTTTCATATTCACTGTAAATAAATATGTTCTTCAAACACGTGCAAATATGTAATGTTGCTGTTTGAGCATGAAAAAGCTCTGCAAAGTTCCAGTTCTTCTCTATATCAGTGTCAGTGTTTCTGAACCCCCTGAAGCGCCTCCATCTTGAGTTTTCTTCACAATATTCCTCATTTAAATAATTCATACGCAGAATAAAGGGGCGGGGCCTGGTTGAGTTAGTTAGTAGTGTGTTGAAACTGGCGGTTATGGTAAGGGGCGGGACATTTCCCAAACACCAATCACAACACACCGCTCCAGCCGACCAATCAGAGCACACTGTGCTTTTCAGAAGGAGGGGCTTCATAGAGACAGGAACTAAACAGAGCTTTATTGACAGACTGGGAAGAGAGGAGCTGAACAATGGAGAATATGAGGAAAATAATCAACATTCAAGCAGGAAAACCTGCTCTAGTAGAGCCAGAAACAACATCAAGACTTTGTAAGGGCATAATATGGCCTCTTTAAAGGGGACATATCATGAAAATCTGACTTTTCAAAAATCTGACTGTTTAAGTGTCATCCACCATCCCAGAAAATGTGAAAAAGGAAAACCCAGTAACTTTGTTTTGAAAAAACGAGCAGATTTCGCTCCCCTAGTGACTAGGAAGGGGATCTTATTATAATATTACCGCCCCTTAATCTGCACGTTTCCACCCACGGTGCCGCCATTTTGTTTTTGCAAGCGAGGCAAAGCTGCAGATGAAGAAAATGTACAAATTTTTAAGTAATGCAATGTGTTTCTTCGGTTCAGGCAGCTCCACTTTCCGTGTGCTTTCCTTTAGCCTCCATACGCTCTATTACTTTATGCTAACATAACTTGATGCTAGCACTTTATGCTAACCATTCAGAAACGTCTAAAAGTTGTAACTTCTTCCTGAGTCTCTCCATCAGTGTCGACTCCGGTTTGAACAATGTAAGGCTGAACACCGTTACTGACAATCCTCATTTTGGCTGCGTGAGATTCTCCAGCTTTGTTGTTGTTGAGCAACCGAAGCGCGAGCTGTTAAAGCTCCGCCCTCTTCTGGAAAGGGGGCCGGGAGCAGCAGCTCATTTGCATTTAAAGGGACACACACAAAAACGGCGTGTTTTTGCTCACACCCAAATAGGGGCAAATTTGACAAGCTATAATAAATGATCTGTGGGGTATTTTGAGCTGAAACTTCACAGACACATTCTGGAGACACCAGAGACGCATATTACATCTTGTGAAAGGGGCATAATAGGTCCCATTTAAGGTCAAAGCAGACTTTTTACCAATAATCAAAAATCTGGCTTTGAGAATCTCCCACACACACTTCACATGAGCACACACTCTTACAGGATTTCTGCTCTCTAACAACAAACCAGCGGCGTCTTCACATCACAGACGGAAGTGTGAGAATGTGTCTCCCACACAAACACTTGCAAACCATCTTTTGACTAATTGCTGGTGTTTTTCATTGTTTGAGCCGAAAGAAGGCTGTAGATAATTGCACACATGTGCCCTTTCGTTTGCTATAGTGCTACTCTTCTCCGAGTGTTGCTTAACCTTTAGCAAATGACGCATGACCCGAGCGGCATCCATCTATAATGGCACATCGGCATACAGAGAGAGAACATCTGTCTCAACCGCCGACGTGACTGTCAATACAACCCACCGAACACCAGGAATATCAGTCCGATCGCACGATAGAAGCACCGTAAACAGAGCGTGCGGCTTTGCTTGCGTGTGCACGTGCGTTTGATGCACGGCTCCGGGCGGCCGGCAGATATAATAAAGGCTTATCGTTTGGAGGCAATTTCACAGCAGCACGCGCCTAATTGAACAGTCTGTTTCAAGCATTCTATTCTCCCTCCGACGCCGAGCCGCCGGGAACAATCTGAGAAATGACACCTTCCTCGAGTCATTGAGCAGGGCTGCGGCGACAGAAGAGCGTGAGAAGACACTCTCATCGTCTGCAGGGGAGGCTGGAGCGAGAGCAGGACAGCTAACTAAGATAATAATGGGCAGAAAGCAGGGGACGTTGGTCTGCACCATTCAGAGTTTAATTACAATGGAATTCCTGAATTTCAATTGCAGAAAATTTGAAATGAGAAACTAGAATTAAAATCAATAGTAATTCAAAGAAATGCATCTATTTAAATGTATTTATTTATCCGAAACATCATTTTAATGTTGGCTTCACAGTTGTTGTGTTAATAAAATGAAAAAAATAATAAAAATAAATAAATGAAAGTCTAAGTTTTAAGGTTTTCTAGGCCTTGGTGACAGACAATAAATAAGTAAATAAAATAAATAAATAAATATAAAAAGTTTGAAAGTTTTATAGGGCTTACTGACAGATAAATAAATAAAACAAACTAAGATTTATTAAAATCCATAGAAATTCATATAACCACAAAAAAAGTCAAAAATTTGTCAATGCTATAGTTTCACAGTTTTGTTTAAGTTTGAAAGTTTTATAGGGCTTATTGACAGACATAAATAAATAAAGTTTTATTAAAATCAATGGAAATTCAAAGAAATTCTCACAACCACAAAAAAATGTCAAAACATTTGTCAATGCTGCTTCACAGTTGTGTTAATAAAATAAAATAAATAATAAAAATAAATAAATAAAGTCTAAGGTTTAAGGTTTTCTAGGCCTTAGTGACAGACAATAAATAAATAAATAAACTAAGATTTAAAATCAATAGAAGTTCAAAGAAATTCATATAACCACAAAAAGTCAACATTTTAATGCTAGCTTCAGTTTTGTTTAAAATAAAAAATAAAAATAAAATAAAGAGAAAAAATAAAATAAAAAATAAATTAAATTAAATTAAATGGTAACACTTTTACAATAAGGTTCATTAGTTAACATTAGTTATCTACATTAGTTAACATGAACTAATAATGAACTGCACTTATACAGCATTTATTAATCTTTGTTAATGTTAATTTCAACATTTACTAATACATTATTAAAATCTTGGTAACATGAGTTAATGCACTGTGAACTAACATGAACAAACAATGAACAACTGTATTTTCATTAACGAAGATTAGTAAATACAGTAACAAATGTATTGCTCATGGTTCATGTTAGTTAATACATTAATGTTTAACTAATGAACCTTATTGTAAAGCGTTACCAATAAACGCACTGTGCACTGACATTGTTGCTTTAAACTATTTTCATTTTTCTGTTAATTGTACAGTATGCAACAATGCTGCAAATGCTTTGGCAATACGAATATAAAAATATTTGTCATGCCGATAAAGCACCATAAACCTGAAACTAGAACAGCTAGTTTGTCATTCTCGTCTTTATCTATTATAAAATTAAGTCCTTCATTTTGGAAACACACTTTTACACACAAACACACACATTAACTTTATATTCCATGTTCTCTCACTGTTGTTCTCTGCATCTTTTCTCTCTCACATTATTCTAGAGTGAGAAATCTTGGTCTCTCTGTCATCACCCTGTGTTCATCAGCCCTTATTACTGTTGCACTAATTGGAAGATGAGTCCCGATTAATCACGCGCACACACACGGGCGACGGAGTCACCGAGAGACTTAATTGGGCCACCGATTGGCTGAGACTAATTGAGCATTGATGGGAGAGCATGCGTGTACGTGAGAGCATGACAGTGACACGCCGGTCCAATTAAAACACACACACACACTCTCCTCTCCTGTCTCTGCTTTAATTGCCGGTTGAAGGTTTGAACTGTTCTTCTTCTTCTTCTTTGTACTAATTGTCCGGTTTCCTTTAGCGAGGCCTGAACAACATCTAACTGCAAACACAAACACATGCTTATTAAAGACGAGCTCCGCCGAGACGTGTCGCTTTCTGCTTTTAATGAAACGAGCAGCATGTCAGGAGCATGATGGGAAGCTCTTAAAAAAAAAGAGCACCGTTCCACCCATCTATCAGCTGGAAACGCAAACACAACCAACAATAACCGCTAAACAAATGATGCATTTATTGCCACAGCTATTAATAAGCTAGATGGCTTTATTAATAGACATATAACGCGCGCGTTTGAGGCTAATGATCTTACATAGCCATCCGATAATGAGAGCGTAATGAAAAATTTAATGAAGTAAAAACATCCAGCTACTGTAGGAGAACATGATGCACTCTGGGAAACTCTGTGGCTTAACTAGACGTCATCCATCACAGCTCGTGCATAAGCCAAATATTATCTGTTAACAGTATGGAGCTGTCCTCTGGAAAATAGAGCTGCATTACAGATGCATTTCTGGGTCAAGATGTGCTGTGGGGATAAAACATGATGCTTCAGACTAACAAGTTACTCCGGTGAACTTTATGCTTTTGCACTTTATCCGGGTACAAATAGTCAAGTTAGTAATGAGAGAAGAAGAAAGTGAGAGAGACAAAGATCATAATAATAAAGAGTTAGAAACTCGGAGGCAAAATACAGCAAATGTATTCTTAGATACAATTAACCCTCCGCTGATGTGGGGACAGAGGCTGAAACTAAAGTGAGATTCTGAGCCATTATATATTTGCCATTATTATTAGGGGTGTTTGGTGAGTCCCTGTTATTACTGCTCATCGTTAGAGTTAGTGATGTGAACAAACTTCTGCATACGGGAATGATTCCTCAAATCGTGTGTTTTTGAGGAGAGCTTTGCTGGTGCTTTACTCCGTGATCAGATGCGTCATTTTCACCTGCCGGACCAGAAAACAGCTGAACAAGATCTCACAAACACACGCTGAAGGAGGAAACAGAGGCATAACTACAGACCAGAAGATCACAGAGACTCTTCTCACACCAGACAGGGAGAAAACACCTCCATAGCAACCACTTAGCAACCATTCAGAACATCCTAACAACCCCATTGTAATCACCTAGAACACCATAGCAATCACTCAGAACACCTTAGCAGCCTCATAGCCCTAGTAAACTCATAGCAACCACTAAGAACACCCTGGCAACCCCTTAGCAACCACTCAGAACATCCTAACAACCCCTTAGCAACCATTCAAAACATCCTAACAACCCTATAGAAGCAATTTAGAACATCCTAACAACCCCATTGCAACCACCTAGAATATCATAGCAACCCCAGAGCAACCACTCAGAACACCTTAGCAGCCTCATAGCTCTAGTAAATTCATAGCAACCACTAAGAACACCCTGGCAACCCCTTAGCAACCACTCAGAACATCCTAACAACCCTATAGAAACAATTTAGAACAACCTAACAACCCCATCGCAACCACCTAGAACATCATAACAACACCATTGCAACCACCCACAACAGCCTAGCAACCCTATAACAACCAGCCAGAACACCATAACAACCCCTTAGCAACCATTCAGAACACCCTAACATCTTCATAGCCCCAGTAAACTCATAGCTACCAAAAAGAACACCCTAGCAACCCTTTAGCAACCACTCAGGACATCCTAACAACCCTATAGAAACAATTTAGAACATTCCAACAACCCCATAGAAACCACCCAGAACATCCTAACAACCCTTTAGCAACCACACAGATCACCTTAGCAGCCTCATAGCCCTAGTAAACTCATAGCTACCACTAAGAACACCCTAGCAACCCTTTAGCAACCATTCAGAACATCCTAACAACCCTATAGAAACAATTTAGAACATCCTAACAACCCCATCGCAACCACCAAGAACAGCCTAGCAACCCAATAACAACCACTCAGAACATTAGAGCAACTACTCAGAACACCCTAGCGTCCTCATAACCCTAGTAAACTCATAGCTACCAATAAGAACACCCTAGCAACCACCC
>CM077460.1:32508499-32553499 GCA_039654765.1 Mylopharyngodon piceus | reverse complement strand
AACAAGCTTTCATAAATTACACATTTGGAAAAAAACATGAGGGTGAGTAAATAACAGAATTTTAATTTCTGGCTGAACTATTCCTGTTAATGCATCTGTGTGTGTGTGTGTGTGTGTGTGTGTGTGTGTGTGTGTGTGTGTGTGCGCGCACAGAAGAGAGTTGTGTTTGACCTTTGCTGTGCTGTAGAGGTGGCGTCTCTGACAGTGTGACAGAGAGACCAGCAGCCGCAATATAATGGATGAGCTCTCTCAAGGTTAACACCTCTCTCACTCTCTCTCCTCTTCCTTCCTTCTTTCTATCATCCCTTTCTTTTCCTCCTCACTCACTGCTGTTGCTTCTGTACTGGCCTGGTTTTCCTTTTTACTTTTTACCTCTTCCTTGTTATTTTGACCTCAGACCCCCTCCATCTCGACTGCTTCCTTTGACTCACAGATTTCGCTTGCAACTTGCATTGCACTAATGCATTCAAAGCAGTAAACATTTAATCAGTTCATGCATTCCCTGGGAATCGAACCCATGACCCTGGCGTTGCTAGCGCCACGATCAACTGTTTGCACTACAGGAAAGTTCTGAATTTAGTATTCAGAAGTACATCTTCATAATCACATTTGACAATACATTATTAATGTGGTAATTTACCTATGCATAAAGCACAGTGACGCTGCCACAGAATGATTAACATATTCATATATAGGCTGAACTCAGGCCACGTTTTGTCTTTAAGATCAACTCAAACTAATAATGTGTTTGACAGACATATAGTATATCATACTCTAGGTCATGTCTCATTTTCTCAACTAATATTTTTGTTTTTTGTTGTTGGCTGATTGATCTACTGAACAGACATTCAGTAGTGTCTAAAACTAATATATAAATTAACTTTTCTGCAACTAAAAGAGATGAGATCTCTGGCTCAATGAGAACAATATATGCACTGAGTTTGGTGACTGTAGATAAAACTAAAATCCCCTCCATCACTTCAGTCAAAAGGTGGCGCTATAAAGCCCATCCTCCCTGCCCGTTTCTAAGGCTTTGCCCATGTCTACTGGCCGACAACTCTGATGTGTGTGTCAAGTTTCAAGCAATTTGAAGCATGCTAAGAGTCTCAAAAACACCCAAAAAGAATATTTATTGCTATGGCAACAGTATTTAAGATATCAAGAATCCTTTCGCAGGTCTACATCTGTCGTGTCTTGACATTCTGACGAAGTCTGAAGCAAATCGGGTGAAAATAAGAGGGCGATTTCAAAGCATTTTGAAAGTGACACACTTCCTGCTGCCAGTTGGTGGCGCTATGACTTTGACTCACAATAGTCACATCCATGTGATCGGCCTCCTACAACGAACACACAGCTGAAGTTTCATCAAAATCAATCAATGTATGCAGAAGTCATAACGCACTTCCTGTTTCCCTTTTTTTTGCCTTAATTTCGTTACAACGCCACGACCAAACCATTCAAGATATCAAAAATCTGCTCGCAATTTAGCATCATCAATGTCTTGACTTCATGCTGACCAAGTTTGGTGGCGATCGGATTAATTGCTTAGGAGGAGTATATCAAGGTTCAGAGCATGCATTTTTCAAACAACCCATAATAGCCGACTTCCTGTTGGGTGGCGCTATAGAGCCCCTCCTCCATGCCCGTTTCTAAGGCTTTGCCCATTTCTACTGGCCGACAACTCTGATGTGTGTGTCAAGTTTCAAGCAATTTGAAGCATGCTAAGAGTCTCAAAAACACCCAAAAAGAATATAAAAGTTTGACGTGTTGCTATGGCAACAGTATTTAAGATATCAAGAATCCTTTCGCAGGTCTACATCTATCAATTTCCTGCTGCCAGTTGGTGGCGCTGTGACTTTGACTCATAACAGTCAAATCTATGTGATCGGGCTCCTTCAACAAACTCACAGCTGAAGTTTCATCCAAATCAGTCAATGTATGCAGACGTTATAACACACTTCCTGTTTCCCTTTTTTTCGCCATAAATTCGCTGCCTCGCCACGGCCAAACCGTTTGAGATATCAAAAATCCGCTCGCAATTCAGCGTCCTCAATGTCTTGACTTCATGCTGTCCGAGTTTGATGGTGATCGGATTAATCCCCTAGGAGGAGTATATCAAAGTCCAGAGCATGCATTTTTCAAACAACCCATAACAGCTGACTTCCTGTTGGGCAGAGCTAATGACATGCAGTGCAGAAGTTGTTCCTAACTGTATGAAGTTTGGTTACTGTAGGTGAAAAGGGGTGCACTACAGAGCCCCTCAAATACAACCATATAAAAGGGTGCGCCAATGCCAACAATATGTTAATCTACTGCACAACAGCTGATCGCTTAGTCATTAATTGCATTGTTAGCGCCATTGCTAAGCGTCGTGCTAGGCTAGCTGTGAGTTGAAGCCGCTTGCGTATGTGACAAACAACATTCGTTGCTCATCCATCATAAGTGCCAAACTTAGACATTCATTACAGAGTTTGCCGATCTTTGCTGTTCTCCTCGCCACTTTTCACTTAATCTCTCTGGAGAACCGCGCCGCCCTTTTTCTGCCGCTACTGATGCTGGAAAGATGCTGAACAGCAGTAAAGGAAGCACTACATTAATTAAATGCAGAAATTTGCCTCACTCTATTTTGTTGCTGAGAAAGAACTGCTAAGATTGATGAACTTCTCTGAGATTCAAGAGCGCTCCGCTAGTCTCAAATCGGAGCTTAATTGAGATGGAACGTCTATTAGGTGAGCCGCATACATTACAGTGTCAAATCTCTGTATTCTAATCTCGCCTCCCTTATTTTTTCACTTCACTCTTTGGCTCTGAGAGCTCTCGCCTTCTTTATATGCGGCGGTGAGGTTAAGGCACGTGCCGTGTGATGAACATGCTCTCGGGCGCAGGGGTCACAAACACAGTCTCCTGAGACTGCAAGGGCTTCGTCTTTGGCAAGGTTGTTTTTTCGAGGAGTAATTCGCCACTGCCTGATTCAAACTCGTCTGAAGGAGGATGATCCTGACCAGGGTACTTACTGGAGCTTTACCACTTATTTTTACATTCACTAGCACTAAAGTACCACAGTGTACCATGGTACTACTGGATTTTTTTGCACGCAGACCAGTGTAGTAGTTAAGGATTCTCAGAAAAAAAAAGGGCAGGCCATATTTCACCCTACACTCTAGAAAATGCTGGGTTAAAAACAACCCAAGTTGGGTTGAAAATGGACAAACTCAGCGAATGGGTTAAATGTTTGCCCAACCTGCTGGGTAGTTTTATTTAACCCAACTATTGTTTAAAAATTACTATATGGCTGTCTTAAAATAAACCCAAAATAGGTTGGAAATATTATTTAACATATTTTGGGCTCATTTTAAGCATGCAACACAGTCATTTTTAAACAATAGTTGAGTTAAACAAAACTATCGAGCAGGTTGGTCAAACATTTAACCCAACTGCTGGGTTAAAACAACCCAATTGCTGGGTTTGTCCATTTTCAACCCAACTTGGGTTTTTTTTTAACCCAGCATTTTTTAGAGTGTACACTTGAAAGAAAAAAAGACATTTTATTAAGCATCAAATCACTATACTAAATGATTTTCCCATAAAGTAAAAAAAAAAAAAAAAAAAAAGTATAATTTATTTATTTAATTCATTATATATATATATATATATATACATACATACATACATACATATAATGAATTAAAAATAAAATATATTAATTGAACAAAAATTATAATTAAACGCTTAATGTTATTTTTTTTATTAAAAATTTACATACGAGATAATATATAAAATATCAGTGTTAAATATATATATAAAAAAAATTTACATACTCTCTCTCTCTCTCTCTCTCTCTCTCTATATATATATATATATATATATATACACATTTTTTACATACTCGTATGCATACAATATTTCATAAATATTACGTTCATTTTACAATTAATATACAATTCATTATAATTCTTATATAAAACATTTATAATATAATATATATAATACATGTATTTCATAAAAATTAAATATTCATGTTATATATACAAAATTAACAATTCATATATATTTATATATACATATATACACACACACTAGAAATATTTTAGAAATATTATATATTCATTACATAAACACACACACACACACAGACATATATATACAGTCAAACCAAAAATTATTCAGAGATTTTTGATATATTTTTACTAGTGGGTGCAGGACACTATAGTTCATTTATGTAAGTGAGGATAGCAAAATAAAGTAAACTGTGACATATTATACCCAAAAATTCTTCATACAGTGGACTACCAGTAAAATTAATAAAAATTTGGGACCAAAAATTATTCAGACACTTTGACCTGACCATGTTTTGCTTAAGTGTTATCTGACATAATTAAGATGAATTTTTTCTGACACAGTTTAACTGTGAGATCTTGTCATATTTTATTACCATTTTTTTAAACTATAGTGAATAAACTGTATTAATGAATGAAATGTTCAAGGTGTCTGAATACATTTTGGTTTGGCTGTATATATATATATATATATATATATATATATAATGTTAGAGATGCTCAGACTAGCAGCAGAAGGGCAAGACTATGTTGACAACACCTTAGAATCAAAGATTGTATTTTCATATTCTGGATGCAAAATATGACCTGTGTGAGCCAAGAAGCTCTCGACAAGACCAGAGCGATCTCAAGCGTGAGCCAGTGATTATTCATTCAGTCTCAATAGCGGCACACACCTGATCCCTGACAGACACACACACACACACGTCAGCACTCTCTCAAGACACTCTTTATATTTAAACATTAATACGATCTACAAAGACTGAGACGACTGCAGTGTGGTGAAATATGAAAGCTAAAAGAAATAGGAGAACAAATACAAGCGCAGACATGATCCGGTCAACTCATTTACATACAGCCTCATTCATGTAACACGTAAATCGTCCATAAATCCATTCCTATGCACATTGCTGAATGAGTCAATTTATAAAGGAAACGATTTACGCTGACATTTGTTCTGCACCAACAAGCAGCAGAATTCAAAACAACAACGATTATTATTAAGTCACACTGTACCGCACATGCAGACAGAAACACACATTCAGTCTCGTATGTGACATCCAAACATTATTGTGTTTATATGAACACTAACCCTTAGTAGAACCAATAGTGAATTTCACAAGGCGAGGGTTACCATACTGTACGTTGACAATCTACAGTTTGAAAGCACAGGACGATTAAATGGCAGCAATTTTCCTCCACAAGAGGAGATTCACACAACATGTCAAAAACTGGAGTAAAATAAACCCATGTTTGAAGCCCGAGCATAATGGCTGTGATTATGATAGTAGAACTCAACGCAACTGTCTGTGTGAAAATAAATAGCATGAGGCTTTAAAACACATCAATGCAATGCAACAACTCCAGCGATTGATTTTTTTTCACAAGTGCATCAGTGATAAAGGTCCATAAATGGAAGAGAGACTCTGAATGACCAGGAACGTGATGCAGGTCTGAATTCAGCTGGTCGATATGAAGTGATTGTTATTTCTTCGCACTCATGGCGCCTGTGGATGTGAAGCGAGCGACGCACGAGAGCGAGGGGAACAACGAAAGCCAAGCGCTTCTTCTGTTATTCCTGTAATAATTAGAGCATTAGTGTCTGGTTGGGAAGCGCTACGTGTATTTGATCTCACACCTGAGAATTCGGTAATATGAGGGCGAAACGCTCAAATGCATCTAAAAGATTCAATTTTAATAGAATCTTGATCTCGACAGAGAGAGACAAATCTCTGTTTGAGTCTTACAATAAACAGTTTTATTGTGTCGGGCCGCCACCTGATGTCCAATACAACATCTGGCTCCTGAAACAGAAGCAGAAGCAGCACCAATACAGGTGATCAGAAGCGAACATCTGTGATTCCAGCTCTTGGGAATCATCTGTCCAGCTTCAGAGAGCAGATCTGGGAACGCTTATCTCACATGCACTAAATATAGACGCCTCTGGATGTCGTCCAGACACTTCTGGAGCAGGAGGGTTTCTATCTAATTATCAGACAGAAGCCTTTCCAAAGAACAAACTGAAGCGGCGTCTCAAAATACCGCCCTGCTGTCACGTCTGCATGTCACGGAAACACCGAGATCAGTGACAAACTATGATGCTGGCTTGATAGAGCCTGGCCAGAAAGTTTGAAATAGATTTAAAGGGGACCTATAATGCCCCTTTTCACATGTAATGTAATATAACATGTGATGTAATGTAAGTCTCTGGTGTCCCCAGAATGTGTCTGTGAAGTTTCAGCTCAAAATCCCCAACAGATCATTTATTATAGCTTGTTGTAAATGCCGTTTTTGAGTGGAAGGAAAAGCTGTTTTCGTGCATGTGCCTTTAAATGCAAATGAGCTGCTGCTCCCCGCCCCGCTTTCCAGAAGAGGGCGGAGCCTGTACAACTCACATACAACACTCACGACATTGCAGTTCCTCTTCATCATGAAAGTTTATTATCTGCATTCATTTTAAAGCTATATCAGTCTAAACTTCTGGTTTTCTGAGTGCACAGAAAGCTGGTTCTCAGACGGAGCGTCGTGTGAGTATCAAACTAAGTTCTCTTTCACGTCTTACTGCACTTAAACATACAGTTCACATAAATACAGTTGGTTATGTCTGTGAACATAAACAGCAGTGAAAGAAATCACATGTATGCGTATTAGATCTGTGTATTAAAGTGACAGCAGCGTAATGCTGTATCTGCTGTTAATATGAATCAAAAAACAAAAGAAAAACAGAAAATCGCTCACTGCTCTTGACTGAATAACTTTAGTCGCTTTAATAAGAATACATTTCTTACTTGAATGCTGCTGTTAAATGCTCTGGCGAGGAGATAAACATCCTGGGCGGGGTCTATGCTAATAGGGTGGAGTCTATCAGCAGTTGTGGGTGTGGCCTAAACAATGTGACGTCACATTGCATAAAAACTGTAAATGGCTTATTCTGAGACACTGCTTATGATTTATGGAGATTTAAAAAGGAGTGGGTGGATTTTTACCATTATAGGGTGGTTGTGCACACATTTTTTCCATAATAGATTCCCTTTAAAAGATTGAAGTCTGAAGGTTTTCAGCTTGAAGTTTGAAGTAGATTTAAATCTTGAAGTTTAAAGGATTGGAAGGCCATACACTGTAAAAAATGCTGGGTTAAAAACAACCCAAGTTGGGTTGAAAATGGACAAATCCAGCAATTGGGTTAAATGTTTGCTCAACCTGCTGGGTAGTTTTATTTAACTCAACTATTGTTTAAAAATTACTGTATTTCTTGCTTAAAATGAACCCAAAATATGTTGGAAAATAACATGTTTAATGATTAATAATTAAACAATAAACATTTATTAAATTGCTTATTAATAAATGTTCACCTTTTGATTATTATTGTTGCCTCTAGTAATTATGTGTATGATTTTTAATTTCCAACTTATTTTAGGTTCATTTTAAGCCAGACATATAGTCATTTTTAAACAATAGTTGAGTTAAATAAAATTACCCAGCAGGTTGGACAAACATTTAACCCAATCGCTGAGTTTGTCCATTTTCAACCCAACTTGGGTTGTTTTTAGCCCAGCAGTTTTTAGAGTATACAGGTCATACAATCAGAAAAACAGATAGGAGGTTGCTAGGGTGTACTGGTTGTTTGATTGTTTATGTCACATGTCCATAATATGTGTGCGGTCCGTCCCTCAGATGAATCAGAAAAGCGATACTGAAGTCATTAGTGTTAACTAGCAGCGGTAAAGCCATCGAGCACTGACCTATCTCTGACTCGAGCCATCAGTCCACACTGATTACGCCTTATTACCTTTAAGGTGCTTAAGAGGGACTTCTTATCAACTGAATTAAAGACGCTCGTTCATTGACGAAGAGTCTGTACCTGTTTCTTTAAGAAGATCTGCTCACAGCTCAGATAAAGTCCTCTATAAAGTGGAGAAAACATTGAATTTTGCACTTAATTCATAGGATAATGATCGTTATGTCATCATAAAGAATGTTTTAAACATACACACTTTTCTTTTGACATCTAAGAGGTCATCGTACTATAAAAACATGAGAACTCGATGGTCCAAAAACAGCTTTTATTGAAATCTCGACTCGTTTACTGCTTCTACACTTCTCATGATTAATTCATCTCAACACCTGCAGTAGTAAAGGTTTTCAAAAGAGCTTATTTCACATGCAAAGAAGCGACCCAATCAAATGTGGGCGTTTAAATTAAAGTCTTAAAGGAGACACGCCCATTTAAATAGTGCTTTTAAATCAAAGCTAAAATCAGTGCCTTTTATTTCTAAATTATGAGCGTTTTTAATGTACAAATCCTACATTATAAGTGCGCCTCAAACATTACAAAATAAAAAATGCAGTTCATGACGCCTTTACTAAGTAAACTTAAAGAGCTTACTAAGTAAAACCGCCACCACAATAATGTATGCATGCAGTACAGATTAATTTAAGACAATATTCACTGATAATCGTGTCATGTGACTGACTGCAATGTAATATTTGGCGAAAATGCACTGGAAATATGAACAGGGAACGTTCTGGCAAGGTTCTTCTCAAAGTTATGAACAAATTGTTCTCAAAACGTTAGCACAAAAACACTATTTATGGAACGTTTTTTTCTGGAATGTTCTAATTGGATGTTCATCTAACACTTTTTAAATGTTTCTAGTTTCAGAACGTTCAGAGAACATTCAAAAGTAACGCTCCCATAATGTTTGAAGAATGATACTATGTAATCTTCCCGTAACGTTCACATAACCATGAAACATTCTTAGAATATATTTTAGAATATATTAGAACATTTTTGTTAGCTAAGATGTGAGATAGAATAACAGAATTTTTGGGTGAAGTAACTTTGAATTCAGAGATCAGTTGTCTCAGGAGGATGAAGGACTAAAGAGGGTCTTTAACAAAACTGCACATTACTGACACCAAACGAGGGAGTTTCTGCCTCTGCATGTTCTGATCGTTCTGCTCCGCTGTTCTCCAGTGTTCAATGGAGCAACATCTCCACATCTGCTGAAACACACTTTACTGAAGAGCCTCCCTGTGAATGCATCAGATTTACAGCAGTGAGATCTTCATAACATAAAATGCATATAAATATCTGCCAATAATATGTCTTAGTAAGATGATATTTAAATGCTTAGATTATGATCAAAGTATCCGTAGTTTTAAAACATATAATGTAATACGATGATGATTGAGAGATGAACAAATAAACCTTCTTCAAAAGATGATGATCATGATTTTTCTAATAAATGATGTCTGGATAATCAAGTTGCTTCAGTCCAGTTTAAATATTACTAACAATATCAAAGTTATTCTTACGTTTACATGATAAAAATCAGTGCAGATTTCAGATCAGAAAGACACGAGCTGTACAATTATACTAAAAGACTTTTACTGGATACTATCAATCAGAGACAGAAGGACTTTTATTTTTATATTTTCAGATTTTTAGTTAGTTTTAGTAATTTTGTTGTCCAAATGTGCTTTCGTACATTTTTTTTTTATTTCTATTTATTTAGCTTTATTTTATTTTATTTCAGATTTATTTTGATAACTTTAACACACTTTTCTTATGCTTTTGTCATTTGTTATTTTTTTCATATTTTTATTTAGCATTATTTTATTTTTATTTCGATTTCAACATTTTTTATTTCAAGCAGTTGCCACCCTAATGCTGTTTTCTAAGTTCAATTATTTATTTATTTTTATTTCAGCTTTATTTTGATCATTTTAACACACTTTTCTTATGATTTTTATATTTAAGTTTACTAAAGATGGCGTCATTATCGTTTAGTTTGAGTATAAGAGTCACTTTTTGAATTAGCATTTATTTTTTATAGTTTCAGTTTTTTTAGTTAGTTTTAGTAATTTTGTAGTGCAAATGTGCTTTTGCCATTTTTCATTAGTTTTTTTATTTATTTTTTTAAATATTTCTATTTAGATTTATCTTATTTTTATTTCAGTTTGAACTTAATTTTTTATTTCAAATAGTCGCCACCCTAATCCTTAGTTTTTTGAAGTTCAAGTATAAAGATTTTTACTGGATAAAAGAGTGTAAACTATCCGTCAGAGACAGAAGGACCGGAGGAGATTGTGTGCGACAGATTTAGATCATCTTCATCATTCAAAGGCCTTAGAAATTTAAATATCAAATATAATACAGAAGCATTATAGGGTTAAGGAACTGGCTTTTTAAAATAATATTCCCAAGAAATATTAATGCAGATCACAAGCTTTACGTGCCTTCAGGTCATCTGACCAGTCTAATATCAGCACTCAATATCTCCATCTATAATAAAAGTCCCACACCTGACGACAGGACACGCTTTATCTGTGATCTCCACTTGAAAAGGTCTCCGTCTCGTTCTTGCTCTAGAAGAACCAACAAAAAGACAAATGGCTAAAACGATGCGGTGACAACACTGGGCGTGATTCTTCTTTTTCTGTGCGTGTGTGGTGGCGTTTGGTTAATAATGCCCTGACCGTTTCATTATAGTAATCAGAGAGCGATCGGCCGGCGCTGGCAGAATGAGTGAGAGCCCACACACTCGCCTCATTAACTCACACACACACACACACACACACACTCACGACAAATTGGAATTGCCTTTTGCGGTCGGTGGCCCCGACAAAACACACACCCTCTCTCTCTTTCTCTCTCTCGTGAAGAGCCGTATCTCTTGTGCCATCGTGTCTCGGTCGCTCACATTACTCCTACATCTGCGACGGGGCGGCGGAGAGAGAAAACACAAAGAGAGACGGGTCATTCCATGCTTATGTTGTAATTTGAGCTCAGCGTGAAATCAAAATTGACTCCATTTGCATTTGCACATTTGGCCGAAACATTGCATTCACGGTTTATGTTTCATCATATCGTTCATTCACCGGAAATATTTACTTCAGTGTTTTAGAGAGACACAAACCAACACCATAAAACAAAACAGAATTTTCTCTACCTGTTGATACTTAGTCACTTTTCCCTCCAAAATGATGTCACTTCCTGGAGGATGATGTCATTAACCCTGTAAAACATATGATATAATAGTCAGAAAAAAAATCTTTTTTTTTTTTCTTAAATGGAACAGTTTATTAAACATTTAGAAAAAATTTAAAAGATCTAAAAGAAAAAATAAGTGTGCATGTGTGTTTTTTGTTGATATTTGATCCATCAGGCTTTTATGGCTCATATAGGCTGACAGAGTGAGAATATGGAGGAAAAAACATGAACATGTGACTCACCTTCATCATCCGCAGACGTGAGTTTGGACTCATTAACATATTCTGATTCCTCAAGCGCTTTACAAACACCATCTCAATCGCTTCATTAGTACAAACGTCTTCTTAACCGCTCGCTGGAGGAACCGCAGACTGTTTTTGGCCTGTGGGAAAATAAAAACACACACGGTTCGTATTAGAAAGAGCAACGACACACTTTAAATCCAAGTCTGTCTAGGCAAATGTCAAAATCTCCAGCCTGAGCAGATGAAGCGCTCGAGCAGACGTCACTTTGATGAAGCGCGCTGCATTTACACATGATTGACAGCTGTCACTTACGCTATCGGCCCAAAATAACGACATGGAGACGCCAACTTCAGCAAGAGGAACAGAACGTTTCAAAATGAGCAGTTTAGATTCAATAAATGCTGCTTCTAAAGTTTAGTGAGAACAGTATTAAGTATTTAAGATCTTCTATCACAATATATCAAGGAAAATGTGATTCTTCAAGATATGAGCCTTATAAAGAACCCAGAAACCAATATAATCATAATTTTAACACTTTTCTTGTGATTTTTATGTTTAAGTTTTCTAAAGACAGTGTCATTATAGTTTAGTTTGAGTTTAAGAGACAGTATTACTTATTATTATAGTATTTATTAATATTTTGAATTATCATTTATGGTTATATTTTCAGTTTTTTAGTAATTTTGTCGTCTAAATGTGCTTTTGTCATTTTTTATTCATTTCTTTTTAGCTTTATTTTATTTTTTAATTTAATTATTTTTATCTAATATTTGTTTTATTTTATTTCAGATTTATTTTGATCATTTTAACACACTTTTCTAATACTTTTTATTTTTATTTAGCTTTATTTTATTTTTATTTCAGTTTAAACTTTTTTATTTCAATTAGCTGCCACCCTAATACTACATTTTCTAAATTCAATTATTTATTTATTTTTTATTTCAGCTTTATTTTGATCATTTTAACACACTTTTCTTATGATTTTGGATGGCATCATTATGGTTTAATTTGAGTGTAAGAGTCAGTATTATTTATTATTATAGTATTTATTAATATTTTGAAATAGCATTTATTTTTATATTTTCAGTTTTTTAGTAATTTTGTTGTCTAAATGTGCTTTTGTCATTTTTTATTAATTTTTGATTTTTTAAAAAGATTTCTATTTAGCTTTATTTTATTTTTATTTCAGTTTGAACTTAGTTTGTTTTATGTCAAATAGTTGCCACCCTAATCCTAAGTTTTTTGAAGTTCGGGTTTTTTATCTAAAATTCATATTTTATTTGATTTCAGCTTTATTTTGGTCACTAAAAATCTTTTATTCTGGTTACAACAGATCTCCAAAGGATCTCTGCAGGAAGCTTTTATCGTTCAGCTCGTAAAGCTCAGGACCTTTAAGCTCAGTGACATATAATACGACTCCGCAGCAGCCGAAACAGCCACGGCTTTAATAACCAGCACACCTTCCCCTTCAGTGACACTAATGTTAGTCCGATCGGCCGAGCGTGAGGGCCTGAACACACACACACACACACACACACACACACACACGCTGCTTCCTTCCTCTCTCTCCCTCACCGACCGCTGTGACTTATAGCAGGAGACTTCAATAAGCCAGCGGCTAATGCAATTAGAAACAAAGAACACTATTTATTATAGCGGCGGCGCTGGAGCCGCGGGCCAGAGGATGCTGCATGTGTGTGGAGATCAGGAGAACTGGACACGTTTCATTACGAGAACATATTCAGAGAGAAACTGAGACTCTCGTTGGGCTCTTGAGTCGAGGAATATTTCAGGAGATTAAAAACATCAAAAGAAAACCTGATGATCGGAACAACCTGCATCACCAGAGACATCATGAACTCGTTTCATTTATTAATTCATTCAGTTGATTTCCAGGTAACACGCATACTGACACAATGTGCATCTTAAAGGGGTGGTTGATTATGATTTGACTTTTTTAACTTTAGTTAATGTTGCTGTTTGATCATAAACAACATCTGCAAAGTTACGACGCTCAAAGTTCAATGCAAAGGGAGATATTTTCTTTTACAGAAATCGCTTTTTAAACGGCTGGTAGGGACTACAACGAGCTTCTTCTCGGGTTAGTGACATCACAAACCCTAAAATTTACATAAACCCCGCCCCCGAGAACACACAACAAAGGGGGTGAGGCCATGTTGGGCTGCTTTAGAGAAGAGGAAGAGAGTGTTGTTGTCATGCCGTCATTTTACGCCGGACTGCTTCACAAACGAGGGTCAATTCAACACAAAAGATTAACATGACGGCACATGCTAGTGGATGAGTTGAATCAACTCCACAGCAACTACATAAATTTATCCACTAACCATTCAGAAACGTCCTAAAAGTTGTAACTTCTTCCTGAGTCTCTCCATCAGTGTCGACTCCGGTTTGAACAATGTAAGGCTGAACACCGTTACTGACAATCCTCATTTTGGCTGCGTGAGATTCTCCAGCTTTGTTGTTGTTGAGCTGTTAAAGCTCCACCCTCTTCTGGAAAGGGGGTGGGAGCAGCAGCTCATTTGCATTTAAAGGGACACACACAAAAATGGCGTGTTTTTGCTCACACCCAAATAGGGGCAAATTTGCAAGCTATAATAAATGATCTGTGGGGTATTTTGAGCTGAAACTTCACAGACACATTCTGGGGACACCAGAGACTTCTTGTGAAAGGGGCATAATGGGTACCCTTTAAATAAAAGTGTCAGCTAAAGACATACACATAAATGATATAGTTATAAACAGCAATATCTACATGAATATATTTACTAAAACATCTTAAATCTATAATAAAAGGCCAAATCGATGAACACTTCTGATGGTAAAGAATCATTGAATCAGAGGTTTGAATCGATTCATTGATATGGACAGTCTGAACTGATTCACAGAACTCTCATTTCATTTTTCTCTTCTTAAAATCAGATGTTATTAAAACAAACATCTGCTTCTTGTTAAATTTAAACAAACTATTAAAAATAACTTTTGGTAATCATAATAAAGCTGAAATAAAATCAAAGAAATATTAGATAAAACCTTAAACTTGAAAAAACTTAGGGTTAGTGTGGCAACTAACTGAAACAAAGTAAGTTAAAGTTGAAAGTAAAACTGAAATAAAAATAAAATAAAGCTAAATAGAAATATTTAAAAAAAATGACAAAAGCACATTTGGACAACTAAATTAATAAAAAAACAAATTAAAATGAAAACTTAAAATATAAAAATAAAAGCTAATTTTTTTTTAAAAAATATTATATATTTACATATTATATATTAAATATATTTGATATTTTATATTAAATATTATTATATATTAAATATTAATAAATATTAATTATATATTAATAAGATATAAATAATACTAATATAACTGATCTAGTCTAGGAAAGTTAAATATAAAAAGTCATAAAAAGTGTGTTAAAATCACTGAGATATTCATGATGTTGATCCTTTTTTACATAACTATCTTAAATTGATTGTGAATATATAGTGATTTTTGGATTAACTGAGATAAATCAAAGAAAAAAGCCTTTGTTTATATTTGATCATACTGCGTTTGATTTCTAGGAGCAACAGGTCACTTAATGACTTCATGTTGAACTTATCTTTTGTAATAAAGGATATTTTTACCGCAGGGACATCGTGCAGCGTCTCACACTGATGCTGGAAGGTGACCCTGTGTCTGTGTGTGTGTGTGTGTGTGTGTGTGTGTGTGTGTGTGTGTGTGTGTGTGTGACGCTAACAGAGCAAAGACTCCGACAGCAGCCACCTGGAGAGAGAGAGAGAGAGAGAGAGAGAGAGAGAGAGAGAGGGAGAGAGAGAGAGTTTAGTCTTAAATAAATCAAATTACTACACACTGACTAACCCTAACCAAACCCCTAAAGGAAAACACACACACACACACACACACACACACACACACACACACACTATAACGTGTCTCTCATTACTCATGCAATTAAAGAGCTCAACGGCCACATAAATAACCATCCGGCTTCATTCCCGGAGGATCTCCGGACAGACGGAGGAGGAACTCTTACACACACAGGTAAAAGGTCTCAGACGTCAGCACAAATCCACGTTCAGCTGATTCCAGATTTCCAGAGACAATGAGAGAAGTTAATGTTAGGACTGTTGAGCAAGTTCAGATTCAGCGCTCTGTGAATGAAGAAATGCTTTCAGACTTTGACACACTTTCAGATTCTACAATCTGCAATGCATGAAACATGAAGACTGCATCTGAAATCACACTATAGAGCTGAGCAAGAGTGAAAGAGAACAAAGTCAGAACTCATAGTATTGGTAAAACAGTAGGTGAACTGATGCTGGTGGTAGGTCACATGACAGATGTAGTACATCTGGATTACAGCCATACTATATAAAACATACTTTTTTAACACTCGCATTATCCAAAAAGAAGTATCTACTCAGAGAGTACGTGATTTAAGATACAGCCAAAAGGTTCTGGGGTGATTCTGCAGACTTCTGGCTCCGCCCACTGCTCCGCCCACTCCAGCACAGGTGTCAATCATCACAGTTAGTACAACCTTTCTGCCTTTATCCACAACAATATCTACATCATCCACAACAACACTGGAAGGCCTGACAACTTCCAATGAATTCTTCCAGAATTTCTCCATTTATGATTTGCTAGATAAAGATATTTTAAAACACTTTTACTCACAATTCCTGCCCAAAAGAAAATATTTTAAAGCTTGGAATCACTAGAAAAAGTAACATTCTTTATAAAAATGGTCAAGGAGTTTTAAACTTTTACTAATTCCCATGACTTTTCTAAGTGGAAATCGCACTTTTAAAATTAGGATACCTCATTTATCCAGGTTTTCCAAAATTCCAAGATTTTCCGAGAATCCTGGTTCTTCAAAGGCAAAAGAAAAAATCATTAAAACAAAATAAGAATTAATATAAGAAATATTTTTGGATTTTTGGATTTTTGATGAGTCTGCGGTCTTCTGGCTCCGCCCACTGCCCCGCCCACTGCCCCGCCCACTCCAGCACAGGTGTCAGTCATCACAGTTAATGCATCAGTGTAGCTGCTCTCAACCTTTCCGACTTCATCCACAACAATATCAGAAGGCCTGAAACCCACAATGAATTCGCTTAATTTTTCCAGTTGTTTGTAAGAATTAAGATATTTTAAAATACTTTTTACTCACAATTCCTGCCCAAAAATATTTTAATTGTGATATAAAATGTTGAAATTATGACAAACTACATCATAATTATTCAATAAAAAGTCCTAATTGTGAGTTTAAAAAGTTGAAATTATAAAATGTTAAAATTATAACATACTATGTCATTATTAAATAAAAAGTAATAATTATGAAATTAAAAAGTTGAAATTATGAGATACTACATCATCATTAAATAAAAAGTCCAAATAATGAGATTAAAATTTGAAATTATGAGATAGTTGAAATTATGAGATAGTTGAAATTATGACATACTACGTCGTTATTAAATAAAAAAGTACTAATTATGAGATTAAAAAATTGAAATTAAAAAGTTGAAATTATAAATTGAAATTATGAGATAGTCGAAATTTATGACATACTACGCCATTATTAAATAAAAAGTCATAATTATGAGATTAAAAACTCGAAATTATGAGATAGTCGAAATTATGACATACCATGTCATAATTATTAAATAAAAAGTTTAAATTATAAGAGTTTAAATTATGAGAGTCAAGATGATGACATACTACGTCATTATAAGTCATAATTGAGATTAAAAAGCTGAAATTTTTAAAAAAGTTGAAATTGACATAAGACAATTTTTTAATTTTTTGTCATAATTATGACATAAAAATGTGAAATTATGACATACAAAGTAATTATTCAATAAAAAGTCCTAATTGCGAGATTAAAAAGTTGAAATTATAAAATGTTAAAATTATAACATACTATGTCATTATTAAATAAAAAGTAATAATTATGAAATTAAAAAGTTGAAATTATGAGATACTACATCATCATTAAATAAAAAGTCCAAATAATGAGATTAAAAAGTTAAAATTATAAAATGTTGAAATTATGAGATGGTCAAAATTATGAAATTATGGGAAAAAAAGAAAAATCATTTAAATCAAATAAGAAATATCTGTATTTTCAGCACATTTAAATGCTTGTTTTGTCTTATTTTAGACCATAATAAAGTGCTGGAATGTTTTTGAGAAACTGTACCAAAATGCTGAACACAATCTGACAGGTAATGAAAGTTTTACTGAAACATCTTTGTGTACATTGTTCTGTCAAACAGAATGTAAAGACCAGAATATATTGAGCTTCATATCTGCTCAGATTCAGCCTAATGTTTCCTGACGGTTCATTTATAAATGCACAGATGTACAGTAAACGCTGTATAGTCGCTCACTCACACACACACACACACACACACACACAAATCAGTGTTCGAGCAGCGCTTCATCTTCTTTCATTATCGGACCCTTGCGAGGCTCGTCCTGACAGTCCAATTCCTCACCGCTGCCACACCGTCATCCCTAATTCATTTTCCTCTTCCGCAATTTATTTCCGCCCCTGACCCCGCGCATAAAGAGCGACAGTATTGTCTGATCTCAGTACAGACAGACTCCGAGATCGTCAGTAGATACATCTTCATCTTCATCTTCACGTGCCTCCAGATCGGCCTGTCAGAGCGCTTCTGTAACAAATACAATTAGTGTCTCTCACTGCTGCTTCTGAACGTCTCGCGCTCCACCGAACTCCACAGAACTCTACAGAAGCCGTTATTAAACTCTATAGTACTGAACACTGCTTTCCAGCACAAATATCTGAACGCTCTTAAATCAAGATCCATTTACTGGAGATGGAAAATGACTGAAGATAAGAAGAATTAAGTGAAAATGAAGTGAGTTTGTGCTTAAAACAAGAACAAATATCTGCCAATGAGGTCAGAGAAATACACTTAATTCATGCTTAAATCATGCTTTGGTAAATCGTAATTACATAAAAAGTCATAATTATGAGTTTAAAATTTGAAATTATAATGATATAAAATTAGGCTATATAATGATATAAAATGTTGAAAATGTGAGAGTCAAAATTATGACATAGTACATCATAATTATTAAATAAAAAGTCCTGATTATGAGATTAAAAAGTTGAAATTATAAAAATTTGAAATTGTGATAGTTAAAATTATGACATACTATGTCATTAAAATATAAAAAGTAATAATTATGAGATCAAAACGTTGAAAATATAAAAAGTTGAAATTATGACATACTGCATCATTATTAAATAAAAAGTCATAATTATGAGATTAAAATTTGAAATTATGAGATAGTTGAAATTATGAGATAGTTGAAATTATGACATACTCTGTCATAATTATTAAATAAAAAAGTACTAATTATGAGATTAAAAAATTGAAATTAAAAAGTTGAAATTATAAATTGAAATTATGAGATAGTCAAAATTATGACATACCATATCATAATTATTAAATAAAAAGTTGAAATTATAAGAGTTTAAATTATGAGTCAAGATTATGACATACTACGTCATTATAAGTCATAATTGAGATTAAAAAGCTGAAATTTTTAAAAAAGTTGAAATTGACATGACAATTTTTTAATTTTTTGTCATAATTATGACATAAAAATGTGAAATTATGACATACAAAGTCATAAATTATGACATACTAAGTCATTTTTTATTTTTATGTCAATTATCTTAAAAAAAAAAATTTAAATTATAAGATAAATTGTCAAAATTATGACTTTCTACGTCCTAAATATGGCTTTTTATGTTACAATTTCGACTTTTTATGTTATAACTATGACTTGGTATGTCATAATTTTGGATTTTGAATGTCATGATTATGACTTTTTAAAGATTAAGACTATTTTATCTCATAATTATGACTTATGCCTTCATTCCGACATTGTATGTCATAATTATCATTTACAGAAGCATGATTCTTGTGTGTCAGAAATGGGCTTCCATACAAATGTGTTAACAGACATTTTCCAATCAAATGTATCTTGATTTAAGAGTGTTTAGATATTTGTACTGAAAAACAAGACAAAAATACGAGGAAGAACATCACTTTTATAGAGTAAGAGGTCCTTCAGAATATACAGCTCTTACGTGTTATTTTACACATTATTCTCATTCTCTGACCCATAAATGTGTCCTAACCAGGAGTAACATGTGATAAAAGATTATCTTGCATGTTAATTTGAGTTTCTGTCCTACACCTCGTCAGCTGCTTGGTTTGCAGTGTAGATCTGGTTAGCCCCGCCCACCCAACACCTCATTGGATGAAAGTCACACTCCTCATGCATATTAAACAGCATTTACTCACACTCATGTTCTTCAACTTTCTTTTGTGGAACATGAAGATTTTTTAAAGAATTTATTTGGTTCCCAGCATTCTCCTGCAGAAGAAAGAAAGTCATACAGGTTTTGAATGATATGAGGGCGAGGAAATGATACATTTTTGTGAATGATCCCTTTAAATGCTTCTAAACAGCCCGTATGAACTGTGTTTGGTCAGTCGTTTCTAGACTGCACTGGTCAAAAGTCCGTCTCTGTAAGACGCAATAACATCTAATCAGGTCAAAACAAAGAAACTTCATGAATCGACACTGAATTACATCTCATGTTCTCCATCGTGAGATGTGTGTAACTTCAGAAAGGAAACACACACACACACACACACACTGAGTAAAATGTGTCAGAGGGGATGATTTCGAGCTTCTGGCATGTTTTACATTTGAAGGGGGAGAAGAAAATCTATATTTAACGTTTATTTAATGTTTGCGGCAGACAAACAAGCTGAAATGTGCAGCCGTGCAGCATGAAAACACGCCACCCATGAGGACGATTTGAAAAAAACACTCACAAATCACAATTATGAGCAGAATACAGATGTTTACTGACTTCAAGCAGCAGAATATTGTTCATTGAGACTCTGAATACATTTACAACATGATGAAAATTACCCCTGTTGAATCTCATCATGCTCTCAGCCTCTCTGTGCCACATTTAAGAGATTTTTATTTGTTATTATTTCATTTCCAGATAGGCAAGAGTGGACGCAGGATACAATACGAGACAAATCAGAGAATATTAGATTGTGTGATCGTCCGTCGGTGCCTCTTAAAACTGACATGTGTGTGTGTGTGTGTGTGTGTGTGTGTGTGTTTCATGTCCAGAGCAGCATTATTTTACTATCATTGGTATACTATTTTTAATATACTGTACTAGTATATGCTTTTTATATACTATTATTAATATTTTGAATTATATTTTATTTTTATATTTTCTGTTTTCACTTTAATTGTGTTTTTGTTAATCTTTTGAATTAGATTTTATTTTTTATATTTTGTTTTCATTTTAATTTTAGTTAGTTTCAGTGATTTTGTTGCGTTTTTGTTAATATTTTTAATAAAATTTTAATTTAATATTTTCTGTTATTTTAATTTTAGGTGAAGTTTTAGTCATTGTGTTGCATGTTTTTGTAAATATTTTGAATTACATTTTATTTTTATATTTTCAGTTTTGATTTTAATTTTTGATTAAGTTTTAGTAATTTTGTTGTGTGTTTATGGTAATATTTTGAATTACATTTTATTTTTATATTTTCAGTTTTCATTTTAATTTTAGATAAAGTTTTAGTCATTTTGTTGCATGTTTTTGTTAATATTTTGAATTACATTTTATTTTAATATTTTCTGTTATTATTTTAATTTTAGTTAAAGTTTTTGTCATTTTGTTGTGTTTCTCATTTTACATTAGTATTTGTTTTTTAAGTATTATGTTTATATAGTTTTTAAGTTTTAATTTTATTAGTTTTAGTTAGTACTTCACCTTTAAACGTAAAATGAGAAAGCTGCAATATAAAAATAAAGTTTAAGCTTTATTTTATACTGAAATCTTCCTCCTTCCATAATTTGTATGCGTGCATTGGTCATGTGACACTCAAGAACCAATGACCTGCTCACTCTCTGCTTTCATTGTATGGAAAAGAGCAGCGTGAACATTATGCTAAACGTCTCCGGAAAAGAAAGAAAGTCAAACAGGAACTACTGAGGAACGACTGAGTAAATGATGACAGAATCTTAATTTCTGACTGAACTAACCCTTTAATTTCCTTCATGCATCTCTTTACACATTCAGAACTCACACACCTGACACCCTGATGCATTATGGGTGAAGATGCTACCAGACAACACCTCCCCAAAACTGCTTACTTATCGACATTCTTTTAATATCGGCCGAGAAATTCTGCAAACACGTCACTTTCTGCCTCTATCGGGTGTTTGGAGCGCAGCGGGAGATAAGAGCGGATGGGTGACATTATTCTCACTGAGAGCGGGATCAATGCCGAGCGTTAAAGGTGAAAGATCACCGGGAGAGTAGCCACAGCTAGTTAACGTAATGGCGCTGTGGACGGGACGGCCGCACGGAAGCAGATTGAGCGAGACGGGTCGGCTGGGAGACGCATTTAGAGGGAAAACAGGACAGAAGCTATCAATTCAGAGAGGAGCCGTGCAGAAGGATACCGAGCTGAAAAATATCTCTCTCACACACACACACACACACACACACACAAACGCAGTGGCCTGCGTGCGCCCATCACTTCAGTCTAAAGCAGCAGCGTGTGTCCGAACCATCTGCTGCGCTACGCAGGAAAACAACTCCATGCTAAATGAGAGAAGAGGGAGGAAACAGGAAGGCGAGGGTGTGACAGGGTCCGTGTCTGAAAACAACTGTGAATTTCAACATTTCACCTCAAAATCAACAGACAGAAATGTGTATATATTGAAAATGGACAAACCCAGTGAATGGGTTGTTTTAACCCAGTGATTGGGATGTTTTAACCCAGCGAATGGGTTGTTTTAACCCAGTGATTGGGATGTTTTAACCCAGCGAATGGGTTGTTTTAACCCAGTGAATGGGTTGTTTTAACCCAGTGATTGGGATGTTTTAACCCAGCGAATGGGTTGTTTTAACCCAGTGATTGGGATGTTTTAACCCAGCGAATGGGTTGTTTTAACCCAGCAAATGGGTTGTTTTAACCCAGCAAATGGGATGTTTTAACCCAGCAATTAGGTTGTTTTAACCCAGCGAATGGGTTGTTTTAACCCAGTGATTGGGTTGTTTTAACCCAGCGAATTGAGCTGTATTAACCCAGCGATTGGGTTGTTTTAACCCAGTGATTGGGATGTTTTAACCCAGTGATTGGGATGTTTTAACCCAGCGAATGGGTTGTTTTAACCCAGTGATTGGGATGTTTTAACCCAGCGAATGGGTTGTTTTAACCCAGCAAATGGGTTGTTTTAACCCAGCAAATGGGATGTTTTAACCCAGCAATTAGGTTGTTTTAACCCAGCGAATAAGATGTTTTAACCCAACGAATGGGATGTTTTAACCCAGCAGTTGGGTTGTTTTAACCCAGCAATTGGGGTTGTTTTAACCCAGCAATTGGGGTTGTTGTAACCCAGTGGTTGGGTTAAATGTTTGCCCAACCTGCTGGGTAGTTTTATTTAACTCAACTATTGTTTAAAAATGACTATTTCTTACTTAAAATGAACCCAAAATATGTTGGAAATTAACATTTATTAATATGTTTAATGAATAATAATTAAACAATAAACATTTATTAAATTGCTTATTAATAAATGTTCACCTTTTGATTATTATTGTTGCCTCTAGTAATTATGTGTCTGATTTTTAATTTCCAATATATTTTGGGTTCATTTTAAGCCAGACATATAGTCATTTTTAAACAATAGTTGAGTTAAATAAAACTGACCAGCAGGTTGGGCAAACATTTAACCCAGTCGCTGAGTTTGTCAGCCCAACTTGGATTGTTTATATATATAGCATAAAGAAAATCAAACAAATTAACTATAATCCATTAAGAGTTTTTGCATTGTGACATTTTTTCAATTAAACACATTTTTATCTGACAAATCAATTACCATAATGCATCTTCTTTTTTTTTATTCTCATTATTATAATTATTATTAATAGTAATTGACATTACATTTTATGCATTTGGCAGATGCTTTAACCCAAAACAATTTATGTTGCATTCAAGGTACACATTATAGAAGATCTGCTTTAGTCACAAACCACCTTAAGCATGACATTTACATTTAATGCATTTGCAAACACTTTCATCCAAAGCGACAAGGTATGCATTTTAGAGGGTTTGTTTCTTATTTCTGTAATACAGTAAATTCCTGAATAAGGTTTTTATGCATAACAGAAATGACAACTTGTGAAAGTGTTCTCAACTGCCATAAAACTATAATGTCAAAATGCAAACCACCTTAGGCATGACATTTATATTTATGCACTTGCAGACACTTTCATCCAAAGCAACTTCAAGCTATGCATGTTATAAGATAAACTGCACCTTTGGTGTTTCTCTACAGAAATACCTTAAAACATTTGTTTTCTTCGTACAAAACATCATTTCACATTTTTTAATTTTGAGGGTCAAATGTGTTGAAATTACTCTCCTAATGAGGCTGAACACAGCATGCGGGCCGCAGCGGTCACTCAAGAACAATCGCTTCCATCACTGCGTTCAGGAAACAGCAACACACACAAGGTTATAATTAAAGGTATAAAGAGAGAAGATGGCCGCCGCTACTAAAGGGCCCAATATCAATTAGCACTGAAGTCAAGGGCCAATGTTTCTGCTCTAAACTCATTACAGGAGGCTTGATTTCAGCTTTAATTAAAATAGATTCGTGTTTAAAGCATTATGTGCTTCACACGCTTTACTCACAGCTTCACGAGACTCGATCCATATGCAATCTGTGCAGACGTGTTTCCATCTTACTGACAGCAGAGCAACATGTCACAGAAGTGTCATAATTTCAATTAATTAGACGTGCTTTTTGATTACTAACGTTTAATTTAACAATTAAATCAGAGTCCAGAAGTATTTAGAATTTGGGGGAAGAAAATAAAACAGAATTTGGGAAAAAATAAAATGGATTTCACAGGGCCCTAATTATGCTAATATGTCATTCATCATAAATCATTTCTAATGTGTGTGTGACATTTCAATAACGCACTTGTGCTAATGGAAGCAGCGATGAGACGAGACGCAGAATTAGAAGATACAGCGAGAACGAGGAGAGCAGTGCTGAGATGAAGAGGGTGGAAATGGATTTCTTTATTTTGGTAAAAGGTAAGCGACATCACTTCCTCCCTGCCCTGAAGAACAGAGAGAGTGAATATAGATGGGCTCCAGTCGCGGCTCTCCTCCAGGCCAGCTATTAAAGACAAGAGCCAATCAGCATTTCATCAGGCTGTGCTCTTTATCTCTCTATCATCGTTTCTTGCTCTCTTCTCTGTCTTCCCTTCACTGACTGTCTGTCTCTCTCTCTCACTCCAGCTGCATTCGTCTTCTGAATCTGCTGCAGTAAAAGCCCTGCGAGAGATTCAGTTGAGAACCGTTACCGGCTCACTCAACAAACACGCTTCACTACCAACCGTATATATATATTGCTGCAACTAAAAGTTAAATAAGTTGCAAAATTACAAATAATGTAATAAAAAATATTAAAATAATAAATAATAATATTAATAATAAATAATTAATTAAAATAATTAATTAATGATAAACATTCTAATATAGTCATGCAATATATAATTATATATTTCATATGATCAACAATCAATTAAACAATCTTTATAAATATATAAAATAGACATTAATAATTAAGCAATATAAATAAATCATTTATATTGCTACAGGTACATATTTATAATATGTAATATAGATTTATACAATATATTATTTTATATTTAATGGCAAATACAATAAATAAACAATAAAATATTTATATAAAAATATATATAGCAGCATTATTAATATAAAAATATTTTAAAAAATAAATATATTTAATAAAAAATTATGAAACATCTGCTTCATCTGCTCTCACACACACTGACACACTCACGCACGCGCACACTCACACACAGACACACACTCTTTCGCTCTCTCTCACACACACACACACACTTACTCACACTCTCTCTCAAAAACACACACAAACACACACTCACTCTCTCTCACACGCACACACACACACACCACACACACACACACACACACACACACACACTTACTCACACACACACACTCACACTCTCTCAAAAACACACACTCACTCTCTCTCACACACACACTCACACACACACACTTGCACACAGACTCTCACACACACTCATAAACACACACACTCACAAACACACGCTCTCACACACACTCACAAACACACACTTTCACAGACACACTCACAAACACACACACACAGTCACAGTCACACACGCTTTCACACACACACTCAAACACACACACTCTCACTTGCACACACACACACACTCACAAACACACGCTCTCACACACACTCATAAACACACACACATTTACTCACACACAGATACACACACAGACACAAAAACACACTCTCTCACGCACACTCACACACACACACTCACACACTCTCTCAAAAACACACACACTCACACACACACACTTGCACACAGACTCTCACACACACACTCACAAACACACGCTCTCACACACACTCACAAACACACACTTTCACAGACACACTCACAAACACACACACACAGTCACACACGCACATTTACTCACACACAGACACACACACACTCAAAAACACACACTCTTTCTCTCACACACACACACACACTCAAAAACACACACTCTCTCTCTCACACACAGACACACAGACACACACACACACTCAAAAACACACACTCTCTCACACACACACACACACTCAATAACACACACACACACTCACACACACACACTTTCACAGACACACTCACAAACACACACAGTCACACACGCACATTTACTCACACACAGACACACACACACACACTCAAAAACACACACTCTCTCTCTCACACACACACACTCAAAAACACACACTCTCTCACACAGTCACACTCACACAGTCACACTCACACACTTGAGTCGTGCCCTAAAGCGAGTCTGACAGTGGCGGCCCTTCTCACTCACACCTCGGCCTCCGGGGCCGGCCACATTATGAAACAATTACCCTGTTAATTGACACTTAATTAATCTAAAGTCAATTTAACCTTGACAGCGTAACCTTGAGATCCACGTCCAGAGCAGACATGACAGACAGAGAGAGAGAGAGAGAGAGAGAGAGAGAGAGCTGCCATCTTCTGTTATCACTCCTCAGTGCTTCACGTGTGTGTGTGTGTGTGTGTGTGTGTGTGTGTTTATCACAGTAAACCCAGTGTGTGCTGCTGCTGTTTTGCTGAGTTGATCATTTAGATAATTATCACCTGACTGTCACCTCACTGCAGTCGGCCCTCATCTGCATGTCTGTGTGTTTTTACTGAGGTAAGCATTACTAGTACTAATGCTCATACCGATCAAACCTCCGGCGGTGAAGATCACAGAGGCATGAGGGGGACGCTCTCCTGCCACACAGGAAGAAAACACATAGCAACTCCATAGCAAGCATGCACAAGACCCTAGCAACCACAAAAACTATTTAGAACACCCTAGCAATCCTATAGCAATCGTTCAGAACAGCCTAGCAACCACTCAAAACACCCTAGCAACCATTCAGAACACCCTAGCAACGCCATAGCAACCAGTCAGATGTAACAGTTTTGTTGTGTGTTATTATCATGGTGCTTTGGTTTCCCTGTCTGCCTGCCTGTGTTCCCTAGTTAGTTGCCTTGTTTGTTAATTAGCTCCGCACACCTGTTTCTGTTCATGTTGATTACCCTCCTCGTGTGTTTAAGCCCTGTGTTTACTTAGTTCTTTGTCCGGTATCATCAGTGTTATACGTGGTTGTGTTTATGGTTTCCTCCTACAATCTCCTGAGTTTTCTTTTATTTTAGTTTAACATGCTGTATACCAATAGCAACTATTCAGAACACCCTAGCAACCACTCAGAACACCCTAGCAACCACAAAGAGCAGTGATCAGTCAGTGATCTGTGATAGAGAAACTCATCAGTTTTCATCTCTTCATCATAATTTAGTCTCACTGACAGAAACGACTTACTGCAGCGAGTTTAAAGACAAAGCTTTATCTTCATGAGAACGAACAAAACAAATAATGATGCTGAACAACACAATGACTTTCAAACTCAGATCAGACTCTCGCCTCCTGATGTCTAACGCAAACATGCTGAACTCTGCTCTGAAATCTTTCCATTTTTCAATTTTGGCTTTTTTAAACACATATTTGCTTCATAACACTCGTTCTCTCTCTTTCTTACACTTAGCCAAAAACATCAGCCATGAGGAGGGGTGCGGGAGAGAATTGTGGGTAAATTTGTCTCCTGTTTGTTGCCATGACGAGACAAAGCTCTGCCTTCACGCCCAGCTGAGTCTGTGTGATTAAAGAGACGACAAGCAAAACCATCTGCCTGTCACACTCATCCGTCATCACACTCATTCTCCATCAGCAGCCCCTCCATCACTCATACTTTCCCTTTGACACACACACTCACACACACACTCACTCTCAAAAAAAACACACACACACTCACACACACACTCACTCTCAAAAAAAACACACACAAACACACTCTCTCACACACACACACACACTCGCACGCACACACACTCTCATACACACAAATGCACACTCTCTCACACACACACACTTGCACGCACACACACTCACACAAACAAACACTCTCTCACACACAAACTCACACACACACACACTCGCACGCACACACACTCTCTCACACACACACTCTCTCACACACACACACTTGCACGCACACACACTCACACAAACAAACACTCTCTCACACACAAACTCACACACACTCTCACACACACAAACAGACACACACTCACTCTCACACACACACTCACTCTCTCACACACACACACTCACACAAACAAACACACACTCTCACACACACTCACACACTCTCAAAAACACACACAAACACACACACACACTCACTCTCTCAAAAACACACACAAACACACACACACACTCACTCTCTCAAAAACACACACAAACACACTCTCTCACACACACACTCGCACGCACACACACTCACACAAACAAACAAACACTCTCTCACACACACACACAAACTCACACACACAAACTCACACACACTCTCACACACACAGACACACACTCACTCTCACACACACACTCACTCTCTCTCACACACACACTCACACAAACAAACACACACACTCTCACACACACTCACACACACACACTCTCACACACACTCACACACTCTCTCAAAAACACACACACACAAACACACTCACTCTCTCAAAAACACACACAAACACACTCTCTCACACACACACACTCGCACGCACACACACTCACACAAACAAACACTCTCTCACACACACACACACAAACAGACACACACTCTCTCACACACACACTCACTCTCTCACACACACACACACACACTCACACAAACAAACACACAATCTCTCTCTCTCATACACACACACACACACACACAGAAACACACTCTCTCTCACACACACACACACACACACTCTCTCACACACACACTCACTCTCTCACACACACACACACACACTCACACAAACAAACACACAATCTCTCTCTCTCATACACACACACACACACACACAGAAACACACTCTCTCTCACACACACACACACACACACACACACAGATACGAAACATTCCCACCGCAAGTATGTGAGAGAAAATTTGTGGAAATACGCTAGTTTGATGTCATGCATTCTGAAGTGAAGTTGACAAATAGTGTAAAGTCAGTCGCTCAACTTTCACACTTCTGCTTTAGGTAACAAAAATATTTTGTCTTAATATATACCATGTATAAATAAGTGATAGAAAGTATTAAATTTCATAATTCAGATTTGGGTTCATTGTTTAAAATATAATTCTTTTGTCTTGTTGATGTTATATCTGAATGCATGATGTAATAACGGATGCCTGTACGAGTTTCCCAGGTGCAGCGTAAGTGAAACTATTTCTACGGCCATTTCTTTTTTCTTTCAGGTCAAATACTGTCAGCAAGAAAAACTCTATTGCCCCCTTGAGTTCTGAAGTGTGTTACCGCCACAGCTAAGTGCATGTTAAGATGAGACGGCACCTCGAGAACTGAGATCATCTGATCTGATCTCAAGCTTTACTCCATCGGGACGCTCCAGAGGAAAACCGTACGGCTGATACAGCATCAGCCAAAAGCATCATCCGAGACCTGAAACAGAAGAGCAGAAGAAGAGAGAGCTTATGCTCTCGTCTCGTTTCTCTCTAGTGGTCTAACACAGCTAGTTTTTCTCCTGGACTCCATTATCGGGCCTCTTTCTCTCCATATCATGTGAAAAACGCAGTCAGCACTGAAGCAGCGTGGCCCTGAGAGACGCAGGAGAGCCGGCGCTCATCCCTCATCCTGCAGTTCCTCCGTCTCTCTTCATGCGGCCCATCTGGGCCTGAATATCGATTAAGCGAGAGATTGAATCTCTCGGTCGGCGGTCGGGCCCCTGAGGGGCCTCCAGTACAAAGAGTCATGACTTTAACACTATGACCGTCGTCCCTTTAGATCCACCACACTAAACATGCTAGTTTACTTGGTTTAGTGCTCTAACCTTGACTGCAGTTGAGTTAAGAAGTGGTCACATTTACCATTGCTTTGCGATTTCAGTGGATATACAATATATATAAACAACCCAAATTCTGGAAATGTTGGGACGTTTTTTAAATTTGAAAAAAATGAAAACTAAAAGACTTTCAAATCACATGAGCCAATATTTTATTCACAATAGAACATAGATAACAAATGTTTAAACTGAGAAATTTTACACTTTTATCCACTAAATGAGCTCATTTCAAATTTGATGCCTGCTACAGGTCTCAAAAAAGTTGGCACGGGGGCAACAAATGGCTGAAAAAGCAAGAAATTTTGAAAAGATTCAGCTGGGAGAACATCTAGCAACTAATTAAGTTAATTGATATCAGGTCTGTAACATGATTAGCTATAAAAGGGATGTCTTAGAGAGACAGAGTCTCTCAGAAGTAAAGATGGGCAGAGCTGTGAAAGAGTGCGTAAAAAGATTGTGGAATACTTTAAAAACAATGTTCCTCAACATCAAATTGCAAATCTCATCATCTACAGTGCATAACATCATCAAAAGATTCAGAGAAACTGGAGAAATCTCTGTGCGTAAGGGACAAGGCCGAAGACCTTTATTGGATGCCCGTGGTCTTCGGGCCCTCAGACGACACTGCATCACTCATCGGCATGATTGTGTCAATGACATTACTAAATGGGCCCAGGAATACTTCCAGAAACGGAAACACAATCCGCCGTGCCATCTGCAGATGCCAACTAAAGCTCTATCATGCAAAAAGGAAGCCATATGTGAACATGGTCCAGAAGCGCCGTCGTGTCCTGTGGACCAAGGCTCATTTAAAATGGACTGTTTCAAAGTGGAAAAGTGTTCTATGGTCAGACAAGTCCAAATTTGACATTCTTGTTGGAAATCACGGACGCCGTGTCCTCCAGGCTAAAGAGGAGGGAGACCTTCCAGTGTGTTATCAGCGTTCAGCTCAAAAGCCAGCATCTCTGATGGTATTGGGGTGCATAAGTGCATACGGCATGGGCAGCTTGCATGTTTTGGAAGGCACTATGAATGCTGAAAGGTATATAAAAGTTTTAGAGCAACATATGCTCCCCTCCAGACGACGTCTATTTCAGGGAAGGCCTTGTGTATTTCAGCAGGACAATGCAAAACCACATACTGCAGCTATTACAACAGCATGGCTTCGTCGTAGAAGAGTCTGGGTGCTGAATTGGCCTGCCTGCAGTCCAGATCTTTCACCTATAGAGAACATTTGGTGCATCATTAAATGAAAAATACGTAAAAGGTGACCACGAACTCTTCAGCAGCTGGAAACCTATATCAGGCAAGAATGGGACCAAATTTCAACACCAAAACTCCAGAAACTCATAACCTCGATGCCCAGACGTCTTCACACTGTTTTGAAAAGAAGAGGAGATGCTACACCATGGTAAACATACCCCCGTCCCAACTATTTTTAGACCTGTAGCAGGCATCAAATTTGAAATGAGCTCATTTTGTGCATAAAATTGTAAAATTTCTCAGTTTAAACATTTGTTATGTTATCTATGTTCTATTGTGAATAAAATATTGGCTCATGTGATTTGAAAGTCTTTTAGTTTTCATTTTATTCAAATTTAAAAACGTCCCAACATTTCCGGAATTCGGGTTGTATATATATATATATATACGCATTAGGGGTGTAACGGTACATGTATTCATCACAGTACGGACGTCACATTTTGGTTCACACAGCCAGATGACGAATACAGTCAGTCAGGTGATCCACACTCCAATCCAGAAGGGGGCGCGCGCATTAATGCAACACTGTTTGCTATTCACCACAACAGGAGCAGAAGAAGAAGATATCTACGCACCAGAGTTGCCAGTAGCCTATACGCTGAGTTTCGATTCATTTTTGTGACGCGCTCCACAAACTTCACGGAAAGGAAACCGGGATGGCAGAAAGCGCCATCCTGTTTGTTTTCTTTATTTTACAAGAGCACAATGTTTTGTTTTTATTGTGAGTGTATGCAAGTTTCGAATGATGTGTTACTCTTATCTGTATGACCAAAAATGACAGCTGTTTCCGCTGTTATAATGAGACAAAATCATTTGGCGTTGTGCCGATTTGTGTGGAGGAAGTCTCACTACAGTCCAGTGATGAAATATGTGTGTCCTGGAAATAGGAAGCCTCCGGTGCCGCTTCACTCGCCGTCTCCTCGTGGAAAGGTGAAGTAAATATGAGCTCACTTTTAGTGTTCTTAATCTAATGGAAATGTCCTGTAGATTTGACATCACTAACCTGGACAACTTCAGCATATCCAGTGATCATTTCTTCAAGTGCAGCAGCAGTTCTTGATTACTTCTTGCTCTCATTTGTAATTCTAAACACAGAGAAACACTTTAGTCTAGTCGAGTTCAGCCTCCAACTTTACCTGCCAAACAGTAAAGAAATGATTTATAATACTAGATTGTGTGTGTGTGTGTGTCTACAGGTTTAGACGACTTCATCAGGAGGAAGGTCTCTGTAAAAAGCGCTTACTGCTTTGATTTATGGGATGATATTTTTCAGCCTCCTCTTATTCTGATGACTGGACAGTGTAAAAGCAAACGCTCTGAAGCGCAGAGATAGTCAAGGTAAGAACGGCCCAGAATCCTCACACATCAAGACCCTGAAGTGCCACGATGAGCTACAACTGACCAGAGAGACTCATATTAACACAAAAACACAGATGAAGTCAGCAGCAACTTATTAAAGAGAAACTTTAAAATCAAATCATACACGAACATGAACACAAACACTTGGAGCTGCACAAACTTGATTTCATCTACTCTAGTGTCCGTCAGGGGTGTAAACTCTTCATAAAAAGGCAACAAACAATATTTAAAAAAAATATATATATATATATTTGAAACATGGATTTAGAGTCAATTTCATGATATATGGAAACTCACCCCAGATACTATAGCTCTAAAATAAAAATCTCTATTTCAGTTGTCACAGGTCACATTCACATTGTTCTTTTTTTATATAAAACTCACTTAATATGAATATACAATAATAATAATAATTATTATTATTAAATCTGGACAAAAGTTACATTTCGCGATGAAATAAACAATCGAGCGGTTATTAAAATACTTATTTCATTAAAATTAAAAGTTAAAAATGTAATCAAAAAATATATTACTATAGTAATAATACTGTTGTACTGTAAAAAAAAAAAAAAACAGTATTTAATAATATTTTATTTCACAAAACAGTAAAATTACAATACTAATATTAATGACTCTTAATTTCTTTGCTTTCAAACATTAAAACCACAGAGGTTTCATTTTAGTGGAAAACCCGATTTATAAATGTTTACAAATTTGGGAAGATTTTTTAAATGCCACACTTTTCTTCTTTTTTGACCTATTTTGGATTCAAAATGACAAATTTGCATCCCTGATCTGTGAAAATTGTTCTAAATGTAAAAGAATAGGAGTCCACAACACGACTATAACAATAACGTTGGAATCACTTCCAAAACAATTTGTTTTTCCAGCTGATGAACGATAAAAACATTGACAGCCAATCAGAATCTATCAGCTTTAAGAGTTTTAAAGCGACAGACGACAAAACTGAGAATAAACAGAACAATATTGTACGTTTGGTGCACTGTAAAAAAGAATTGTTGTTTTAACTTAAAAAGTTATCTGGTTGCCTTAAAATTTTGAGTTCATTGAAATTAAAAATTTCGCCTTAAAAGGCGACTGGTTTAATCAACAGAAACTAAAATATTATGTTATCTGAACCAAATTAATTATTAAAGTTGATTTGACAAAAGAAAAAATGTTGTGATAACAAATCATGAAAATAACTTTTTACAGCGTGTGGACGAATGGTTATCGTTCTTGGTGTAAACAGGCCCTAATACACAGGACATCTGAAGGAAACGGCCTTTGTATTAAAGTTTGATATTGTCACAGTAACACAAAAACTCCAGTAAAGCAACTCACTCATTTGAAATTGCGCAAAGCATGTTTCTGACAGGAGAAAAAGATCTCAGCATATGAAATGCTCTGGAACTGAATCCAAATGAAATTCTGTGACCTTAAATACAGACAGATACAAGACGACTCACAACACTGACACATGAAGATCAGCTCAGCATGCTGGATCTGGAGTGTGCTGACAGTTTGTGAGGTGTGTGAGAGACTCGTGCACACACACACCCACACACACACACACACACACACACACACACAGACGCTCATTGTAATTCGTGAATTCTATTAGTGCGGCCCTGCAGTGAGCCTGTGCTTAGAGAATAAATAATGCTAATGACGATGATCGCTCACGCTGTCACACACACTCTCACTGGCGTCCCCAGGGGCCACGGGCCCCCAAATATGCACATGTGTGTGTGTGCGCGTGTGTGTGTGTGTGTGTGTGTGTGTGTGTTTCGGAGTCTGACACTCTAATTGCTCCCAACCCTGAAGCTTCCTCTCCAGCCCTCCGTCCCTAAAGGCCATCAGAACCTCCGTCTGTGTGTGTGTGTGTGTGTGTGTGTGTGTGTGTGTGTGTGTGTGTGTGTGTGTTCAGAGCTTTTCAAGTGCTTGTCTTCCTCTCAGCCGACTGTACACTCGATTACTTTGTTTAATTATATAGCACTGTAATAGCTTAAATAATCCCGGAGCATCAGCATGTGTTTGTCACTCGCTCTCGCTGATCATCACAGTCTTTTCATTCACTGCTCTGATTCTCAACCGCTTGAGCTTCTGCTGCACTCGACATGGAGCGGTGAAATAACATACTACAAATTATATAATGAACAAAAATAAAGTAACAATAGTTGTTTTTTTTGTTTGTTTTTTTTTAAAGTAAGAAAAATGTCTTTAAAAAGAAAAATCATTAAGTTAGACAGGACACATGAACAAGTTATGGGAAGCGTTTCTCTGCCATTTAAAGATTAGTTCACTTCAGAATAAAAATTTCCTTTTCAGTCGAAAAGAAATGAACTTCACTGGGGTTCAACAGGTTGAAGGTCCAAATGTCAGTTTCAGTGCAGCTTCAAAGAGCTCTACACGATCCCAGATGAGGAATAAGGGTCTTATCTAGAGAAACCATCGGCCATTTTCTTAAAAAATAAACATTTATATACTTTTTAACCACAAATGCTCGTCTTGCACTGCTCTGAGATGCGCCACACATTACGTAATCATGTTGGAAAGGTCACGCGTGACGTAGGCGGAAGTACTGATCCAGTGTTTACAAAGTGAACGTCAAAGACTAAGTCAAATGCCCTTTACAAAAAAAAGGTAAAACAACGATGTCGGACAATTTTGAAGTTGGAGGAAAAAATGAGATGGAGTTTTTCGCCCTACTTCCGCCTACGTCACGCGTGACCTTTCCAACATGATTACGTAATGCGTGGAGCATCACAGAGCAGTGCAAGATGAGCATTTGTGGTTAAAAAGTATATAAATGTTTATTTTTTTAAGAAAATGGCCGATGGTTTCTCTAGATAAGACTCTTATTCCTCGTCTGGGATCGTGTAGAGCTCTTTGAAGCTGCACTGAAACTGACATTTGGACCTTCAACCCGTTGAACCCCAGTGAAGTCCACTATATGGAGAAAAATCCTGGAATGTTTTCCTCAAAAACCTTCATTTCTTTTCAACTGAAGAAAGAAAGACAAACATCTTAGATGACATGGGGGTGAGTAAATTATCAGGAAATTTTAATTCTGAAGTGAACTAATCCTTTAAAGTCTTCATGAAATCAAAATGGACGACTCTTGTTTTGCAGTGTTTATTATAAATGAATTATCCATAGTTTTTAAATTCATGTTTCTCGTAATCTTGAATCAGAATATCTTCTCCTCCCTCTTGCATAATCTCTTCTCTGATGATGAGGGCGGGGCAACCTGTCACTCACATGAGATCCACCAATAGCAAACCACAACCATCCAATCAATTCCCCACAGGCAAAATCAAGCCCCGCCCTACATTTGTTCTTGTTTGAGAAGCGTTTCACTCAGATATACGACAATAGCAAAGAAAAGACTTCACTGTCATGCTGATTTTAAACATTCAACGAAGAAAAAAATGTGCAAAAAAATAAATAATTACACTGTAAAAATGCAGATCCTGCATGTAAGAGTGTGTGTTCGTCTTATAATGTAGTAATATGTAGATTTTATCGGTATATAAGTCTCAAATGTGCTTTTGATGGTTCTGCCCCAATGATCTAAAGGTACTTTTTCTGCACATATTTTCTGATTGTCTATTTATTGTAAAACTATAAACGTTTATTTGGGTTCAAAATCAAAAGTGACAGTAAAGAGACATAATGTTACAAAAGATTCTAATAAATGCTGTTCTTTAGAAGTTTCTATTCATCAAAGAATCCTGAAAAATAAAATGTGTCACAGTTTCCAGAAAAATATGAACTGTTTTCAACATTGATAATAATCATAAATGTTTCTTGAGCAGCAAATCATCATATTAGAATGATTTCTGAAGGATCATGTGACACTGAAGACTGGAGTAATGATGCTGAAAATTCAGCTTTGATCACAGGAATAAATTACACTTTACTATATATTCACATAGAAAACAACTGTTCTACATTATAATACCTTTTCACAATTTTTACTGTATTTTTGATCAAATAAATGCAGCAGACTTCTTTACAAAAAACCTTTACAAACCTTTTGAATGCTACTGTATATATGCATTTATAATTTAATATACATTTTATGCCATATACATAAATGAAGAAAATATAAATATAATTTATATGTTTTTGTTTGCATGTGTGTTTATTTGATTCTTAAGCAATATTATATGCAAAACAACAGGCCTACTTTGAAACAGACAGAGAGAGAGAGAGAGAGGCGAGGTGAGAGAACAGAGGGAAACTTCTCTTTATCTCGGAGTCGCTGTCGTCTTTGACGAGTGTGACAGCGTGTCATCATCACATTGTTTTGAGTGTCAGTTTGGACTTCAGGTGAGTCACATGACTGACAGATGGACCAGACACCGAACAACAACAACCCTGAGCCTCCGTCATCTAATGAAATTTCATTACCTCACTACATAAAAACCACGGAAATATCGTTAACTTGCCCACATTGCAAAGCCATTGAGAATCTATGAATAATGAAGATTAATAAGCATACAAATCATATTAGATAATTGAATTCAGCGCTGGTGAAAAATGAGACAGAATAAGAATAGTTATTCTTCCACGATTTCCCAAAGAGCCTTGTCAGAGATTCAATATTATGCCTCATAGATTAAACCATTACAGACGAGCTTCGCAAAAAAAAAAAAAAAAACACACACACAGACAGACGGGGGGATTGAAACAAAGAGCAAAATGGACAGAAGACGACAAAAACACATGCGCTCCTGCACAAAGAGCAGCGATAATGCCACAGGCTCAAAGACACGTGACGATTTCTCATTTCCGGCCTTGATGTTCAAATGTATTTTCACGTCTTTGAGAAGCGAAAGTGAGGGGGGAAAAGGAAAGTAGTGACCGTAATGGCGCAGATGAGAGGCTGAAACAATGTGTCCAATCAATATCAGCTCGATCGGGCACACGGCCACTGAAACACACTTTTAATCCATTATTTTTTAACCACATTTGCAGCATTTCTCAAAGTCTAAAGGTGGAGATGGATGAGTCTACTTCTGAAGCGTAATGTGATTTGGAGCATCAAAGGACAGATGAGCTCTGAATGCAATCAGGTGGCTGATTGCTATAAAAATCTTACCCATCATGCACCAGGGTAAATTTGTGTTACACAAATAAGATGAAATATAGGGCTTTGAGTCAATAAATACACAGCCAGAGGAGACGGAAAGGCTTTTAACCCATCAGAAGCAACAACCGCTGTGGAAACTCTGTGTTTGATCACGTTCTGTGCAATATATATATATTTTTTCTTTCTGTCACTAGCATCACCAAACGAAATTACAAAAAGAACTGTTTTCAAACAGGTTTCCATCATGTTTTTTGATGATTGTAGCCTTAAACTCGTCATGAAACTGAAGTTGCACTGGTCTTTTCTTCCTTATTATGTCGTATATCCGAGTGAAACGCTTCAGGAACAAGAACAAATGTAGGGCGGGGCTTGATTTTGTCTGTGGGGAATTGATTGGATGGTTGTGGTTTGCTATTGGTGGATCTCATGTGAGTGACAGGTTGCCCCGCCCTCATCATCAGAGAAGAGAAGAGATGCTGCAAGAGGGAGGAGAAGATATTCTGATTCAAGATTATGAGAAACATGAATTTAACACAATAATGATAAATCATTTATAATACACACTGCAATATTCCATAAAGATAAGAATTGTCGATCTTTAATGCGATTGTCGCGGGTTTCAATGCATCATTCTCCAGCTCATTATATAAATATCAAACTTAAAGCATAGTGACATCACATTCATCTGTAACACTGAACATCTGTAACAGTGAATCAGTGCAGATGGAGTTGGAGATTGACTGTGAGATCGGCTTCAGCCGGCAAACACTGAAATCTCTGCACTGCATGATGGGAGATGTTACTGTCAGAATCCAAACAAAAGACAGTGTTAAAGTATTGATGCTGAGAGAGCGAGAGAGCGACCGAGCAGAGGTCAGACTGTAGAAACGAGGGACATTACTGACATCTGCTGGAGATGAGCGTAACGCTTGTGCCTGAATGGACTCAAACACTGGAGAAATAAAAGTGATATTGGAAAATATTGCTGAAATAGAGTCACTCCGTTCAGTGTGGAAGAAAAAAAACATTTATTTTCTCCTGTCTGTCTGTATCTATCTATTTATCTGTCTGTCTATCCATCTATCTACAGTGCTCAGCGTAAATGAGTACACCCCCTTTGAAAAGTAACATTTTAAACAATATCTCAATGAACACAAAAACACTTTCCAAAATGTTGACAAGACTAAGTTTTATATAACATCTGCTTAACTTATAACATGAAAGTAAGGTTAATAATATAACTTAGAGAACATGAACAAGAAATGTTCAGTTTTACTCAAATTAGGGTGATGCAAAAATGAGTACACCCCACTGAAGGTCTCTGGAGCAAAGCCTACAAATGTCTAATTTAACAAGAATTCAACCACAGGTGAGTCTAATTCTTCATTACACAGGTGTCCAGCAGACACAATGTTGACTATAAAAGGGTGTTAAAACCCCTTCCCATTTCATGCTGTCAGCAATGGCACCACATGGAAGAGAAATATCACAAGACCTGAGAAAGAAAATCATTTCTTTACACCAGAAAGGTGAAGGCTACAAGAAGATCAGCAAAGCTTTACTTATCAGTCAGAATACTGTAGCAAAAGTGGTACAAAAATTTAAAAAAGATCTCACAGAGACGTCCAGGTCGTCCACGGAAGTTAACACCTCGACAGGAGCGTCTTCTGATGAGAAGGGTTGAAGAAAATCGGCACGCAAGTTCAGTAGAAGTAGAAAGCCAAACTGGGGTGACTATTTCCCGTGACACAATACGGCGTACACTGCAGAGGAACGGCGTGCATGGGTGCCGTCCACGAAAGAAGCCTCTCCTGAAGCCCAGGCACAAAAAAGCCGCCTAGAGTTTGCCAGGACCCATGCTGACAAAGATAAAGACTACTGGGACTCTATACTCTGGAGTGATGAGACCGAGATAAATGTTTTTGGAACTGATGGCTTCAAAACTGTATGGTGAGGAATACAAAGAAAAACGCATGGTGCCTACAGTGAAACATGGTGGTGGAGTGTCCTTATGTGGGGCTGCATGAGTGCTGCTGCTGTCGGGAGCTGCATTTCATTGATGGCATCATGAATTCACAGATGTACTGCTCTATACTGAAAGAGAAGATGCTACCATCACTCCGTGCCCTTGGGCGTCGTGCACTTTTCCAACATGACAATGATCCTAAACACACATCTAAGGCCACGGTTGGATTTCTGAAGAAGAACAGGGTGAAAGTGATTCAGTGGCTCCTGATCTGAACCCAATCGAACACCAATGGGGAATTCTGAAGAGACAAGTTGAGCGTCACTCTCCATCCAGCATCCAGTCTCTAAAAGAGGGCATTCTTGAAGAATGGAAAAAGATAGATGTCGCCAATTTGTTCAGTCCATGCCTAGAAGACTGTCATTAAAAATCATGGAGGCCATACAAAGTACTAGATGTAGTAGTTTTTGTTGTGGGGTGTTCTCATTTTTGCATCACCCTAATTTGAGTAAAATTTGAGTTATATTATTAACCTTACTTTCATGTTAAACAGAAGACAGAGAGCTATGCTGGGCTCTAATCAGCTAAAACAAAGTTTTAGAATTGATCAGAACTGAATGATCTCTAGAATATTTGGTGATCATATCTATCTACACCAGCAGATGATCTGAGCGTCTCCGTCTCCTCTGCATTCCTCTGTTTGAGCTTCATGAGACGTCTGCGGTTGACAGAGGTCAGAAGTGAACTATAACACGGCCAATCTGATGTCACGCCGCCCCTGTCCTCAGCGCCGTGACGTCTGCCATCAACAGGAAGTGACCCGTATCTGACGGGGGCTGCTGTTGGCCGATCATGCGAGCGCTGAAGCTTAGCGGGTACGAGTGCCAGCCTCGCTGACAGCTGCACAGCGGCACACAGAGAGCCCTCGCCACTACAGCACGACTGACACGAGCACGACGCTGACAGGAGACAGACTGACAGAGAGGAGGCGTCTGCTACAGCGCCACAGTCTCATCAGATCATCAACACTAAACCACAAATATAGTATTTTTATTTGATCAAAAATACAGTAAAAATTGTGAAATATTATTCCAATGTAAATCAGCTGTTTTCTATGTGAATATATAGTAAAGTGTAATTTATTCCTGTGATCAAAGTCACATGATCCTTCAGAAATCATTCTAATATGCTGATTTGCTGCTCAAGAAACATTGCATGCCATGTAAACACACACACACACTCAGATCTCCTGTAAGATGTCGGCAGGGAAGAAGCCGAGCTTGCGTCCTGTGCTGACCTTCAGATATCCGTTCACCTCGTCACCCTTCTTAACCACAATCTGTGCGAACCAGAGCAAAAGGATACAACAGACAATCAATATTCACTTCCTGTGCTCATGCAAACACACTTCCTGTGCAGATCAAGAGCAAGCCGTGTGAATTTGATACGTGAACGTGACAGAACTGCATTGCAACTACAAGTGTTGTTATTGTTAATCCTAATCCTAAAACTATTAAAAATTGTTTTGTTAAAATAAAATATAAAACAATACTAGTTTAAAGTTGAAATACTAAAATTGATAAAACTAAAACTGGAATAAAAATAAATTAAAGCTAGAAAATAAAAAGCTAATTCAAAATATTTAGTAACACTGAATGTATGGTGTGTGTTTTGCGCACCTGGTCTTTTTTCAGCGTTATTTGTCCCATTTCTCTGTTTCCCACGAAGGAGCGCGTCACTTTGTAAACTCTCTCTCCTGATCGCACACGGATGATGTAGTTGGCCGGAACAAACCCTGATCGATCCCCAATCTTACCCTGAAATGTGGATAAAATCAGTATTCGGTTATGAAAGAATTTAAAGTCATTACTGCAGAATGAGTTTAGAAACGTCCAACAAAAACGTGTTCATAAAGATCTTCATTTGTGTTCTGAAGATGAATGAAGGTCTTACGGGTGTGGAACGACATGAAGGTGAGTAATTAATGACAGAATTTTTATTTTTGGGTGAACTAACCCTTTAACACACACTACTGTTCAAAAGTTTGGGATCACTATAATTTTTTTTTTTTCAAAAGTGACAGTAAAGACATTTATTTATTTATTTATTTATTTATTATTAGGAGTGCAAAACATTCAACATATGGTGAACACAAAACACAAAAACAACAATAAAACAGCAATGATAGTAACAGCAAGCAGAAATGACAAACGGGAAATAGTAGAAGTATATACGTAGCAATAGCATGTATAATAATAATGATAATATTTTGTGATGACGGCAACAGTAATATCAATAATAATAACAATAATAATAATAGTAATACTAAAGATGGTGGTGATGATATTTGTGTTGATGGCAATAATAATATCAATAATAATAATAACAATAACATTAATAACAATAATAATAATAACAATAGTGATACTAATACTAAAGATGGTGATGATAATATTTTGTGATGATGCAACAGTAATATCAGTAATAATAATAACAGTAATAACAGTAGTAATAATAACAATAGTAATACTAAAGATGGTGATGATAATATTTTGTGTTGACGGCAATAGTAATATCAATAATAACATTTATATCAATAATAATAATAATGATAATAATAATAGCAATAATAAAGATGGTGATGATGATAATATTTTGTGATGACGGCAACAGTAAGATCAATAATAATAACAGTAGTAATAATAATAATAATAATAATAATGATAATAGAATAACAATAGTAATAATAATAATGTAATAATGAAATAATGACACATACCCAACACATACCACACCTATCCTAGCTTCTGTGTCAGTGTGCATGTCTGTTTATTTAATTATTTATTTATTTATTTTTTATTTATTTATTTTTTTTCCTTCCCTCATTCACAGTATGATTACTATTTGTATATATATGTATGACATTTATGACAGTAAAGACATTTATAATGTTACAAAAGATTCTATTTCAACTGTTTTCATCATTAATAATCAGAAATGTTTCTTGAGCAGCAAATCATCATATTAGAATGATTTCTGAAGGATCATGTGACACTGAAGACTGGAGTAATGATGCTGAAAATTCAGCTTTGATCACAGGAATAAATTACACTTTACTATATATTCACATAGAAAACAGATATTTTAAATTATAAAAATATTTCACAATTTTTCTGTATTTTTGATCAAATAAATGCAGCCTTGGTGAACAGAAGAGACTCTTTCAAAAACATCTTACCGACCCCAAACTTTTGAACAGTATATCATATATTATAAAAAGTGCTTTAAATGCTTGTAAATGTTGTTTTTTGAATCAAAATCACTTATAAGCGCGAGTTCAGTGTCTGCCGTATGTGAATCACTCACTCTCCACCACTCCTCGTTAGAATCATCGATCACAGTGATTCGATCTCCTGGACTGAGGGACACAAACACAGAGACGGATGAATCGTACAGAGATGGACAGATGATGATGTGTACAGATATAGATGTGCTAGATGAGACTCACTGCACATCTAGGTCGTCCTTCTCTATGGCTTTGAAGCGATACAGGGCGAGATAATAATGAGACTGAGAGAAGACGCCCAGTTTACCCGGCTGAAGCTTCTTACTCTGAAACAAAAGAAGAAAGAACGCTGAACAAGTGTTGATCATCATCATCATCATCATCATCATCATCTGATCTCTGACCTTGTCATCTGCTGCTGCTTTGTCTTTCTTTTCTTCTTGGTTTGCTGGACAGAGAGAAAAGATGAAGAGCGTTTGATTTGAGAGTAAGACCTTCATCTACATCTTCTGTTCTTGACATTCATCACAAACGCAGTGAATGCAGCTAAAATCACCAGATATTAACAACATCCACATGAATCGACTCATATTTCACGTTCTGTACCTCCTTCATCAGCACCTTCCTCTGCTTTCGGTTGTGTCTCCTCTTCCTCCATCATCATCATCATCATCTGGTAATGTGTGCATGTTTACAGTTCATATAGACGTATGAATATGATCTGTTAGCCTCTTATAGATTTATATGAGTTGTAAATATCTTTCTGAAAGTGTTTTCATGCTCACGTTCTTCTTGTCTTCTGACGCTTTCTTCCGCTCCTTGTTGGCCATGATGACACCGATGCGCAGCGTCTCGTACACCGGGTCAGTGCGGTTCGTCTGAGCTACAGATTATTAATCATAATAAATGCTAATTATTTAATATCATTTATTATTTTATGTTTTTAAATATTTATATTATTTAAAATAACACAAATAATAATTATTATAAATGTTAGTTATTAATGATATATTGTTTATATTATTTATCATAACACAAATAATAATTTTATTATAATTATTATTATTTAATATGTTTGTTTTTATTTATTTTTATATTATCATTCAGAATAATAATTTTAAATAAATAAATAAATATTTAAATATTAATAATAATAACAATAATAATAAATGTTAATTCTTTAATATTTTATATAATTGATTTTATTTATTATTTTTATATTATTTATAATAACACAACTAATAAATAATAAATGTTAATTATTTAATGTGATTTATGAATGTTTTTAAAATATTTTATATTATTTATTATTATTTTAATATAAAAATATTTAAAATTCTAAATCATTAAACTAACATTTATTATTATTATTATTATTATTATTATTATAAATTATAATATAAAAATAAGTAAATAACAAAAATAACAACAAATCATTAAATAATTATTATTGTTTTCATATTTGTTATTATAAATAGTATAAAATATATATTTAAAAACGAAATAAATCATATAATTATCATTATTATTATTAATAATATTAATATTTAAATATTACTTATTTGTTACTGTTATGCAAAAAATATTATTATAAATGATAATATAAAAATAAATTAAATTAAATAAGTTTAAAAAAAAAATTATTTTATTATTTAATGATTTATTGTTGTTTTTGTTTTTAATTTATTTTTATATTATCATTTATAATATCATTTATAATAATATTAATATATAATATCATAATTTTACATAACAATGACAAATTAATAATCTTTAAATATTATATAATAATAACAATAATAGTTAAATATTAGATAAATAACCAAAATTAAGTTTAAGCATCAGGTTAACACAAATAAACAATACAAATACCACAGAAGTATCGCTAATCCAGCAGTACTGTACAGAAAAGGAGATGAGTGTGTGACGGTAATGAAGTGAAGTGAGAAGGTGAAATGAATGATGAATTGAGTTCATATTCTCCTCGTTAGAGTTGAATCAGTAGGAAACCGTGTCTGAGAGT
>CM077460.1:32433499-32503499 GCA_039654765.1 Mylopharyngodon piceus | reverse complement strand
AGCTGTTACAATCCTGTTTCTATAGCAACACTCGCAGCAAAATGTCACTTAATGACACGTCATCACTACAATAATTCTCCTCTATATGCCTTCGATAAATATTTAAGAAAAAAAGAGCACCAGCTAAAATTAGCAAGAGTAATAATTTGTTAATACAAGACGAGTGTTTAAAATCTCAATCCGCTAACCTGTAATTATGAGTTTAACAAAGATGTGAAAGTCAGACGCCCTCACTTACAGTAACTCCAGCATGAAGTGAACGCCGCATTAATAAACACCTGCCAATCAGAATCAAGAACGCTCTGCTGCGTGTGATATGAGAATATGATAATCATCAGTTCTTCTGCATTCACAGCTCACTAATGTGAGATTCCTGAGAGATATCTCACAAAAAATCCCAGTGATGATTCTCTCTCAGAGCCGTCTATATTACTGCTGTAATCTTTATCACATTATTATTAACCAGCATTAAAGGGATAGTTCACCCAAAAAATGAAAATTCTGTCATCATTTACTCACCCTCAAGTTATTCCAAACCTGTATGAATGTCTTTCTTCTGCTGAACACAAAGGAAGATATTTGGAAGAAAGTTTGTAACCAGGATGCTTTGGGGCACCATTGACTTCCATAGTAGGAAAAAAAAATACTGAATACTAATTCCCCTAATCTTCAAAATATCTTCATGTTCATCAGAAGAAAGAAATGTATACAGGTTTGAAACAACTCGAGGGTGAATAAATAATGACAGAATTTTCATTTTTGGGTGAACTATCCCTATAAATCAAGTTATTCCACCCATACATAGTAGTACGAGTGAATTGTCTTTGGCCTTGATGACATCATCTGTAATGAAAAGTCGTTTCAGAGGCGGAGCAAGTGAGATATTCTTATACAGTACTGTCACATATATGTTCTGTTATGGTTGAGTTTCATTGTGTTTTAGTTCTGTTCCTGTTTGCCTTGTAATTTGACCCAGTTTCCATGTGTTTAATTAATGATTAATGATTCCGTTCACCTGTCGTGCGTTAATTACTTCATTTAGTCTGAGAAGAACACACACACACACACTATATATATATATACACAGTGCCTTTAAAATCATCATAACCCCTCTGACCTTGTTGTAAAGTGTTACCATTCATCTTTACATATTAATAAATGATGTTGGATTATTTTAATCACTGGTATATATAGGAGCACAAAAATTGGCAATTTCACATCAGTTTTTGCCTTTATAAATGCTGATTTGCTTAATTTTGACGCAAGATGAAATCCATGGACTTTAGGATCAAATCCAATGTTTTATAAATGAGACACCAAGAATATGAATAAAGAAAGTAAAGAGTCTGGATCTTTCTCGTTTGACGAACACGCTGTCATTTCATCGGACATTCATACAGACACGTTTCCCATCAATTCAACACAAAACCCAAACGCTGCAGGAATCTTTGAGTTATCTTTTATATTTTTAAAAACAAACAAAAAATAACAGATTAAATGGAATTTACAGTAGACATTCGCAATCATTGTGCACTTTTAAATACCTCAGATACTTTCTGCACGGCTGTCAACGGAAAAACGCAAACACAACGAGGAGAGGAGGAGGAGCGGGCCGGGAAAAGAGCGTCAACTTATCCACGGGAAAAGAATCACTGAATATATAGATTATTTCTTATAATCCTTACATCACTTATATAAATATACTGAACCGAGAAAAGAAGATTCATCTGAGAGAGAGAGAGAGAGAGAGAGAGAGAGAGAGAGAGAGAGAGAGAAAATAAACGGCGCAATACAGAAGTCCACAACAGCGTTAAGGCAAAACAGAAAGCAAGAAACGCTAGAAAGTGAAAGAGGAAGAAATCCAAAGTGAACAGAGAGAAGATGAGGAGAGAGAGATCTCACCGGAGGAAGAGAGACAGACGGAGACCGATGGAGAAAAACGAGAGACGAGAATGATGATCCTTTCATCATTTACTCATCCTCATGTTGCTCCAAACCTGTGTGACTTTATTGGAAGAACATCTGAGCTTTATTAAGTATCGTGTTTAATATATTCCAAGTCTTCTGAAGTCATACGAGGCTTTACATCTCATCTAAAGCTCTGAAATGATGTCAAACACCACTGACTCTTAATCATACACATTATCTTTATAACAACATTTTGATGTTTTTTCAGAACGATCTTCATTGTGCTCCACTGAAATAACGTCAGATGGGTTTGGAACGACATGAGAACAAAGACAAGACCTTCATTATCGTCCGAACTCTCCCTTTAAGACGCCCGCTTGTGTCTATGAGTGTGTGCGCGTGTCATACGATACACATACAACGCAACACGCTTCTGTGTCACATGTGCTCTTCTGTTAATGATACAAAATAATAAAAAAGATCCCTAAGGAACATCAGGATGATCTCTTCCCTTTGACGTGATCTTCGACTTCCTCTCCGTCCTGCGGTCTCTCTCTCTCTCCTGACTCACTGTGAGCTCGCTCTCTCCAGCACGCGCAAGTCATAGTTCTTTTTTGTGGCGCGCAGTTTGAACAAACTCCCGCCGCTGTTGTTGAGTTTGAAGGAGGCGCTCTGGGCCGCCATGGTGTTGGGGAACACGGCCACGACGGTGTACAGGTGAGCGGGGTCGCTGCCGTCCCCCCGTCCTCCACCGCCGGGGCCCCGGGGACACTGAGGGTCCTTCAGCCACTGGATCTTGGCGCCGCAGAGCGAGAGCTGGTTGAAGAGCTTCTCGGCCTCCGGACGGGAAATGCCCTCGGGAAGGTCAGTCACCTCCAGCACCCGACTCACCACTAGAGGGAGACAAGGAGAGATCGCTTTAGTGTTGTGTTCTGGCCCTTTTTGACCTGAAAAATTTTACCCAAAAAAATCTAGTTTATGTTTTTGCATTGGACTAAAACTTACTGACTTTGCTTAAACAGGGTAGAACAAAAAAAATTTGATCATTTTTGTACTTTTTCAGGGGGGTTTCCCACCTTGTTAAACTTGTGGTGTTCCAGTTATACAGTTTTCAGGGTTGAATGAGCAGATTAAATGTGTTTGGTCTCTTACCCACGTCAGTAGTTCCCAGGTCTGTAGAGGCAGATTTGAGCGTTTGTCTCTTACCCCGCGCTCCGTGCTTCATCACTCCCTGACTCTGAGGAAACACACACACAGACAGACATGTGTTCAAGTCCTTGACATGGTGTTTAGTAAAGAGTAACTGTTTTTTTTTAGTAGTCGATGCTGATACAGACAATGTGCAATCAAAAGATCAGAGATCACACTGAACATATGACATTCATAGTCCATTTTAAACCAGTATTTAAACGACGATTTAGGGAAAACTCTAGGGTAACGTATTCATTTCTTACCGACTCCAAACTTTTGACCATTAGTGTATATTTATGCTGATAATATAATTTGTAATGAAAACATTAGTAATAAATTAGAAAAATGCAAAACGGATAAATCTTCACTAGTGGTCTCAAGAGCTCTGGACCCCGCTGTATTAACAGAGCAGTGTGGCTCAATTTAAATACTGAAAAAAGCAAACAAAATTAGTTAAATTTACATGAACACTTTTTTTTTTTTTACTCAAAATTCACTAAAACAGACCATCCATTAAGAAAACTGTATACTTAGAGTAGTATATATATATACTTCATGTATACCTGATGGGAGCTGTAAGAGGACTGGTTGTGGTTGTGCATGATGGGAGGAGGACACAGACTGTACTGCAGCGGCTGCCCCAGTAAAGAGTAGCGCCCATCTGCTGAGACACAAACACACACTCAGTGAAGGTCAACGGCAACACCATCAGGTCACTGGGGCAGTACGACTCGCACACAAGCACGTGCACTCTCGCCCACTTTCGCCAGCGCAATCTCTTGCCCGCGCACTCTCGCCCCGTACATTCTTGCACACACTCGCCTGCGCACTTTTGTCCTGCACACTCTCGCCAGCGCACTCCCGCCCCATACATTCTTGCACACACTCGCCCGCGCACTATCGTCCTTGCACACTCCCGCCCCATACATTCTTGCACACACTCGCCCGCGCACTATCGTCCTTGCACACTCTCGCACACACTCACCCGCGCACTCTCGCCCCGTACATTCTTGTACACACTCGCCCGCGCAATATCATCCTGCACTATCGTCCTGCACTCTCGCACACACTCGCCCGCGCACTCACCCCATACATTCTTGCACACACTCGCCCGCGTACTATCGTCCTGCACACTCTCGCCCTGTACATTCTTGCACACACTCGCCCGTGCACTATCGTCCTGCACACTCTCGCACACAATCGCCCGCGCACTCTCGCCCCGTACATTCTTGTACACACTCGCCCGCGCAATATCATCCTGCACTATCGTCCTGCACTCTCGCACACACTCGCCCGCGCACTCACCCCATACATTCTTGCACACACTCGCCCGCGTACTATCGTCCTGCACACTCTCGCCCTGTACATTCTTGCACACACTCGCCCGCGTACTATCGTCCTGCACACTCTCGCCCTGTACATTCTTGCACACACTCGCCCGTGCACTATCGTCCTGCACACTCTCGCACACAATCGCCCGCGCACTCTCGCCCGTGCACTATCGTCCTGCACACACTCGCCCGCGCACTCTCGCCCCGTACATTCTTGCACACTCTCGCCCGCGCACTATCGTCCTGCACACTCTCGCCCGCGCACTCTCGCCCCGTACATTCTTGCACACACTCGCCCACGCACTCTCGCACGCACACTCTTGCACACACGAGCACTATCGTCCCGCACACACGAGCACTATCGTCCCGCGCACACGAGCACTATCGTCCCACGCACACGAGCACTATCGTCCCGCGCACACGAGCACTATCGTCCCGCGCACACGAGCACTATCGTCCCGCGCACACGAGCACTATCGTCCCGCGCACACGAGCACTATCGTCCCGCGCACACGAGCACTATCGTCCCGCACACACGAGCACTATCGTCCCGCGCACACGAGCACTATCGTCCCACGCACACGAGCACTATCGTCCCGCGCACACGAGCACTATCGTCCCGCACACTCTCACACACACTCTCCCGCACACTATCGGCGCTGGCAGCTTCACTTTTCTACAATGGAAGAGAGTGAAGGTGTGTCGTCCATCTTATTTTTTAGTCTATGGTTCTGATTGATTGTGATTTTGCTGTGCAGCTTTTTGCTTTCAGTGTGGACAGAAAAATGAGTCCATGTCAAGGCCTGTTCACACACACAATGTCAGATTTGATCTCTTGTAGACGTGTCTAATGTAGTAATGAGCGCGTGTACCTTGTGCTGGCCCACCGGGCCTAGGGAACTGTGAGATGAGAGGCAGCGGGCCGAGACCCGGACACACGGTGTTCACACTGCCAGACGGAGAGGGTGCAGGAGACTGTGTGGGAGACGCCAGCGGGCTGTTGAGCTGAGTGCTGACCTACACACACACACAATATGATGATCAGAGTGTGAGTCATCCTGTTGGATCAAATGCATTCACAAATGTAGCCAAAAATACTGTGTGAAATACCTGGTGCTCGGGTTTGCTGGGTCTCTGCTCCACACTGTAGTACTTACAGGGGTTCCATTGCACCAGTGGAGGATTTTGGGTAGGCTGCGGTCCATTAGGAACGCTGAGCTGCATAACCATGACACTGGGACCGGGAGGCGGGACCCCTACAACACATCAACACAAATGTGTCAATCACTCTGAATTCAAAATAAACTAGGTAACAGTTCTGATACAGTTCCTTTGTTATAGATCTGATAACAAAGGAAAACTACTCTTAAAGTGGCCCAATTCTGCTTTTTCAGATATTATCTTTCATTTAGTGTATAATACTGCTGTTTATGAATGTAAAAGGTCTGCAAAGTTCCAAAGATCAAAGTGCAGATAAATTTGATTCTGAACTGAAACGAGTCGTCAGTAATTCAGTCTCACTTCCTGCTCAACCTATGTAGGTCATTTGCATAACGCCAGCCTAAGGTTTTCATAGGGTGCCAGCCAGCAGTGTCTGCTTTGCCCCGCCCTCAATCACTGTAGTTGTATCTGAGACTGGAAGAGTTTGGTTCGTGTTGTTCATGTCGAGAAGACGCTGTTTTCTGCTGCCAAAGCAAATCCACTTTGATGAGATTGATATGGTAAAACTGTTACTGTTCGTATCACTGTGTATCAAGTGCTGAGATTCAGATATGATAATGAGCGTTTGGTTTAAGATCAATCACAGCAGACTGGGCCATCTGACCAATCAGAGCAGAGCAGCTCTCAGAAAGGCGGAGTTTAGAGAGACTGAATCCTTGATCGAAGTGTTTCAGATACTGTGAGAAAAGAGCTGATGCTGCAGAGGATATTATGAGAAAATTAAAGTGTTTTTTGACCTCCAAGCACCAAAACAAAATTAGGAACCTTTAAAATAGCATAACAGGGTCACTTTAAATGATTTAAATATTGGTAAATGTTTAGCTATTGGGCAGATAATGCAGATATTTACTGATGCACAATGGGTAAATTATTTGTAAATTGTAGTTAATATATTGTTCATATGTTCATAACTGATCATGGTGGTTTTCTGTATTATTTCAGTATTATAGTATAGTATTAAAACTACTACAGTATTTATTAATATTTTGAATTTGCTTTTTTTTTTTCCAGTTAGGGTTACGTTTTCAGTTTTAGTTTTAATTTTTATTAATTTTGTTTTGTGCTTTTGCAACTTTTCAGGGGTTTTTTAAATGTCTTTTTAAGCCTTACTTTTATTTAGTTTGAGTTTCACTTCAACTTATTTCAGCTAGTTGCCAAAACAAAAATGAGAAATGTTGCTAAGTTTTTCCATGTAATATTTTATTATATTTCCACGTAATATTAAATATAAAGTTTTCAACTTAAACTTATTTCAATTAGTTATCAAGGAAATCTTTCTATTTTTTTAAGTAGGTTTTTGATGTAATATTTTATTTTCTTTCAGCTTTATTTATTTTTAGTAGTTTGTTTTAATTGCAGTTTTAGGTAACAATATGAATGCTGTAGCATGCATGTGTCCAGGGTGGTTGTGGGATACCTGAATACTGCTGTTGTATTGGCTGTGGGCTGCAGGGTGAGGCAGACTGGGTCATCTGGTACTGATCTGAAGTGGGCGGCTGCAGGTAACCCACAGATGGACTGAAACACACACACACAGGAATTGGGATTGCGAATAAAGCAGCGTTTCCATCCCATGTGTTAAAGACAATAACGTCACTTCCTAGGAAACTGTCATGTTCTCGTGCGTTCGGATGCTGGTGTTTGGGAACGCAATCGTGTGAGACGCTTCTGGAAGGAATTAAACCAAATCATACTGATGTCAGACTTTGACTCAGGTGTTTCAGAACCACCAAACCATCATTTGAGATGCTGCGATGTGATTGGTCTGCTGGTTAGTCCAGTTATCCAATCACAGCCTCTGCTGAGGCAAAGTTGTTGCACATCAAGGGATTTATTGTTCCCCATCATGGTTTATGCGCACATTTTCTTATTGAATAAAAAAATTATATAGCATACTTTTTGTATGCACATTTTAAGATTTTATCCGCATCTTGCTGTTTCCATTCAGCGTTTTTTAATACATCTCAAAATTCATATTATTCATATTACTGATTTAAAGGTGCAGTAAGCGATTTCTGATAAACGCTGTTGAAAGTCAATCGGACTGAGTGCCAAAACACACTTGTAGCCAATCAGCAGTAAGGGGCGTGTCCACTTATTAGGGGGGAGGTGCCTATGTTGCATAGCAGGCTTGCGAATTTTGGGGCGGAGCCATCAAGATAGGGGTGTGGTCCTTTTGGGTAGGGGCGTGTTTGTTTTGGTGATTTTAAATAACTTTTCTCAGAAATCGCTTACTGCACCTTTAATAGATTAAATCATTTATTTTGATCATGTATGTGGAAAAATGATTATTTTCAACCTTCATTCTGTCTGAAATGATCTGTTTTTAAGACGCGGCTCCTTTAAGGCTCGTCAGTAAACGGCCACTGCTATGATTGGCTAGCGTTAACGTGTGTGTACCTTGTGCTGTTCTGTTGTGTGGGTGTCAGTACACTGTAGTAGACGGGCATGGGCGCGGCAGTCGGCATGGCTCCCTGTACTGACTGGCTGACGGGCACCATGACGGGCTGCTGGTACTGCTGCTGCACCACAGACTGACTCTCATTGGCTACAGGAACCTGCGACGGCACATGGGTGGAGCTGTCAGTCACAGATGCACACGCATCCACTCACACACACACACGCACGCACACACACCTGATAGGAGGGCATGGGGGGGTACTGGACCATCATGCTCTGCATCTGTCCGTTCATGCCCGTGCGCTGTGTGCTCATCATACTGGCGCTCTGAGGCTGCTGTACTCCCATCATGCCCTGGTACGCAGGCTGCTGACTGGTCATCATGGGCTGGAGCGGAGCTGCTCGCGGAAAACAAAAGCACATCAGACTTCAAACCACTCATGAGGGAGTTGTTCAGAGCGAATCAATGAACTTTAATATGAGACATCAATATAAGAGAGCATAAAAACGGCAGGAGTCTTCTGAGACAGACGGACAGAAGCCCATTCAGTCCACACAAGAACAAAAATCATGCTTTAGCAACCCTCTACAATGGCCAAGAGTTGACAGAACTGTCACTTTCCCTTCACACTTCAGTGTGTCCGTAGAGGGTTATTTAGTAAATCATAATTATGACTTGAAAAGGTCATAATTACGACATAAAACATCAAAATTATGACATACTAAGCCATAATTATGAGGTCAAAATTATAAGAAAAAAAATTGGATTTTTCATTATCATAATGTTGACTTTTCAATTTCATAATTTTGACTTTAAACTTATAATTTCGATTTGTCAATTTCAACTGCCTTGAACCAACTAATTTTTTTATTTCATAATTGTGACTTTTTATGTCATAATTTTGGCTTTCAATCTCATAATTGACGTTTTAAACTCAAACTCAATTTGTTATTTTCAACTAATAATTATGAGTCAATTTAACTGACTTTTCTCATAAATATTTAATATCATAATTACAACATTTTCATAATTTCGATTTGTCTTTCGATGTCATAAATTTCACATTTTAGTCTCATAATTTTGACTTTTTAAACTGTTGATTTGTAAATTTCAACCATCTAATAATGACTGTCAATTTCGACTCATAATTTTGAGTTTCTCATAATTATGACTTTATATCAATTTTCTCAATTCGATTTCATGTCATAATTTTGACTTTTTAAACAATTTCAATTTGTAGAATTCAACTACCTTGAACTAAGTAAATTTTTTCTTATGATATACTTTTCATTATCATAATTTTGACTTTAAACTTATTTAAATTTGTCAATTTCAACTACCTTGAACTAACTAAATTTTTTATTTCATAACTGTGACTTTTTATGTCATAATTATGACTTTCAAATTCAAATGACTTAATTTTTTAAACTCTAAATTCGATTTGTCAGTTTCAACTAATAATTATGAGTCAATTTCAACAGTCATAACTTTGACTTTTCTCATAACAATTTTTATCATAATTACAACATTGTCATAATTTCAATTTGTCTTAGGACTTGCAATGTCATATATTTGATATTTTAGTCTCATCATTTTGGCTTTTCAATCTCATAATTTAGATTTTTTTAAACCCATAATTTTGATTCATCAGTTTCAACTATTTTATGACTTGATGTCATAAATTTGACTTTTTCGTCTCATAATTTTGACTTTTTAATACTCAATTTCGATTTGTAAAATTCAACTATCTTTGAATTTTGACGTCATAAACATCAAAATTGAAGTCATGAATTTGACTTTTTAGTTTCATAATTTTGACTTTAATCTTATTTTGATTTTTTAAAACTCAATTTGTCAATTTCAAACATCTTATAATTATGACTTACGATATCAATTTTGACATTTATCTCAAAACTTTTTACATCATAATTTTCATGATCTCTTAATTATGACTTTTTGTGTCATATTTGTGACTCATAATTAGGGCCCTATCATAATTTCGACTTACCTTGTATTTATGACTTTTTTAATGATAATTATAAATTTACCAAAGCATGATTTTTACTTGCATGGTGATAAGGGATTTCCTGGAATCTGATGAGCTCCAAAACCATGTGAGCTTGTTTTATAGGGAGGATAATATGATGTTGTCTAGAAGTTCTAGCTATAAAAGCACACCGAACAGGAAGTGAGGTCACACTGACCGGAGGGCTGTGCCGGCGGAGGCAGCGGCTGAGATCGCTGCGTGGGGAACGACACCTGGTGAGAGATGGAGCGGTACTGCTGGCCGGAATTAGGATACTGTCCTGCGGTGGAGTAATACTGCACCTGGATCTGAGAGAGGAGAGAGTGTGATGACACACGGCAAACACACTGCGCCGCTTTATCTTTGATGAGTTACTACACAGACAGTGAACAGTCAGTGAGCTGAAATCTAGATTAATGAGGGAAGTTTCTACATCACTTGTTAACCATAAGCAGCTTCACTTTGTGCAGAGCCCAGCAAACACCCCCTAAAATAAGATCTTCCTCGGCTTGACTTGTTTGTGATGCATCCTGCTCTGTACTTCCACATTATTAAATAAATGATAAATGATTCTCCTGCTGCACATTATCAAACCCAGCAGACCCTGCAGGAGTGAGAGCGAGATGCACAAATGTGCACAGCAGGTGTGTGTGTGATTACAGCACGTCTTCACAAACATCCCACAAGAATCACACTTAGCATCGCTCTCACACTAAAGTTGTCTAACTAAAGTTTTCCATCACCATTGTGCCAACTTCCTGTTTTCTCTTCAGAGAGCCTGGTAATATTTTGCACGGGAAATTACAGCTACCTCGGGATTGTAGCCGAACACATTTCACAGGCGGTGATTTGTTTCTAAATTCTAAGTGTTCCCTGACTGGACTGGAGAGATGATGATAATAAAGCAGCACAAACATGATTCAGAGACACAGAAGGTGAAGCTACAGGACTGAGATGTGTGAGCATGTGAATTAATGCTGGTTTCTGTGAAATACACTACCGTTCAAAAGTTTGGGGTCTGCATTTATTTGATCAAAAATACAGTAAAAATTGTGAAATATTTTTATAATGTAAAACAGCTGTTTTCTATGTGAATATATAGTAAAGTGTAATTTATTCCTGTGATCAAAGCTGAATTTTCAGCATCATTACTCCAGTCTTCAGTGTCACATGATCCTTCAGAAATCATTCTAATATGATGATTTGCTGCTCAAGAAACATTTATGATTATTAGTGTTTATATTTTTGTGGAAACTGACATTTTATTTTTCAGGATTCTTTGATGAACAAAGTTCAAAAGAACAGCATTTATTTGAAATAGAACGTTATAAATGTCTTTAATGTTACTTTTGATCTATTTAATGCGTCCTTGCTGAATAAAAGTATTAATGTCCTTCAAAAAAACCTAACTTGTGAGCGGTTCTGTGTTGTACCTGCTGAGGTGGAGGCGGTGGCTGCATGTAGCCCTGAGCGGGCGGCGCGGTCTGCAGGATGGGCTGTGATGGAGGTGGCGGCGGTGGAGGCGGGTGCGCGTGTGGAGCCGCGGGCTGGTATCCAGAGGGCGGCGGGGGCATGATGTAGCTGGGCTGCGGTGGGGGATGCTGGGATAATACGGCGGGCGGAGGTTGGTATAGGCTGGGCGGCTCTGGTGCCTCGCTGGAGCCCTGACGGCTTAGAGACATCTGCCCAAAACCTGCAGTCAACTCATCACCCTGAAGACAGAGAGAGAGATCAACATGGGCTCTGTTTCAATTCCTAGTGAGCTACTTCCCTGTCTATATAGGCAGCATCCTTATAGTCATTAAACATCACATGTGACTGATCTGAAATGCTCTTCATGTGCAGCTTCTCTGTTAATGACATACTCACAAATGAAGCTCCTCACGTAAAGTTTCGTCTAACGTTTACAACCGATTCAAATAGAGTTAGAATGACCATAAAATTCAAGATATCAGGGCAAAAACGTCCCTGTATGAGATTTTGTCTCATATTTATATATGACATAGTTAAGCAATATCACATGAGTGCAAACGTGTTAATATTGTGTTATATTTTAGACAATATTGTCTGTTTTTGCTCAATTTTGCCAACGAAAATATTACCTGTAAAGCCAGAGCAGAACTGTTGTGTCTCCGAGCAGAGCAGTGATACGTTTCTGAATGAATGCGTGTTTTGAGCGAATCAATCGGATGAATCAATGATTCAATGGTCCATTCATAAAGAGAGCCATTTACTTTATTCCTGAATGAATCAGCTGTTTGAACGAATCGAATGAATGAATGACTCAATGACTTACTCATTTAGACATTTACCGCCACCTAATGGCAGTTTTAGTTTCTTATTTACAATATCATTTCATGAAAAAAATTCTTTCATATTTCCATATGGATAAAAAACAAAAAACAACCAAAAAAAAAAAAAACATTAAATGTATAGTTCATCATTTTATCACCATTTACTCACCGTCATGGCAGTTGAAGTCTAAAAGTTTATGTGTAATAAATTATGTTGAATCAAAAAATATATGTCTTTCCAAAGCTATTTGTAATATCTATTTGATGCGTTTCTCGTTTAACAGACTTTAAATGATCTTATTAGGGTAATTTCCAAATTTGATGATTAATTTGCGATTAATTAGATTAATAATCGCCACAGTGTAATTAGATTAAAAATTGTAATCGCTTAACAGCCCTAATGTATATATAAATGTTTGTGATTCTTTAAAGTTATTTAAATATTTTTACAAATATATTTTTAAATTATATATATATATATATATATATATATATTTTACATAAAGTCCACAAGACAAAAAAAAAAAAAAAAAGCTGAATTTATTAATATGACCTAATTCAAAAGTTTGTGAACCACTGATTCTTAATACTTTGTGCGGTTACCTGGATGATCTACGATCTACCCCCCGGCTCTTAATGCATCGTGTTTCCTTGTGGAGCATCAGTGAATGTTTGAACCTTTTTTAATAGTTGTGTTTGAGTCCCTCAGTTGTCCTCAGTGTGAAAAGACGGATCTCAAAATCATACAGTCACTGTTGTAAAGGATTTTTCTGAAGAACAGAGCTCAGTTTAACTGCTCAGGACAAACAAGGGACTCATGAACAACCATCACACAACAAACAAACAGTCGTAGATCATCAGGTAACGACACAGTATTAAGAACCAATGGTTCGCAAACTTCTGAATGGGGTCATTTTAATAAATTCAGCTCAGGACAGTATTAAATAAAAAAATAACATGCATTTTGTATGATTATTATTTTGTTAAAATTTTTCACATTTTCACAGATTATGCAAGTGGTTCACAAACTTTTTCTTGCAACTGTATACATATGCATGTGTGTGTGTGTTTTTGTTTAAATATTATTTAAAAGTATTATTTATATATAATATTTTAAATATGTCATATTTACATTTTCTTATCTCTTCATTAATAGTTATTGTATTGAATATTATCTAATGCGAGGCACTTTGAACAGAATCAGCAGATTTTCCCTTTAAAATCAGTGCAAAAACACCCAAACAATTCACTACTAGCTACAACATCCTATTACAAGCTCAAAAAAAGAAGATCCAGAGAGAACAGATGAGGGGAAATGAAGGGAAAGATGCAGGAGAGCGAGAGGAGCAGTGTTCTAGTACCATGTTGTACTGCTGGGAAGGAGAAACAGGCAGGATGACCTGAGGGCACGAAGGGTTTGAATAAGACACAGCCTGCGCAGACGGCTGCAGAGACGCCACCGGCTGCAGAGAGACAGAGAAAGAACAGAGGAAGAGACGTTTAGGAGGAAACCAGATGAAAGAATCGTGTTAGAGGGATGCAAACGGAGGAAATGTTCTGTTCATGTACAGATCAGTGCTGAGAACTAAAATACATCTGGCATTAGTTCAGCTGTGCTCAGAATACTGACAGCATTTGAAGCAGCAGCATTTTAAAATGACAAGCCGCCACAAAGTAACAACCAGCATCAATGACTGCGCCAAACACATGCACTTTCATTATAAAATTCCTCATGAAATAAGTATAAAAAATTTAAAAAAAAGCACAAAAGCACATCTAACAGTGTGATAATGTGCTTCACAGCACAGCAGCTCACCTGAGGCATCATGTGATTGTGTGCGCTGATGGTGTGTGTGTGGGACGGGGTGGGCAACAGCGGCTGGCTGGCGCTCTGAGGGGCGGCGGAGGGGCAGTTCGGGGGACACGGCAGGAGACCGCGGCCCTGCTGGGGCGGCTGTGTTGGCGCACAGAGATCTGGAGTGACCGTGGGAAGACCTGAGCGGTTACAGAGAGGACAGAGGAGCATTAATGTATATGACAGTGAGACATGATAATCAGTTCTCAGAGAAAAGTTCACGACTAAACGAAAGAACACCACCGTCGTAATTCAAATGCTTTAATGCAAAATATCATCCCTAAAATTTAAGGCATATACTGGGATGTGTCTTACCTGGAATAGAGCATAAAACAGACATAAAACTTGATTTAGCAGCATATAAAAAAATTATAATAGTGTTTGCACTACAGCTAAGATGTCAGATATTCTTATGAAAATAAGACATTTAAAAATAAAATTAGATTTTAAATTTTATCCCCCTTATTCTGAGATTTTAATGCTTATTTGAGGAAAAAAAAAAAACAAGCAAATATACAAATAAATAAATATACAAAAATATTAGCTAGGGCAAAGCGTACTTGGAAGAATAAATAAATAAAATAAATGAATAAAAATAAATAAATATTATATCAAAACATTATTAAATAATAAATAAATAAATAAAATTACAAATATTACTACATTTTTCTACAAGTATGTTTCTTCCTGTTTTGGGAGAAAATTTTAATTATTTACATTTTTTTATTTAAGTATTTTTTATTTTATTGTATTTTATTTTTTATTTAATTTATTTTTTTTAACTTTATTTTTTTTATCTTATTTTAATTTCTTTAATTTATTTTTAAATTTTCTTTATTTTATTTTATTTTACTTTATTCTTATTTTGTATTTTATTTTATTTTATTTTATTTTTTGTTTTATTTTATTTTATTTTTATCCCAAGTAAGTTTATTCCTGTTTGGGGAGAAACATACTTGAAGTGTTTATTATAAATAACAAATATTATAAAATAACAAATAAATAATATAACTTTAAATAATATTTATTTATTTTCTCCCAAGTATGTTCATTTTCTTTTTTGGGGGGAGAAACATACTTGGAAGATAGAAAAAAAGAAAGAAAAAAAGAAAGAAAAAAATAATAAATAAATATTTTCCCAGGACTGATTCTTCCTGTTTTGGGATAAAAATTAAATAAATAGATAATATTTATTTATTTTCTCCAAAGTACGGTTCTTCCAAGCAAAAAAAGACTTAAGTATTTTACATTTTTTGCACAAACAATTAAAGATAAAACAAGCAGCAGGATTTCAGCCCTTTGCCTCGTTCTTAATATAATAAGATCATGGTTTTGACATGATGGATGAGCTGCTAAATTGTGCTGATGGGAGGGATTTTCACAAGCACATTCAGCAGGAATTAAACTGGCCAACTTCATATAAACGGTGTTAATAATTAATACGCAACACGGAGCGGCTGTGTCGGTGTGCCACCTGTGCGGGAGCCCCTGGCGCTGCCCTGCGAACCCTTGCTGCCCAGACTGTCTCCGCGCGTGAGGATGGAGATGCCGCTGAAGCTGCTGGCTTTGGTGACTGGAGGTCTCAGCGTGCGGTTGGAGCTGTCCGAGTCCGTGCTGCTCCACGGACGAGGCTCCAGACTCTTCATGTCGCTGTCGGTGCTGCTCTGGCGACTGCTGGATGCCCGACTGGAGCTCTCCCTGTTGCCCCTGCGGACGGGAGGAGAATAAGACAAACAGAGCTCTGTGAACACAGACACAAACACAAACGAGAGACACACACACAAACATGCAGATCCATCACAGGAGCTCTACACACACTCAGTTGCAAGATATCAGACACGAACAGGATAAAAGTGCACACGTACCGACACGAACCCAAACATTAAAACTCACAAAGACAAACATACAAACAGACCAGGGCTGCACCGTACGGCCAAATCCACCGCACTCGCATTTAATGCACCGATACACACCTGCAATGTGGTTTGCAGTGCTCCTCATGCAGTGATGCAAGTTTCTAGATTAATGCATGTTTGAAAACATCATCCGACCTTCTCAATTAGTGTAAGTTATGAGTTTTATTTACCGTGCAGCCCTATGATAGACATGAACACACACACACAGATCCATCACTGTTAAACTGATGCATACACACTCAGATCTGTGTGCTGCGCTGCCCTCCTGCACAAGAGCAGCTGTCGAGAAAACCAATAATCAATCAATCAATCAATCAATCAATCAATCGTGTATTTAACAGCTAAAAGATACTAAAAACAGTTCCAGAGTTCAGTAAATGTTTGGTAAATTACAAAGATCATCTCTTAGAAAGCCCTCGTCTGTCTGTGTGAGACTTTCATCACACTTCATGTGCAATTTTCCAAACACCGCATGCAGAAACTTCTTCAGAGACGTGATGTGACATGATGCAACAGACTAAACTCAAATACTGTGGAAAAAAGGCTTAAAAATGCACATTAGCATTAGATGATTAAAACTACTGATCTGTAAAACACAACCTGGTGATGAACTGGGACTGGAGCTGACGTTTATCTTCCAGAACATCATCTCAGTGCTTTTTACATTTTGCACATAGAAAGCTATAATAGTGGACACTTTACAAACTTCTTTTTACCCCAAAGCAAAGATTGAAAGATAACTTCACAGTGAGTATATCAGGGCCTTACACAAAACAATCAGGGCATCAACAAAAAGATTAAATTAGATCCACTACAACACAAAAATTACCAGAATAAAGACAATAAACAGTGTCTATTTGATTGGACGAGAGACCACAAGGGCAAAAATATGACTTATTTACTCCTGCTTACGAGAATCACCATCAGAATGAACCCTGTTATGAACCCCATTCTACTGGGAAACCCAACAAACCCTGTAATCTGTGTGTTTCTGCAGTGTGTGTGTGTGTGTAATTAATGAAGGATCTATTTTAAGCTGCAGCTGCGCTCACTGCAGACCAACAGACACACAACGCTCCGTTCTTCCATGAGCGAACAACCGCTCCCATAATCATGAGGATGAGGTCAGGAATATGATGCAGTAACGCCACGCATTCAACACCGATGCAGGAAGACACACTCCAGAAATGCGACACTGGCGTTATTGTTATATAAGGAAACACACATTCACGTTGTAGTACGGCAAGCAACCAACAGATCCAGAATGTCCTGTTTTGTAACCATAGCGACTGGCAGGGCTGGGCGGCATGATGGGATATAGAGACTGACGGCAGGTTTACATGTGGAAGTGATGAAGATATGTGTAATAATGTGAAAATATAGAGCAGGACATGTCCTAAACAAAAGTTAAGAGATGCAAAATTAAGAACAAATTTGTTTCCAAGCAATAGAGATGAATATGGATCATCCAATCAGAAATTAGAGGCTGTCTTTATACCCTGTAAAAATGATTTTTCAAAGTTGTAAATAAAAAAGATTATTAGAGTACTATTTCAGTCTTTCTACAACAAAATTTTACATTTCATTCAATGTGTTACTTGTAGTTTCTATGTTACTATTTGTGAAATTTACTAGAAATTTATGAGGGAAAATTGTTTTAAAGTAAATTCGACAAAATTCAATATATATATATATATATATATATATATACACATACATATAATTTTAAATATAATTAGATTAATTATATTAAATTAATAAGTTTAATAAATTGAGTAAAATGTATTACATGCATCTATTATTATTATGATTTATATTATTATTAACTATATTAACATAGTAATTATACATAATTACAATATTAATTTATAAAATTTATGTATATTTTTAATTAATTATATTAATATATATTAAATTCATAATTATAATATAATAATTTGATAATATAATTATATTATGAATAATTTACTTTGATCACACCACCCACCCCTACTGACCACTTCCTCACACACACACTCATATACACTCAAACTCTCACACACACTCACACACACTCACACACACACACTCATATACACTCAAACACACACTCTCACACACTCTCACACACTCTCACACACTCTCACACACTCTCACACACTCTCACACACTCTCACACACTCTCACACACTCTCACACACTCTCACACACTCTCACACACTCTCACACACTCTCACACACTCTCACACACTCTCACACACTCTCACACACTCACACACACTCTCACACATTCAAACACACACTCTCACACACTCTCACACACTCTCACACACTCTCACACACTCTCACACACTCTCACACACTCTCACACACTCTCACACACTCTCACACACCAAAATGCAGTTGCATATCAGAGTGCAGTGATGCTGGTCCGTTTCCAGAGACTGAAGTACACAGCAGCCATGCACGGGCCCCTAGCAACCCGACAGTGCACTGAGCCAACGCAAAGCAACACATGGTCACCACGGAGACGCGCATGGCAACACACAGCAGAGACAGTACCTAAAAATCTGCCTCCTCTTTTGAGAGGATGAGGAGTAGCCGTCAGTGGACAGTCTGTAGGGGTCACATTGGAGAAAACAGTGTCCGTGGGTTACAGGAAGAGTGTGTGTGTGTGTGTGTGTGTGTGTGTGTGTGTAGGGGACCCACACATGAAAACACACTCATTCTAGACTCATCTACAGTGTTAGAGGACGAGAGGAAGGAATGATGTGATTGACACAGCTTCATCTCCTCTCTCAGAGCTTCGAGTTTTCCCTCTCTAATGTTCTCTGATCATGCACATGCATTTAATGCTCTGAAAACATCTGGTTTCATGTGACGTCTTCATCAGTGTTGGGAATGCTGCTGATTTAATCATTTAATCATTAATCACTACAGTAACATTATCTACGGACGGATCAGGGTTAGACCAGCATGACATGAGAAACATCAATTCAAATGAGTTGGACATTAAATCGTTACATTGCATCACTGTTTCCAGCATGAGTTACATCAGAGCTTTTGTTTCATGAAAAGACAACTTTATAAAATAACGAATAATCTTTATTCGATATTTATTTAAAATAGTTAAAAGAATTACACTAACTTAAAATTATAAAATTAAAAATGCTTATTATTGAAAGTACTTTGGTTGTACTATGCTCAGACAGTAATACCATATTCACCATGGTATTTACATTGTAAATGTACATTAATCAAACTATTAAGGGGTTTTAAAGGCACTTTAAAAAAAACAAACCTAAATAAAATCTAATTTAGTATAACTATAATGACCTAATCATGTATGTTTTTTGGTCTTGTAAATCAAACGCTGATCAGAACAATTCCTCATTTGCTAAACAACCAACTGGATTAAACTGTCAAACGTATAGTTGTGTGTTAACTATCAGTTCTGCAGGTTAAAGAGACGGATTGATGTCTTACCTGTTATCATTGATGTATCCATTCTGTGAGGACTGTAACGAAAAATACAACAGACACATCTGCATATTATTGCTTTGATCAATCCCATCTTCTGCACTGATTTGAAAGTAATTAAACATGATTTTATGAATTATGAATTATGAATGAACTTATGGATTCTGTAAAGCTGTTTACTGGGTTATTGTGTTTTTTTTTTTGTGTGTCTTTTTGAGCTTGACAAATGTGGTCACTATGAACTACTAATTGTCCAAAATCAAAAACTTTATGTTCCAAAGAAGAAAAAAATAGCAGCTTCAAAACTTTAATCACTGAAACATGCATGTACTGTGAAACCGCTGTACAAATAAACACGAATTGAACTGATTTGATCAGCATACGGACGGCATCATGTGTGTTTTTGAGTGAACCATTCCTCTGGTGCTCTTCGGTCACTTTAGACCGAATTTTTTTTTTTAATTTTATGGTATGACACTTGGTGACTTTTGTGGCACTTGCTTTGTAAGCACAAATTTTATATATAAATTATCATGGACATGATTCAAAAAGGTTAAATGGTTCTTAAAAAATAAATAAATAAATAAATAAATAAATAAATAAAATTACACTTGTGCTCTTTGCAGTCAAAAATGTCCGCCAAAGAAATTGAGGAAAAAATAAAATACAGATAATATTTTGGGGCTACAATTTACAAATCAGCCACGATGCAGAAACAAAGAAGCACAACAATGAAGAGGTTATTTGGGAAAAAAGAAAAAAAAAAAAATGCATTGATTAAATGTACTGCATTGTAAAAATTGTGGAAACAAATGGGTCATAATTATTGCATACATATTATTTAGTACCATAAAATTCCCTCAAAATACATAATATTGAATAAAAAAAATATTATAAAAATATATTACATTGATTTTACTGGGAAAAAAAAAAAAGGAGTGAGCGTGACCCTTAAGTGAGGAGCACCAGAGGGTTCAGCACAGCCCGTGTTCCTGAAACACTGGAGTAGGTGCTTACTTCTCGTGCAAAAATGCGATCTCTGACCCGCTGGTACTCCTCCTCTCGCTCCTCGATGGACTTACTGCGACGACCGTCCTGCAGCGGTACCCGGATCTGGCCGGGAGAGAGATGACGAGGAATTCAGAAGCACGACAAAAACTTGATGATAGAGTAAAACGGAGCAGCACACAAACCTGATTATCATCCTTATCCATGCTAGCGTCATCTCTCTTCAGGATGAACTTCTTCTGGAAGTCCATGTTGCGCTCATCTTTAATGTGCTCAGAGAACCTCTGCTCAGGGCTGAAACACAGAGAGACAGAGAGATTGTCACAGACGATGCGTTACAATCATTTCCGTGGGATCAGAGCGAATCCACCCTCGTCTTACATGCGTGTGTTGCTGGTCTTGTTGATGATGACCGCTTTGCCCGTTTGGTCCACGTTGTGATCCATGCCAAAATAGGCAGCGACTCGATGCAGCAGCATGCGGTGATATGAGGTCATTTGAGGGAACTTCTTATACTGATTACTGAAAATATAGATGCACAAACATCCTTAGCACAAAGAGAAACACCATTCTGTAATAAATTTCATGCAAATAAATAAAGTCCTGTTTAGTGTAAAACAACCATTTTACTGCAATGCCCTCAAACCACCAAAAGGGGGCAACAAATATCAACTACACGATAAAGTACAAATGTTTGTGTATATGTATGTGAGAATGTGTATATATAAAATATATATACATAAAATAATTATTATTTTAAAATAAAATAATGGTTTTCTATTTTAATATACTATAAAATATAATTTAATATTTTTTTATAACCGATGATACTTTTTTCAGGATTCTTTGATGAATAATTTTTTTTTTAAAAACAGCATTTATTTAAAATAGATTTTTTTTCTAATAATATAAATATTACTTTTTATCAATTTAACACATCCTTGCTAAATAAAAGTATTAATTTCTTACAAAAAAAAAAAAAAGTTTAAAAATTACTGACCCCAAACTTTTAAACAGTAGTGTATATTGTTACAAAAGATTTCTATTTTAAATAAATGTTGTTCTTTTTAACTTTTTATTCATCAAAGAATCCTGAAAAAAGTATCACAGGTTATAAAAAAATATTAAGAAGCACAACTGTTTCTGTTGATAATAAATCAGCATATTAGAATGATTTCTGAAGGATCATGTGACACTGAAGACTGGAATAATGGCCAATGAAAATCCAGCTTTGATCACAGGAATAAATTACATTTTAAAGTATATTAAAATATTTCACAATTTTTACTGTTTTTACTGTACTTTTGATTAAATAAAGGGATTTAATGAGGATTCTTTCAAAAACATAAAAAATAGTAATTTGACCGGTACTGTATATAGACTTACTTCTCATCGTTTATGAACTCCAGTATATCCTGTTCCAGCTTCAGCAGCATCATTCTATCTCTAAAACAATAAAAAAAATAAAAAATAAAAAATTAAAATAATTTTAGACTTAAAACTGATGCAGAAGAACAGAAAAACAAATCAAATCAAAGAGGTCGACGCTGGTGATGGATACATGTGGAACTACATTATTTTACACATGTACTACTTGATACTTCTGACCACTTAATAACATAATACTCATGCAAACATTAGAAATTATCTTAAAATTCATTACTACTTCACAACTGAAAGTTGATAGAGAACATATATTCTTTCTCTCTGTAGCACAAATCCACTGGAAACAGTACAACATCTGGGCACCTAGTATTTAGGATGGATAGTATGTGAATTGTGACGCAGCCAGACTGAGACTGACAAAGGAAAACCCGAGTGTAACTAGAGACAAGGCTGTCGATGAATGCAGCACAGGGGAGTGTGTCCGAGACACCCGCGGGAGTCTAATATCACTGTTGTGTCTAGAACGGACGGACGGATGGCGGCTGTTGTACCTGGGGTTGTTTTTCAGTGTGTTCACCAGGAACTCATGCACATCAATCCCTGTGGAATCAGTGTATTCCTGACTGGAGTCTGGAAGAGAACAGAAAGACATCAGATCAAAGTGAACGTCACAACTAAAACTAATGAAGCTTCAATCAATGAAGCAGAATTCATTTTTATAGTATAATATTTTGATGCATCATGACTCGTGACAAACACTGCACATATTATATTATATCTTGATACCCAGAACTAGTTTTAGCTAGTGGACGACTGATATCGTCAAGGCCAATATATCTGCTGATATTTTTTTTTTTTTTTAATTATCGCAAGGCCAATATATCAGCCAATATTTGGCATTTTATAATTATCGGCAAGTCCAATATATCGACCAATATTTGGTATTTTTTAAATTATCGGCAAGTCCAATATATCGGCCGATATATTTTTTTTTTTTTAATTATCGAAAGGCCAATATATCGGCCGATATTTGGTATTTTTTAATTATCGAAAGGCCAATATATCGGCCGATATTTGGTATTTTTTAATTATCGAAAGGCCAATATATCGGCTGATATTTGGTATTTTTTAATTATCGGCCAATATATTGGCCTTTCGATATTTGGTATTTTTTTTAATTATCTCAAGGCCAATATATCAGCCGATATTTGGCATTTTATAATTATCGGCAAGTCCAATATATCGACCAATATTTGGTATTTTTTAATTATCGCAAGGCCAATATATCGGCCGATATTTGGTATTTTTTTTAATTATCGGCCGATATATTGGCCTTTCGGTATTTGGTATTTTTGAATTATCGCAAGGCCAATATATCGGCCAATATTTGGTATTTTTTTTTAATTATCTCAAGGCCAATATATCGGCGGATATTTGTTTTTGTTTTTAATTATCGCAAGGCCAATATATCAGCCAATATTTGGCATTTTTTAATTATCGGCATCGACTGATAAGATTTTGTTCGGCTGATAAGTGTTGGAAGCGGACTTGCGTTACACTTTATTTTAAGGTGTCAGTGTTACAGTGTAATTATACATTTAAGTACTGAGTAATAATAATTGACTACATGTACTTACTATAGGGTTAGGTTAGGATTAGGGTTAAGGGTTAGTCACATGTAATTATGCATAATTTATAGTTATCACTACAGTAACTACAAGTAACGTGTAACAAGGACACTGTAAAATAAAGTGTTACCGAAGACCTTTATTTTGATTAATTTATTCATGTTTTGAACTATTTCTTTATTTGAACAGTGATATCACATATATAGTTCTATTGACTCAATGGCCACCGCTTTCGACATCAGCATTGGCCACCAAAAAATCCATATCGGTTGGTCAAAAGTTGGAGATAAACAATAACAGTAGAATGTGAGCGTCTTACCGCGTGAGAGCATCTTGCGTGGAGTTTTATCCTTCTTTTCCCTCTCCTCATTCTCATACTCGTCTTTTGAGGATTTCTCCTCCTCTTTATCGGACGGACAGCTGATGTGAAGCTGAATAATGTCCTTCATGGGTGGCGTTAGATTAATTGAACAAAAAACACGAATTAATGAATACTAAATATTCGTGTGTGTGTGTGTGTTATTTATTACATTTATATATATTATATATGTGTGTGTCTGTGTATATACATACAGACATACATATAATATATATAAAGCTATACACATGAATTTTTTCATAAAACATCACAGAATCAATTCTAGTGAGATCTTACACGGGTTCTTCAGATTTATTTGCCAAGACACACTATGCACAGGCTACACTTGAAACCGTTTTGAACTGAATCAACAGAATGTCTCTTATCTGATGAAGTTTGCATCATTGATTCTGCTCTTTTCCTGTTTATCACTGTGAAGTTGCTTTGAAACATTCTGTCTCGTATAAACTGCTACAGAAATAAAGCTGACTTGACTTTTTAAATCATGAAGGTCTCTGAGTTTTGGTAAAAACAAACATCCCAAATAACGCATCATTCCTTATAAACACGGCCCTGATAAAGCCACCAGGGTTTTGATATTGAGTGCCGTACTGACTGTGTGACACTACCTGTGATTCTGGAGGACCGTCGGTTGAAAACGGACCCAGTGATTCTTCACATACTGCAAGACTCCTCACCAGCTTGAGCTTTGCATTCGACTGAGACAGAGATACAGGACAAAGAAAGTTCAGACATTAACAACAAAATCAAATCACATACCTGCAAGATGCATTATGGGAATAAACAAGGTGAAGTTATATTTCAGGCAAAAGGAACTGTAAAACTAGCTTTTAGTTGTGAACACTGTGATGCCACTGCCTTCCATTAACTAATTATTCAACAAATAAATTTACTTCAATCTCACTTGCCAGTTCAGCAGAAAAGATTATTATGTTATTATGTTTTAATGAAAGGTTATGAATGCAGATGTTTTCTGTAGAATATTGTGCACCGATGAATCATGCACAATATTCTACAGAAACATCTGCATTCATAACCTTTCATTAAAACGTAATATCTTTTCTGCGGACGCAAACAAGACTGTAACGGGGAGGAATCATATTCAGCCTGGATGATTGTATTAACGAGATGTTATAGCTAATGAGAAACTCTCTGACATGCCTGTCAATTAAAGAATCACAACGAGAAAGAGAAATCTGAAAGTGTGCAATGCATCTGCTTTTCATTCAGACCAAAATCACTCGAATAATTTCAGAAAACCTAAGTAGAAAATCCCATGAGGAGTTAAATATGTTTTAACCACCCAATCAGATTCAACAGATACTTTCATTCAGTCCAACATTAATTCATTCTGAATATTCTGTTTCACTAGTGTTACATCATGAAAGCTAACGCTTTGGAAATGTTTAATTTAGTTGGTAAGAGACTTAAATCTTATCTGAATGAACTGAGCGTGTGTGTGTGTTTGTACAACATCTGGAAAGGACCATCACCACACTCGGCAGGTTTGCCAACTAGTGCAAAGGCAACAGAAGTGAGTGAGAGGTCGACAGGAAGAGAATCACATCTTCGTTTCCCAGCAGCAATGACAGCAGGAAAAACAAGAATCTCCCTTAAAGGGACAGTTCACCAACTTCTCCGTTGACAGTCTACGCAACTACCACTTTGACGCTTCAAAAAGTTCATAAAGAGATCGTAAAACTAATCCATATGACTCGAGCGGTTTAGTCCAAATTTTCGAAGATGAACGAATGTCTTACGGGTTTTAAACAACATGAGGGCGAGTAAATAATGACAATCGTTTCATTTTTGGGTGAACTAACACTTTAAGTGAGATATCAGAGTGTGTATTAATTAAAAGGACAGGTCGGACTTCACATGAATCTGAGAAATGTATCCTATTAAAATGGGAAAAACACCAATATTTGAATTATTTAAACAAATCATAAATAATACACTACACATTGAATATTTAACATGCAGGTATAATGCAGATAAAAAAGTCTTCATACAAATATACACCTATGCTTTATTATTTTGTTTTAATTTATGTATTTTTATAAAATGGATCTGATTATATGCGTGTGTGTGGGGGGGGGACTTTTGGACTCAAGAAGTCTCTAGTTACACTAGTATCTGCGTAATACATTTATTTTAGTTATTTTTATTTTCATCTGATACTATTAATGCCGTTTATCTTGATTGTTCTGATTTGTTCTATTAAAAATACTGGTAACACTTTACAATAAGGTTTCATTTACTGAACTGCATTAGTTAACATTAACTAAAAATGAAAAATACTTCTCAAAGCATTTAATTAATCTTAGTTAATGTCAATTTCAACATTTACTAATACATTATTATCAAAAATTAGAAGTTTTATTTTTTAATATAATTTAATGGACTTGAACTGATATGAAGTGACAAAGAACAGTTGTGTTTTCATTAACTAACGTTAACAAAGATTAAGAAATACTGTAACAAACGTCTTAGTCATTGTTAATTAATGCATTAATGGTACCTTCTTGTAAAGTGTTAACAAAAAATAATAAACAAACAAACAAGGATCTCCAATATTTCAGAACACACACAAGATTACATGGAAACACGTGAATGAACCTACATCCAAAAACTCAGATGTTAAGGGCCGAGGTTAAACTCAGCTGACCACTAAAGCGTTATGCAGTTATTATTAGATTTCTACACACTCGTCCTTCATATTGACGTCTGGCTGTAAGGATTAAACTACTGACAGTATCAGCAGAAGTGTGTCGAGCGCAGGTCTTACCTTGGCTCGTTTCCTAGTGTGGCCGTGATTCTGACAGCGCCGCTGCAGAGAAAAAAACAATGTTATTAGCGACCATTTTAATCATTCATTAATGATGAACTTCAGCACCAAACAAAACCTGATGACAGACACTTCACAGACAGGAGGTTGACACATAACATTTTACTCAACATCAAGATTTTAGGTTAAATTTCACATGAACGTATCGAGAATAGTGTACATTTCTGGTGCGGTGACTGGTCACCTTTTAATCACATTTCTTTTGATTTAGTTCACTTAAATCCTGTTCTGTGGCAGATTAGATAGTTTTAGCTGAAGTTTACTGCATTGTGCTTTTAATTTAGGTTTTAACCTAACCTAAGTTAAGTTTTAACCTATTTTATGATCATTAATGCCGAAGTCTAACTATGTACACAGTCATTCAAAAGTCTGTGGTCAGTAAGAAATGAGCATTTATTCAGCAAGGACACGTTAAATTGCTCAAAAGTGACAGTAAGACATTTAAAGTGTTCTAATTCAAATAAATGCTGTTCTTTTGAGCTTTCTATTCATTAAAGAATCCTGAAAAATAACGGTTTGCACAAAAATATGAACCGTTTTCAACATTGATAATAATCATAAAGGTTTCTTGAGCAGCAAATCATCATATTAGAATGATTTCTGAAGGATCATGTGACACTGAAGACTGGAGTAATGATGCTGAAAATTCAGCTTTGATCACAGGAATAAATTACACTTTACTATATATTCACATAGAAAACAATGTTTCTGAAAGCTGCGGCGGTTACCTGTGCATCCTGGGAAAGGTTGTCGTCAGGATCTGTGCTGTCTGCGTTGGTGTCTTTAGAGGGCGCAGATGGGCTGCTTTTGCCACGGATGCCAGCGGGAGCGTCGGCGGGCAGCGTGCAGTCGCCCTCCTTCATCCCGTCGGGAGGGAAGACCACTGACATTTTCCCTTAAAGCGCAAACCCGCACACCTTACAAACCCAGACAGCGGGCTGAGAAACAGACGGACAGACGACAAGAAAATGAGGAGGAGATGCAACATGAGTGACCGCTTAATGGTAGTAAAATTTGACTGAAGTATCATGTGATCACGTGATCAGTATTTGAGTACCTGACACACCAGGGGCTGTAGTGTGATGGTGTGTGTTCTTCGCTGTGTGTGTGTTTCTATGGCTGAGAAGAGGGCGGGGGGGACGTCATGGTGAAAGAGTGTCTTCTCAGTTTCCCTGCATCCTGTACGACGCTCTCACACACACACAAACATCACAGCTCCACCTGCTGGAGAGAAACACACCGGTCAGATGAGACGAAACACACAATATATATTGATTAAAGCAAGATACATGAGTTTAAGAGTGAATACAGCAGCCGATGGTATGAATATCTCTTTAACGCTGCATGTGTGGGACAGAAAGCATGCCTGTAAACGTGAAGTCATAGACTGCGCTTGGCATGAAATACTAGCTCACTACTTACTGAAGAATGTGCAGTATATACTGTATACCGCCTACTAGTTTAAAAACAGCAGAATGCAATAATTAACATGGCTGTCACATGACCTAATCAACAGAAGCAAGGTCAGAATGAGCTTTAATGGACAAGTGTCAAGCACACAAGAAATCTGTCTTGATGACAGAAGTATCCAGTACACAGAAAAACAACAAAATTAAACATAAAACATCACATATCAACAAAACATAAAAACAATGTTGCATCTATTGAGTGGAATCACTGCAGAAATCATGACATTTTTATTCCAATTTTTGTACAGACTGTTTACAGTCCGATCAAATGAAGTGATATCGCTTCCTGTTCATTCGTCACACTTGATATGGAAGATGAACGCACTGCATTGTGAGATACAGTATCTCAACGCAGTGTAAAGCACATTTGGGCAAATGTAGGTCATCCTGGTTTCTGCAAGCAGAAAATTCACATACTGCACAGAGTATGCACACTACATACTGCAGAGACAGGACGATGAATGTGATGTTATCAATAAAGACAGGAACGACTGGAGTGCACATTAGACCTCTGTGTGTACACTTATACAACTGAGCACCGGTTTGAGTTTTAGACCAGCGGAGTGAGGACCAAGAGAGTAAAGTGAGGACATTTTGGCCAGTCCTCATTTTCTGAGAGCCCTTTAAATGCCTGTTTGAGGGTCAAGACTTGGTTTTAGGGATAAAGGTTATAGTTGGGTAAAGGGGTAAGGGTTCAGGTTAGGCACTTAGTTGTGATGGGTATACTCAAATGCTGGGTTAAAAACCCAAGATGGGTTGAAAATGGACAAACCCAGCGGTTGGGTTAAATGTTTGCTCAACATGCTGGACAGTTTTATTTAACTCAACTATTGTTTAAAAATGACTATATGTCTGGCTTAAAATGAACCCAAAATATGTTGGAAATTAAAAATCAGACACAATTACTAGAGGCAACAATAATAATCAAAAGGTGAACATTTATTAATAAGCAAATTAATAAATGTTTATTGTTTAATTAATATTTCATTAAACTCACTGGGTCAAAAACATCCCCAATCGCTGGTTTAAAAACATCCCATTGTTAAAACAACCCATTCGCTGGGTCAAAACATCCCATTCTTGGGTTTGTCCATTTTCAACCCAACTTGGGTTGTTTTTAACCCAGCATTTTAGAGATTGCATTGTGTCAATGAAAGATAGATGTACAAGAGTGTGTGTGTGTGTGTGTGTGTGTGTGTGTGTGTGTGTGTGTACAGAGGAACAGTTTGCCATCTGCTGTAAAAATAAACACACACAAAATGCTTTTAAGAGCACACGAGTCAAAGCGCATAAGGCGGCAGCAGTGACTGAAAGAGCGAGCGGAGGAAACTCCAGCGCTGACGTCATACTGCAGAGAGACTGAAGCAGGCGGGTGGGGGAGAGCGACTGAGCACGCTCGAATAGCTGGGATTCCCGACTGCAGAAAAGACGTCACCAGCAGCACATGACACCGCCGACCAATCATTCACACACACACACACACACGGGCGCTGCAGCAACGAGCCCGTCCTCAAGAATCAACTCGGAGCTCATGAAGAAGATGAAGAGCTCTGAATGAGGGAGAACAGCGTTCATGAATGAGCCGTCACTCTCTCTCTCTCTCCTTCTGTTGCCAAGGAGACGCCAACATCAGCTGTTGCCGCTTGTGTTCGAGAGCAAGAGAGAGATATTAAACATGAATATGAGAAGCAAAGAGTAATGTCTTCATGAGTAAAGTGGAGTGCATCGCTCGGCCGGCCAACCGACCACATGATCTCAATGGAGTCAGATAAAAATAAAGCAGTGAACATCTGTCAAACACACAGGCACATTATACAACACACCTGGGCAGCTGTGCACACATGTGCTGGTACATGACACACACACACACTGACCCAGTTAAGACACACACCTCCACTGTGTCGAGTTACCTCAGAGTCTCTCAGAGAAACATCACCTAACAAAAGATGTGAAGACATGATTTTGTTCATAATATATAGTGTTATTGGGTTTAAATGTCTTGCATTAAGTTAAATACTAATGATGGAGAAAAAAAAAAAAAAAGCAAATATGAAAGCCAGTTTAAGACACCATTTACAAATCAAGCTAAAGACCAAAACAACTGCAAAATAAGGTCACGCTGCAAAAACATCTCAATGGTCAAATAAACAGGCTTCGTTTTCTTAATGCACAACATGTATATTCTAGTTGTCTAATAAACCTATATTATGAATATTATTGGCTCTTAGACATATTGCTTTTGGATAAAAGCATCGTCTGAATGCATAACTGTAAACGTTGATGTTTTCATGAGATTCACCCGAAACTGAGCGATTACAAAAAGTGAGAAAATGAGAAAAGAATGAGAGAGAGAATAAGAGAGTGAATGACTTGATGCTGCGCTGTGGTTTTATAACACTGCCTGTGTGTGTGTGTGTGTGTGTGTGTGTGTGTGTGTGTGTGTGTGTGTGTGTGTGTGAGAGAGAGAGAGAGAGAGAGAGAGAGAGAGAGAGAGAGAGAGAGAGAGAGAGAGAGAGAGAGAGAGAATGCTCATTGATGGTCAGATCGCTGAACTGCAGGGAAAATGCGTCACAGAAGGATTCCCTGCTTCAACAGATCGAGCACGACAGCGCAGACAGAAGGACGGGGCCAGAGAGGAAACAAATAATGAGAGAAGAGAAGGAGGGACGGATTGAAAGAACAGCGGAGGAGAGATGAGTCAGAGTCGGTCCCACTGGACTGAGTGGGCTGGGAGGGGGAGGATGACGTCACATGACCTGACGACGAGAGAGAGGGTGAACGAGCTATACAACCTATAGAAAGAGAGAGAGGTGTGTCTGCAGAGGGGGTCCCGTCTCTAGATCATGTCCTGAATCAATATCACCACATACAAGTTATGCACAATATTCTGCTAGGTTGAGTTTCAAATATCCTTCTTACTGTAAAAGTGTGTATTCCTATAATCTGGTGGAGTGGTCGACCTTTTCAGACTGTGATGATGCTTTTTCCACCATTTATATCATGAATCTAGCAGGTTTTTTCATTTTTAATAAAACAATGTACATTTATTGCATTATTCTTTGTGTTATTTATTAAATTACAAAAAGAAACTAGTTGCAAAGGTGTTTGTAACAACGGCAGAGGGAGAGACAGTAAATTTGACATATTTCTCTCCTCTGACTGCCAGAAACAATCTTTAATTAATTAATTAATCTTTCTTTTTATTTTACATGCACAAGACAAGAATAACTAAAAAAGCCTTTATATACTAATTTCTGCAACCCTTTCTATGGAAGCTTGTTTCCGCCACTAAATAAAAAAAGGTAATTGCGACTTTTTCTCTCACAATTCTGATTTTTTTTCTTGCAATTGCAAGTTATATAGTCAGAATTGCGAGATAGTCAGAATTGCGAGTTATAAAGTCAGAATTAAGATATAAACTCGCAATTCTGACTTTATAAAAGTTGCAATTACCTTTTTTATTTTTGTTTCATGGCGAAAACAAGCTTGAGAACACACACAAAAACAACTTTTACAAAAAAAAAAAAAATTTGCCTAAAAGTTATCTTTTTTTTTTATTCGATGTATTATTTATGTTCCCTTGTATTATAACAAGGGAATCATATAATAATATTATAATAATACTACGATGAAGTAATATTATAGATAATAATATTTATAATATTATTTGCTCTATATTTTTGACTCTGTATCTGACTGTAATTGAACTAAATATAATTTAAAAAAATCCTTTCTGGAAATGTCATTGTGTATTTTTTCTTTTGCCATTACAGCAAATGGGGATGCAAAAATCATATTTGCTATAGAAGTCACCACTGCATTAAGGTTACCCATCTATGATGTAAAAAGATGTGTTTTTGTCATTTTGATTAGGTTTTTAAGTCTATATAGTTTTTATTAAGCTTTAGTTTTAGTTAACTTAACATCCTCCTGCTGCTTAACTTAAGCTAAACGAAAATGAGAAATATTGCTTTTGCAACTAGTATTTTTAATAATGAAAATGTTTTTATGGTTTTAGTTAATAATAACAACCCTGACCCAGATCAAGAAGAACAGGAACTTAAAACCATGAATAACACAAACAGTGCTCTGCTAGACCATGATGCATCACTCACTCTGTGTGGGAGAGATATCGTTCAGCCTATCTCCATCTTTTATTCTCTAAAAATAAGTGTGTCAGGTTGAAATCTGGGGCTGTTTTGGCTCCCATTACAACCCTTATGCAATCTCCACTTCCCTCCGTTTGAGACGGAGAGAAAATTCTCAATGATGAAACTAACGCCCTATTGGACGAGGCCTCCGCCAATAGGACGAGGAGCTCCATGGCAACAGGCTCTGTCACCAAGAGAGAATAGATCTCCCTCCGCCCCATGTGGTGCACATCTGCCCCGTACCCCAATTACACACACACCCCAATTACCCGAGTGTGTATTTGGAGGGCAGAACACACACACTCCACCCGTCACGCCCCTGCGTTCTCTCTCCGTTCATTCTGTCAGAACAGGCGTTTGTGCAGCCTTCAGACCGAGAGGAACGCCAATCATGTCTTTCTGTTCCTTTCAGGCTGACACAGGTAGTAGGCGAAATAACAGCCAATAATGTTGGCTATTTCTGTAACAGAGTCGGCGCAAGCTGAAACACAATCAAGACTTCTGCTGGCCAGTCAAATCTCAGCCCATTAACACTGACAAACGAGTGCCACTAATCAGTGCTGTATGTTTACAGATTGATTGTGTTGTTCATCCTTAAAATGCCCAAGAATGATAACCATAACCATAAATTTTAATAATCACTCTAATAGCGAAGTCCACACCACAAGTATAACATTAAAAACACTGAGGAATATCATTGGAATCACTTTCAGAGCAATTTTAAAAAACATAAATACATTGACAGCCAATCAGAATCTATCCTGCTTTAAAGTGCGCAACCATTTAAAGTGATAGACAACAAAACCGCAGTGAGCGCCATTACATACGCAATATACGTCAACTCAACCAGAGGACCCTGGCTCAAATTTTTGATTTTGTTAATATTTTTTCTGTAGAAAGCCAAAATATTTAATGTCACAGATGTATATTTACGGAGTAATCCACTATTTTGTAGAGGAGCGTCAAAATGACTATTTTCAGCTGAGATTTGGAGCCAAATTAGAGGGGTGTAAAAATGACTTTAGAAAGATGGCAGCATCATTATTTTATTTTCACACAGAGATTGGTAGATCTATTAGTAAAATCTGTTGAATCTTTGTTTCATTATATGCCAACAGTGACCGTTTAACAATGGCAAAAAGCACTTTTTTGCTTCAAGTTTGCATGCCTGTAACTCAAGAAGTATTAAAGATATCCTTCTAGATTCTGGTTCTTAAACCTTCCTTTTGGTTTCTTCATTTTAAAGGCCCTCGATGGTTCAATCCCAGAGATATGGAGATCTTAATGCGGCTCCATGAGTAAATTGTACACATTTTCAGTGGTCAAAAACTAAATGTGGGTCACTTTGCATATAGATGATACTTTTTTCTTTAAAGAGGAATATCTGAAGAACAAATAATGTTAAAACTAGAAATGTATCTCGTGTTTTTCTATCATCTCAGTTGCATTGAACATACCTGTCTGAGTGCCATAAATATTCCTTTTCCAAAGTTTGCATGTCTGTAACTCTAAAAGCACTCAAGATATCTCAATATCCTTCTAGATTCTCATTCTTAATAAACTTTTCTTTTGAAATCTTCATTTTCAAGGCCCTATATAGTTCAGTCCCATAGATATTGAGACCCCAAATGTGACTCCATGTACAAATTGTTGAATTTGACCACATTTTCAGTGATCGAAAACCACATGTGGTTCACTTCACATAGCTGATACTTATTGCATTTAAAGAGGAATGTCTGAAGAATAAATAATGTTTAAACTAGAAATGCATCTTAAATTTTACTTCCAATAATTTTTATTTGCATTTTATCAGGACAACAAAGCTTACTGCCAACACTGAAATGATCAATAGACAAAGAAAATGTACAGATGTACAGATTATCACCTACTAAATGACATTCAGTGTTAAATATTATCAGAGTAGAATCAGGGGAGCAAAGCAATCCTTTAATAAAATTCAAGGCAGGATCCCAGGTACTAATGAAGGCTCTAAGAGAACATTGGAGCGTAAACGTTAATTCTTTAATTTTATGTAGAAAAATATGTCTTGGATCCATCTATTGTGTGCAGGGGAAGTAATACACTTCCATTTGAGAAGGATATTCCTTCTGGCTAACAAAAGCACCAATCTGACCAATGGAGGTAGAGGGTCGGCTTCAACTTTTACTGGATAAATGGAGGTCATATTCTTACTGGTTCAACAGCTAACCTGTCAATATTGCAACCAATATCTAACAAAATCTCACAGACTCTTTGAGAATGATTTGTATGAAGCACAAGGGGGCCAAAAACTCAAACAGGCAAAAAATCAAGACAGGCACCAGCACTCATGCAAATAACAGTTCTCAAATTAACGCTGGGAGCTGAAAACTAAAACCAAAACAACAACTGATCAGTATCGGAAGCATATGCCTGGAGAGCACAAATGAGCCGGATCAGTGAGTATGAGCTAAAGATTATACTTACGAAGAAAGTGTAAAACTCTCGCAGTTCAAAAAGCTTCCGCTACGTCCTACGCCTTCCCTGTTCAACTTACGGAATGGATGTGGATGGAGACACTTTCTTCAGCTCATACTTGTTGATTCCGCTCACTGCCATTATAAAGCTCGGATGCGTCAGATGCCTCTGATTGTGTTCATCAGAAAGATGAAAGTCATATACACCTAGGATGGCTTGAGGGTGATTAAAGCTTGGGCTAATTTTCATTTGAAAGTGAACTGATCCTTTAAAGGGAATCAATTGAGAGAATCAACTTCTCAGGGTTTCCACATGCAGTCTAACAGTAACTAGAGTAAACGCATCAGAGTCCAGGCGACATGACCACTAAACCAGCCTAATTTTAGAGGACTTCTTCAAGATTGACAACCCACCGTGTACATTTTGAGAATCAGTAGTTGCACATGAACATATGCACCATCGCCCGTCCCATATAAATCATTTAAGATGTTAAAAGAAATTAAAAATGCACCATAATATATTTAACGTAATCATCTGAAATGGCTGATCGAGCCTGTTTCAGTAGCGGTGCCCTCTGTGACGTGTTTATCCCTGGCACTGCCCGCTTCACGCTGTGCCACTCCATCTGCTCAGGTACCACTGTATCCCATCCTTTCCCTCTTCTTCCTACAGTTTCTACTCTCTCAGCCCTCAACGGTGTGGAAAAACACATCTATTTTCATCCTTCCTCCTGCTGCTTCAGCTGAGAGAGAGAGACAGAGCGAGCAGCAAAACCTTCAAACAACCGTTTCAAATAAAGATACAGAAAAAGGCATTCAGGATTATTGCATTAGCTTGGCATATGCCACAGACTGGCACTCAAACTGGCACCGATTGACCACACTGAGGAATAAGTGTCCAGACAACGGTTCACTGTCGGTCACTAGGGCTTGTGCTGATACAATCTCCATTTATCGCCATACTTTTCCTCACAAAGATTGAATTGACATTTTAAATTTGGACTTGGCAAAACACTGAATATTCATGTTATTCAGGACTGCTTATCGCAAGCAAAACCATTGCGAAAATTCAGAGTAACCAATATAAAGGGACCATTTCGGATCAAGTCATGCAATCAATATCATGTGACAGGATGTGACATCATTCAAACACCTGCAAAGGATCACATGATCGTGAAGCAAAGTAACTAACTCTCTCTTAACTATTTGAAAAATTCATGTTTTTACTTGTTCATACGCATGTCCCGAAACATCAGGTCATTCGGTACAACCGCTATAAAACATGGAAAATGTCGTAATATTTTAAAAAGTTGTACTAAATATAAAATGTTTGTTTGTCCTTTTGCTAGCTAGCTAGATATCAGCCTGTTAGCATTGTTTGAAAATATCGTCATTCAGTATAACCAAAAGTGTAATTCGGTAAAACCGAAATTTTGGTTAAACCGAATGACTTTTTTGGTGACAAAATTTTGTCCATCTTGTAAAAAATGACAAAAGCAGTGTTAACTGGTTATAAAAACCACATAATCTCATTGTTAACACTTAATAAAACTTCAAAATTATTTAGATAATTTTAGGATATATCGGCCCTGACTACTGGCTGTTTTTAAACTATCGGCCGATAGCCTATAGTGTGAAAATTTGCTTTTAATCGGCCAATACCGATTATTGGCCGATATATCGGTTCATCTCTATTAGTAACTGCACTTATTAATGCAAAACAATAGTAATATGATTAAATTACCATAATGATCACACACCAAATCAGGTGCTGGCGCCACCTTCTGGTGCCACTGCTCTCAAATGTTAGTCTGGAGCCCTGTATAATATATATTCAATACAATATATGCAACATTTATTAAATAATTAAAACCAAAATAATCAAAATAATGCCAATAATCATGTCGTCTGGAGAAAATGACTGATGGTTATAAAGTTCAACACTCTCAAAACTCCTCTGAAAGTAGGACAGCACGTGTGATGAGTTGTGAGAGGTGCACTGTAAATATGACTGAATTTCAATATTGCTTCATATGAACAAGCAAATGGCCGCAAAAAAAGTTGGCAATCCAATAACGGGATAAAAACGCAGATGAGAAACAGTCTGAGACACCAGTGAACATACAAGCCGATTAAAGATCAATCACAAGACCTTTTCTCTGATCTCGGTTTATGCATCATTATAATACACCTTTCATTAAGCGATATGCAAAAAGAACATCCAGAGGCTTTCACTATCCAAGTAAACATGGAAATAGTGTTAGATGATGATTGTGTGAACACACAAAACCTCAAAGATCATCATGAATAATTAGTTCTTCACTATTTATCCAACCGTTACATTCGTCGTGTCCCTTGTTGTTTAAACTCCAAGAACGACTTTAAAATTAATCACGGTTTGAGAAGCCAAGCAAAGACACAATCAAACAAATTTAAAATTAATTAAATCCCACAAGAGCGAATCACTAAATGTTTAGAGGATTGAGCAGGGAAAGGAGCACAATAAGAGCAGAAACGCGTATTAAGAACGCAAAACAACGTCGTATTGACTTTAAAATGAGGGCGTCCATGTTTCAAGCAAGTATCAGAGTTATTCGCATGTCGATGTTCAACTGCTGGTACTGTGTATACATTATTAACACACTATCTGCTGATTTCACTTCAGGGGAAGGCAGTGAACCTGATGACTTTGAAGCCAATTACACAGTTAGCTGCTCTCCATGGGTTGGTATTGATTTTTCCCTTCCTCTGCCTCAATCGCTCCTCTAGCAAACACACACAGAAATTACACACAATTATATGGCTTTTTCCCACGGTTGGTCATTAGTATGCGAAGGAGACAGCAGCTATCAAGTACACAGACAGCACAAATAAACAGACTCTCAAACTGAAGCACAACAATGCAGACAGTGACGCTTACAAACTGATTGATCGTATATTAGTTCATTTTACTGGGGATGTTATCAGGAAGAAACATGAATCCTCTCAATGTAAAAATCATTAATGCCATAAAGATAAAAAGCCAAAACATGCATTTAATGCACTGGTAACACAGGCCTGAAACATGCACACACGGTCATGTATGTTGACAATTCATGTACAGTTATGAATAAAGCAAATATTTATGTTTTAACTCACCTGAAACAAAACAAAAATGGAGAAATTACCACATTATATATACATATGATTATTTAAACTGAGCCAGAACAGGGCTGACGATTCATCGAAATAAAAATGAAAAATCCCAATATGGCTTAGTACGATAATTAAATCGCAAAGGCTTCAGTTTAATTACATAAACATGCGCTGCACATTTAGCGTTTTCCCCCCACATCATTAGCATTGCAATTTTAGTTTAAACATTGTAATTTTACTGTACAATAAAACTATTTTTTCTTAATTTATTTAAAAGTAATCTCTTATTTTGTTTAATATTTTGTTTTATTTTGTTTATTTTGTTTTATATAATTATAATAATAAATAATAAATTATTATTATTATTATTAGTAGTAGTAGTAGTAGTAGTAGTAATTTTAACATTGTAATTTTACTGTAAAATAAAATTATATTATTTTTCTTAATTTAAAAGTAATCTCGTTTAATATTTTGTTTTATTTTGTTTACTATGTATTATATAATAATAAAAATAATAATAATTAATTGTTTAATAAAATATTAATAATTTTATATTATTAATAATATAATATTAATTGTAATTTTTTAAATTATTTTATTATTATGATTATGATTATGATTATTATTATTATTATTACCATAATAAAATAAACAACAACAACAACTTTATTATTATTATATTATTAATTACAATAAATAAATGAAGAGTTTGGTTCCAAAACGCTATAACTCCATTAATTTGAGTAAAAAGGTGTTTTCTTTACCAAGAAAGTGGCAAGATGAAAACCACTATTTTCTGTTTCAAACTTTCACATAGCATCTTTTGGTTATAAAAACATTAAAAATTCAAATCTAGATTTTGATTTTAAAAGGTTTATTATAAAAACGGATTATTTTTTTCCCAAAATGCAATAAATCCATGACACGTTTTTCTTCAAAATGCAATTAATCCATCAATATAAAAGTTATTTTTCATATTGAAAATACACAACAAAGTAAGTTGATTCACATATATGACAGCCTCTGAACTTTGCCAATACTAATCTTATATACAGGCATTTTACTAAAAATACATTCAGCCGTCGCTCCCAAAATGAATTCAACGGGTCATCTTGTTAATGTTATAAATTATGTCTCCGTTTGTCATTACCGATTAAAGAGTATCTGGCGCCACCGCACAGTTAAAATAAACACATTTGCCGAGTACATTGGTATTAAAAACGGCTTTTAAAAACTGTTCATGATTCAGTTTTGGGGACCGTGACAGAAGTTTGATGCTGTCGTGGAACAAGCAACAGCCGGCATTTTTCCTCCTCCCGACTCGAGTGCCTCATCTTCTTAATCTCCTCACGTAAATGATTACACTTCAATGACTTACGTTTCTTCCCCACCGCAGAAACCACCGCAGGTTCATCAATGCCGTCAAAATTATTCATTTTTCTGTTTTTGTTGATCACAAAGTACAAAGCAGATAAGGAAAACTAGGATGCCGGGTGTATTCAGAGCGCCGCCATTACTGTTTACAGTGCATGGAATGGTGCGCTGTGATTGGTTGAGCGGATATATCGCATTCTGCAGAGAAAGGAGACTGGCGTTTGTCGCGTTTTGGAAAGAAAGGGAGAAAACATGACAGAATAACACAACGGATATTGCATTTTGCACAAAATCAATAAATGACTTTTCAATACCGACCAGATACAATACTGATTTTGGCGGAAACTCGGTTTTTTTGAAAAATGGCGTTTATCGCGTTTTGGAACCAAACTCTTCAAATATTATTAATAATAATAATAATACATATTTATTTATTTATTGTAATAATTAATATAATAATAATAATAATAATAATAATACATAATTATTATTAATAGTTTATTATTATTAATTACTAATATATATATATATAAGCATTATTATTATTATTATTAATTTATATAAATGACCAAATTTTGTAAAAACCACACAAGCACAGAAAACCTATAAACTGCATTTTAAAATCAATAATTTTAGTTTTTTCCCCAAAATTAACCAGCCCCAATTTAGAATAAATGTAACATTTACATTCCATTTTTGCATTTATGCAAAAAAGGAACAAAAACGCAATTTGTCAAAGAGCCAATAATAATAATAATAACATACAGAATAACTGACATATAGAGGTTCATGTTTTTAGTTCATGTTAACTAATGAAACCTTATTGTAAAGTGTTACCACCATTTGTGACATTTAACGTGTCGCATCAGATCTGACGATTCACAGTGGATGAGGATCAGATCTGTCAAGCGGCGCGTCACATGAGCAGATGGCCGGTGAATGACGGCGGGTTCACAGCAAGTGAGAAAAACCTGAAGAGACTCAACCACACCTTCTACACAACAGCACTGAGGCAGAACCATCCAGATCAACAGCATAATAAACGCCCACAGAGGCCCTGAAAGAGAGCAGTGTGCCAAAACACCTCCACCTTTAAGATCCACATTATTGCGTGTCTGTTAAACGAATACAAGTTACGAAATGGTCCTCATGTGGCTTCTCATCTTCACATCGTGAGTCTTGTGCACAACTGTGACAACTTTTTAGCTCAAGTTATGCACTAATTTACTCATTTATAGCCGTTTGAAAGAATTCAAGATCTAGTGTTTGCACTACATCTTTTCCACTGAATCGGGTTACGACAACTGCGATGATTATAAACGGACCGGATTGTGCAGCATGTTGCAAATGAGACACAATTGGTCTCCAGGCCAGCACGATATATTCAGTCTATTGAGCTAAATGAGAGCTGGGTAATTTCTGTCACAGCTCGATAACAAGATAACAAAAGGCTAAATATTTATTTTCGGGGAACATGTTGACTCAGAGCTCGGACATCTTGCGTGTCGTTGTCAGAAGCTGCGTGAGTCATGAGCAATATGTCGAGCAACTCAGTTCTTCACAATCCGTCAGCTGTTCTACGCGTCATTCAAAACTAATTCATCTCATTAATATTCATGAGGGCAGGGACAGAGCCACACGATTTTAACACATTTTCTGCATAAATTATGGTGGAGAATGTGCAGGATTTGGATTGAATGTATTAAAATGAGCTCAGAGAAGAGAAAACATGGTTAACGGGGGGGATTGGTAATGATGGCTGACTAAATTGACTAGTCATCAGGTGAGATTAGTTATACAGGCCTTTCTTCAGACCAGTGTGCAATAACAATTTACCACATATTACAGAATTGACTAGCTGTTCAGGCAACTGTCCTACAAGTCTATTACTGATCTATATTTTTAGAAGAAACTGTAAATGGTGCTTGTCTAAGTGACTGAATTTGGATTTTTCTAATAATAAATTGCAATTTAAAATGGGATTTAAAAAGCTCCAGATTTCCTGTGCTTGTCTGCGACCTAAACAAGCATCATTTACTGTGAACAGAGTCGCTCTGAGATGCTGAAAATACGAGTGCACATGTGCAAATAAACAGCACTGCGCTTCACTCTGAAACACGCAACGAATATATTCGATTTAATAATCGCACTAAGCCATATTACGATTTCGGGTTCATTTTAATTCATCATGTCGCCGTACATAATGCTACAGGTTTCATCACATCACTAAAACACCTCTAATTATAACATGCAAATATTCAAACTAGTGCATAAGCAGCAACCATCGAAACCGAAAGCTGTACAGCTATCCAAAAACAGTCTCCAAACAGGTGAGTGTGTGTCAGTTAACACACCCAAGCCATCAAACGTGATTAGTTTCCAAATAACCTCGCTGTTCCTTAATAATAAAGACTGTACATGCTGCAAAATGAAAAGGCGAATGATCAAATCCCCGTTACAGGATGAGGAAGGAAAATGTGGCTAAATAACAGTTTGTGAGCGCTGCGTGTTATTTATAGACACAGATACTTTATTCAGGAGAGCAGCACTGTGCAGTCTCCATTTCTCTCGCTTTATTCCCATCTCTGCTGAGGATTCTCTCGCTCTTTGTTTCTCTCCCTCACTGACACTGTGTTCTGGCACACTATGTTCAAAAATAACCCATGTGTGTTTGCGTGAGGATCAGGTGGAGAAGCACACAGAGGTTTCGGGCTCTGCAGGGGAACATGCATGTCTGTGTGATATAACGAATATTCACAATGAAACTCGGAAGGAACATTGTAAATATTGGCCAAAACACTGCTACAATTCTCATATTTCAGCTTAAATTCAGCATGAAATAAAACTTACCTTTTTTTTTGCTTGTTACTGGTCTTATTGTGATAAATTCATCTGTGCATTTTTTTTTTAAATATATAAAAATATTTTGAGTTCATAATCTTAAATCTAAGGGTTTTCCCTAAAATGAAAGCAACTGTCATCAATTACTCACCCTCATGTCGTTCCAAACCCGTAAGAGGGTTGGTGGCTTTCGCTCATCTTCGAAGCACAAATGAAGAAATTTTAATGAAATCTGAAAGATTTCAGTTCCTCCATTGACAGCTACACAACTACCATTTTGACACTTCAGAAGTTCATAAAGAGATCATAAAACTAATCCATATAAACTGAGCGGTTTAGTCCAAAGACACGATAACTTTATATGATGAACAGACTGAATTTATGCTTTTATTCAAATATAAACATTGATCAGCAAATATAAACAGAAGCTCAACGCACTTGCTTGACGCGCGAGAATGAACCTCATTGGTTCTCGCGGAAGCTCAAACGCGCTGCGTAACACGAGAACGAACCTCGTTGGTTCTCACGGAAGCTCAAACGCGCTACGTAACACGAGAACGAACCTCGTTGGTTCTCGCGGAAGCTCAAACGCGCTGCGTAACACGAGAACGAACCTCGCTGGTTCTCGCGGAAGCTCAAACGCGCTGCGTAACACGAGAACGAACCTCGCTGGTTCTCGCGGAAGCTCAAACGCGCTGCGTAACACGAGAACGAACCTCGCTGGTTCTCGCGGAAGCTCAAACGCGCTGCGTAACACGAGAACGAACCTCGTTGGTTCTCGCGGAAAGCTCAAACGCGCTGCGTAACACGAGAACGAACCTCATTGGTTCTCGCGGAAGCTCAAACGCGCTGCGTAACACGAGATAGAACCTCATTGGTTCTCGCACATCAAGCAAGCACATTTGAGTTTCTGTTTACCATATCTGTTGTGTGCGTTAATGAATGATTATGTGTGAATAAAAGCCTAAATTGAAGCTGTTCATCAGATAAAGCGACCGTGTCTCTTCAAAAAAATTGGACTAAACCGCTTGATTCATATGGATTAGTTTTACGATATCTTTACGAACTTTTTGAAGCGTCAGAGTGGTAGTTGCATAGACTGTCAATAAAGGGACAGAAAGTCTCACGGGTTCGGAACGACATTTTTCATTTTTGGGTGAACTGTCCCTTTACATCTCAGTTCCTTTATGAACAAAGTTCTTGTGAACCTCCCCTGTGCCTCCTCCTGATGTCCTGTGCGTTCTCATCTCCTCCGCTCTGACACACACCTCTCATCGGCGGCGGCGTGACATGAATGATGCCTCTCTCTCCTGCAGCGATTAGCCCCCGGTGTGGGTGACGAGGACGCAAGGACACAGTGAAAGGGAATTCCTCATTACCTCAGCAAACACGCTCTCTTTATCGACCTGCACGCGAGTGGGCAGACAGGGAGCGCTTGCAATACTGAACACGCACACCCACGACCGACTGACCCACACCGAAGCCTGTCGCTCTTTAACACACACTTCCACTTCCACTGAGACGTGAAGCATTGAAGCATATCATTCAAGCTAAACATTCACAAGAACGATTCTGCATGCAAGAAAACGATACAGCTCATTCACCTCTAACAGCTGCACCTGACGTCAGCAAATGATGTCAAAACCGACGGCATGTGTCAGAAAGCTGCGGATTTCTGAATGGAGACAAACAGCTTGGATTCACATTTTTAAACAGACTTACATGAAACTTCAGCGCATCTCTTCCAAACTCTCTGACCCATTTTCACCCGTCTCGCACCTTACAGAGCTTACAACTACATTTCCCATAATGCACCTGACGGTTTAGTCATAAGTAGAACATTTCAGTGTGATTTTAAAATCGCTGATAGATGCAATACACTCATAAGCATCCCTTCACTGAGACTTTTCACATGCATGCACGCCTGCACATATGCACCACACACACCGCTTACTCTATCGGCTGATTTAGCGCTGATCTCCCCGCATCATTAGGTGCTTGCGGCTCCGAGGCAGCAGCGAACGCATTTCAGTCCACTCTAACAGAGAACAGACAGATCTCCACCTCTCCGCTTAGCTTCCTCCCTCACTCCTTTCCTGACGCCCCCCCTGCTTTTTCTGAATGAAGCACAGCCTCTCTCTCTCTCTCTCCATCTCTCTCTGAGAGTGAGCATGCGCTCATTTACTCATCCTCCCTCCCGTCTCCTTCATTCGCTCTCAGACAGCGTAAATGCACTGATGAGAAACTCGACACTCATGAAAACGACACGCTAGATAAATGAACATGGGTATTTGACAAAGACAGGATTCTTCCACATTATAGATTAAAAAAATAATATATTTGTATAAGAGAAAGTGTATGAAAACTTAGTTTCAACATTCTTTACAACACGTGGTGTCGGCTTTACTTTAAAGGGGTGGTTGATTATGATTTCACTTTTTTAACTGTAGTGTGTAATGTTGCTGTTTGATCATAAACAACATCTGCAAAGTTATGATACTCAAAGTTCAATGCAAAGGGAAATATTTTCTTTTAAAGAGTTCGCTGTTTAAGGACTACAACAAACTGGTAGGGACTACAACAAGCTTCTTCCCAGGTTAGTGACATCACTAACCCTAAAATTTACATAAACCCCGCCCCCGAGAACACACAACAAAGGGGGCGAGGCCATGTTGGGCTGCTTTAGAGAAGAGGAAGAGAGTGTTGTTGACATGCCGTCATTTTACGCCGGACTGCTTCACAAACGAAGGTCAATTCAACACAAAAGATTAACATGACGGCACATGCTTTTCGATGAGTTGAATCAACTCCACAGCAACTACATAAATTTAACCATTCAGAAACGTCTAAAAGTTGTAACTTCTTCCTGAGTCTCTCCATCAGTGTCGACCTCGGTTTGAACAATGTAAGGCTGAACACTTTCGTCATTTTGGCTGCGTGAGATTCTCCAGCTTTGTTGTTGTTGAGCGACCGAAGCGCGAGCTGTTAAAACCCCGCCCTCTTCTGGAAAGCGGGCCGGGAGCAGCAGCTCATTTGCATTTAAAGGGACACACACAAAAACGGCGTGTTTTTGCTCACACCCAAATAGGGGCAAATTTGACAAGCTATAATAAATGATCTGTGGGGTATTTTGAGCTGAAACTTCACAGACACATTCTGGAGACACCAGAGACTTATATTACATCTTGTGAAAGGGGCATTATAGATGCTACAACCAACTGCAAACCTACAGAAGACGAGGAAAATGCTCATTTATCAATCAGTCACGAGTCCAACTTTACAAGAGTCAACAGCTTATGACAATGTGTTGAGTGGGTCACCACCTGATGTGAAAGCTGTGCATCGAAGCAAAACCAGCTGGGAAGAGAATCCTGGTCAGCGTAGTGCTTTATTGCAGATCAATAGAAACTGGAGATGTGCATGCGTATTTGTGCTGTCTGTCTCTGTTGCTTATACTGTCCATCTCCAGAAAGAGGACAGACATTACTGTTGGAAACAACCCTTCCAGCGCTCACCTCGTACTGAAGAGTTTGTCATTATTTACTCATCCTCATGAATTTTTTGAAGAATTTTTGCACTTTCAGCACAAAAGTTTACCGTGACCACATCTGTGAAAGTCTGTCTGGAATACAGTCATTTTTATGGTGTTTTACTGTGTTTCTTTGCCTTGTTTTGGAGCTTGGCAGACTACAAACTGTTGCTGTATGGAAAAGATCTGCATGAAGATCTTCTAAAGTTCACCTGTTGTGCTCCAACAAACAAAACAACAGCTTGGAATGACATGAGGGCAAACTTGAGGCTGAACTATTCTTTTAAAACTAAAAATGCACCAAAATTTAGAATTTTCGAAATTAGTTTTGAAGTGCCGAAATCATTGACGAGAAACAGTGATGTTTAATTAGTGCTTCTCCGATGATGCATTTTGGCTCGTTTCCAACGAACTTTACTATGAATGCTTTAATACATCACCGACACTTGCCTAAATTTAATGACCATATTTTCTGGAAAATAAGTCACATCTCACTATAAGTTGTTTTGGGTCAAATTTGAATTGTTGAGAGAGAGAGAGAGAGAGAGAGAGAGAAAAAAAACACAGATAAATTGCATCAATGTATGACACATTTACATTCAGAAATAAATGTAAAATACCACTAAATAAAACAAACGTTTACAAACATTATAAACATCTCTCATTCTTTAAAGTTAACAGTATTCAGAAAAGAACAGGAATGAAAAATATATAAAGTATAAAAGAAACATAAATTGGGGCCCTATGAAATCCGTTTTATTTTTTTCCAAATTTTAATTTTTCTGGATGGCATTTTTTTTTTTTTTTTGGACTCCATTTTAATAGTTAAATTACATTTTTGTAATCAAAAACCATGTCTAAATTAATAGAAATCATAAAACTGACTTTTTTTAAAATCATATCCATGAAATGTTTTGTTTTTTCAGAAATTCTGTTGTGTATTTTATTTTATTATTTTTATGGCAATCAAATGAAGGCATAAAACATTTAATTTATCTTTTAATCATACAAAATTAAACACTTTTTTGTCAAGAAAAGTGCTGCACAACAGAGCTTTCCTGTCAAAATTTGCGTCTGCGCCATTCATTCACACAGAGAACATGCAGATTCATATTTAAATAGTCTTTTTGTGGTTTAATATTCACAGACACTAGTCTATATCGCGATTTGATTTAAGCGTACTGACCTACTTTTGATTTATTCATCAAAAGTTTGACAAATTCCGAATACAGTAAATTCCGTTTTTATGACTGGATTCCGCATTTTCTGCATCACGGAAATCATTGGGCCCCAATAAATAAGAGTGCCATTCATTATGAACAACATTTATTATAAACTCCAAGCCTAAATGAAGCCGTTCAAAGTATACTCCTTTGGCCGTGAGCGCGGAAAGACGCGTTCGGAGAGGGCGCACTATCTAGTCGACTGCTGTTTTCAAGCACTCAAGTCACTCGCACTTGCGCTGTTGTACACGGACCGTCAGTGCGGTCTCAAAAATTGGGATGCACGCGGACGGAGTCCATGGACCCTCCTGATGATGAAAATTACGTCACATGGACGGTGCGCGGATGACGGAAGTATACTTTGGGTTTAAGGTGCAGCACGTGTCAAATGTGACTTGTATTCCAGAAAAAAAAAAAAAAAAAAAAAAAAAACAACACAGTACCCAAACTTTAATTTTGGTTTTGGTAAAAATTTATTTTGGTGTATCACTATTTAAGACCGACTAGTTTTTGAAAGCGTGTAGTTCTGCACACACAATCACACACAGTGTCAATGAAACATGGTGGTCCCTGTCTGTCTGTCTACGGTCACGTCTCATTCCCTGTCCTATCTCAAGGCAGATAACTGACGGTTATCCTCCGTAAGAGCTCCGAATCTTAGTGTTGCCCCCAGTCACTGCCATCCAGCAACCATTAATAATTCACAAGCAGAAATCCACAGGGAAGGAGGGAGGGGTGGTCGTGCCGAAAGCAGCGAGGAACAGCACAGAGGGAGAGAGCAGAGGAAACAGAAAATGAGGACAGAACAACAGATGAAAAGAAAAAGCGGGAATTAGAGGAAGAAAGGTGTGAGATGAGGAAGGAGAATCTAATAGCATCATGGATCTGGGAGGCAAAGATGAGCGAGCGGGAGGGAGGGAGGCGCAGCACATGCTCCTGCTCCAGCAGGCGTCTATAAATAGCTCTTCAAATCTCTCAAGAAAAAAAACAAAAAAAAACACAGCATACTGCCTGTGCTGCTGCAAACCCAACACAAGACCAAAACCACACACATGCACACCATGATACAACCTCAGGACTGCTACGACACGGAGGCCGGCAGCGGATCCGGAGTGTACGCCACGTTCAGGTCCACAAACAATCGTGATACGACTCCTTATCAATATTACAGCAGCCCTTCCAGCTAAATATGACCGAACACCCGCCATCTCATATGTGGGAGGACTGCGCCAAACTGCATTACAGTCCACAACACACAATGTTGAAGTGCAACTTTAGATCTGGGGTCGTTTTCTCAACTCGGCTGAGGGGAAACGGATTATTAAAATCTGAAACCCATGAGACGTTTCTTTAATCAGATGCACATACGTGCTTTTATAACTGTGAGAGCACAAATGCAGAGGGGTAATTAATCTCTCAATGTGTGATTATCTACCAGTCTTTTACTAACTTCAGATTAACAGCCTTTATCTGATGGATGACTCAAAACGTGTATTGAATGGATAATATGTGCAGCAAAGATGTGCTTCAACAGGTATGATGGGCTGAAGGTCCATTATGAGTCCAACGACACTGCAATAACAACAGATTTGCCATTTTCCAGAGCATCCCAGACTGAATCTGCAGACTCTACTACATGTTTTTTGGAGAATAGATCTACAGAACAGATTTTAAACTGAACTTCACTTGTATTTATAGCTGAGAGTAGTGCTGCATAATTAATCAGAAATGTAACTGAGATCGCGATTATGGCTGTATTATGATTTTCGCTGCCTTCATGTGCTATCGGAAATGTCCTACTTCCCACTTCTGAATTTGTAATTACGAGTTTGTTGTGTTCAAGTGCTTTACTGTCTTAAAGAATAAGGTTCGTTCTTGCCCATTTCTTGGGGAAAAGCCAAAAATGTACAGAAGATATTAGTCAATATGCGACGGAAAATTTTTAATAGAATGTAGCGAGCCATTTGTTGGCAACCATATAAACATTACCTGCGCTATGTAAAGAGAGTATGCACGTGACGTCACCGTCGGCCGGAGTGACTGCGGTTACGCCCACTGAGTGGCAGCATTGGTTTTCAGCGTGAATGCCACGAAAAACACACAAAACACATTCAAAATGGGAAAGAGCTGTGCGACTGACTGTACAAATAGATTTGACAAGAAATCTGAGGTATATTTTTACAAACTGCCGAAAGCTAAAGAGGATCGCTGCAATTCACAGAAACAACTGGACTCCAGGCAGCGAAATGAGGATTTGCAGTTATAATTTTGTAAATATGCTGAATTTTGGGGTAAAAATCATACCCTATGTTGTATTTTTATATATTGTATTGACAACTCATCAAGTAAATATTTATCATCTTATATTCTGCATAATTTGGTGTTTTTAAATAAACACTGACAAAACTATACAAGTTTTAGGACTGGATGATATATATATATAACATTGATATAAGGGATCACCGGGATTTAGACCTACCTATATTGGATTTACTTCGAAGCTTTACGAATCTTTTGTTTCGAATCAGTGGTTCAGAGTGCCAAAGTCAAGTGATTTCAGTAAATGAGACGTTACGCCATAAGTGTTTCGAAAATTCAATGGTTCACGTGACTTAGTGGTTCGGAGGAATGCCAAAGTCATGTGAACCATTGAATTTTCGAAACACTTATGATGTAACGAAGCCTCGTTTACTGAAATCACTTGACTTTGGCACTCTGAACCACTGATTCGAAACAAAAGATTCGTAAAGCTTTGAAGCTTCATGAAACAGTGTTTTGAAATCGCCCATCACTCGTTATTTTGGGTTTTTTTACACACAAAAAGTATTCTCGTCGCTTCATAACATTAAGGTTGAACCACTGTAGTCATATGAACTGTTTTAAATATGTTTTTGGTACCTTTCTGGGCGTTTGAAAGTCTAAGTTAACTTGCTCTCAATGCAGGCCCCACGAGCCATCGGATTTCATCAAAAATATCTTAATTTGTGTTCCGAAGATGAACGAAGCTCTTATGGGTGTGGAACGACATGAGGGTGAGTAATTAATGACAGAAATTTCATTTTTGGGTGAACTAACCCTTTAAGCATTCACAGGCAAAATTGTATTTCCCCGGAGTCAAAATCAGACACATTTAAATGTCTGGAAACATGATTCCTGGCTGCATGTCAATACTCGTTTTACTCACGTTTTTGCAGTTTTCCCTATTAAATCCAGTCATGCAGCAGCTCTGGCTGAGGGGGCGTGTTCCGGCGGGAAAGTGATGTCAATGCATACCCTCTATACATTCATGGCGCTATCTAGAAAAAAATTTGGTCAAATAAATACTACTTTCACTGTGTAAAATACATACAATTTGTTATATACAGTATTTCCCACAGGATTTGAGGACTGGACGTCAAGTCTCTCTAGGGGTGTCCGGGGGGACATGTCGCGACTCGCCTAATTTTTTACATTTAAAAGTTAAATTCATCAGTCTGGTGCACTTTGAGAGTTCAAAATTAAGAGCTCCAACCCCTGTTCAGTGTTCAAATCAAACAAAGAAAAAAGTCTGAACATTGAATCAACTCTCTTTTTAGTTGTGATATAGTGTCTCATTCTACATTACATTCACACTGGTGTTTTAGGAAGACAAACAACTAGAATAAAATAATTATAATTATTATTTCTATGACACTAATAGCCTATATACTATAAAATTAAATGTGAATGAAAAGTATATTATTTTACTTGACGCTACAGTAGAGAAATTACAATAATTTTGTCCTAGTTTCTTCACTTGCAAGAGAAAAACCCTTGAGCTTTATTGAGTTGAGATTTATTTTGGTGGAAAACTTTACAAACATGTCTCATTACAAATCTAGTGAAATGCTGTAATCATCTTATGCAAATGTGAAAATAATGCGTAACTGGTGACCGCTAATGCACGCTAAACTCATGGAGTTCACTGCATTCATTCACTGTGAACTGAGCCGCTCTGACACACGGAAAACACCGGATCATGAGCTGATCGCGTGAGCAAAGCGCGCACTTCACTCCGAAACACGCAGCGCAAACAGACTATATACTTATTTCATTAAATCACAGTCTTCTGTGATTTGATAAGGGCACAAAGCCATTTCATGCTTCTGATTTTAGTTCGTTTGACAGATACTTTGCCAAAGCAATGGCGCAAAACAACGTTACAGAACTTTTATGTTATTATGAGAAGTTTTAAAATATTTTCTGTTCATTATGAAACTGGTGGCACAGATTAAACACTGTATACATTATATATGTAAATATACTGTAAATGACTGTAACGGCAAACATAGAAAGCAACAAAAATTTATATAGAACTTGTTTAAAAGGTTAGTTCACCCAAAAATGAGATTTCTGTCATTAATCACTCTCCCTCATGTCGTTCCACACCCGTAAGACCTTCGTTCATCTTCAGAACACAAATTAAGATATTTTTGATGAAATCCGAGAGGTTTATGACTCGTCCATAGACAGCAATATAATCAACACTTTCAAGGTCCAGAAAGGTACTAAAGACGTTGTTAAAACAGTCACGTGACTGCAGTGGTTCAACCTTAATGTTATGAAGAGACGAGAATACTTTTTGTGCGCAAAAACAAAACAAAAATAACGACTTTATTCAACAATCTCTTCTCTTCTGTGTCATTATCCTTACACAGGTGACGCAGTAACACAGTGAAGGCTTCCGTTTTTACGTCCGGATGCCGGCTCAGTATTGGTTAAAGCTGATCACATGATCAGCCTGATGCATGTGTGTGATGCTGACGCAGGAGCCGGCCGATAATGAGTCGAACCTGGAAGCGCTGGACATAAACAACGTATGAGAATGACACAGAAGAGAAGAGATTGTTGAATAAAGTCGTTATTTTTGTTTTGTTTTTGTGCACAAAAAGTATTCTCGTCTCTTCATAACATTAAGGTTGAACCACTGCAGTCACATGACTGTTTTAACGATGTCTTTAGTACCTTTCTGGACCTTGAAAGTGTTGATTATATTGCTGTCTATGGACGAGTCATATACCTCTCGGATTTCATCAAAAATATCTTAATTTAAAGGTCTTACGGGTGTGGAACGACATGAGGGAGAGTAATTAATGACAAATTTCATTTTTGGGTGGACTAACCCTTAAAATACAGTGAAAAATACAGCATTTCATTTTGGTTTACTCCTTCAGATTCATTTATTACAAGCAGCAGTCGTTACTGTTTGTCTTATGGACTAATTTAAACGCTTCTGATCCGTCGTATCAAGCGTTGCAACAACACATTTAAATACAAACCTTTGACGCAACAGGAGTATGAAATGAAACTCTGTATTTGACACTATTTTCTCATGATTAATAAACTGCCACACAGCCGTAATCGTAATTTCACTTTTTAATATGCACAATAAGAGTTCTATTAGTCAATTAATCCAATCACAAGGAAAACCATCAAAGATTGTTTATGACATAATTGTGCATTCCTAGATGAAATAGCTTAAATATTTGAAAATAAAAGTGTAGAACTTCACGAATAAAGACGGTTTAAATTCTGCAGTTGAAACTAACAATCTCAAACACTGAGACAAAGTATAAACCATCCTCTCAAACGTCAGAATAAACCAACATTTAGATTCATAAACAACCTTCATGAAACAGTCAAATAGACTAAGTGAATGCGAGTACATAACAGCACATATTCAATTAAATAAGCACCATACCATTTTAAACAACAAGAGACATTTCATTCTTTTTCTACATGACGTTGCTTTAGTATTTCTAAACACTGGCATACATTAAGCATCTCATGCAAACCTCAAAACACTGACAATCAGTGATTATAACAAGTGATTGTAGATCAAACCCTTCAGAACAGCGCCAGCAGGACTCAGAGCAGCAGAATTCATCACTGAAAAAGCTGATAATTAAGTGTTTCTGCACTCGTGAATAATTTAGCAAAGATTGATTTTCCCATTCCTGCACTCGTTTACTAAAACAACTGCCCCGATCTACTGTATTAGTGACAACAGGAACAGAACATCTTGACCACAACACTTGGACGTCGCCTCTCTCTCGGGACAATCTGGTTGTTCATATTAGCGTGACAATCACAAACTAAATGACACGGATCACATCACATCACACTGCTGGATATCAGATATTCTCCTGAAGAAATAGACAATCTTTCACCAAGAGCACAGCTTGACTGAAGCTTAAAGCATCTTTAAACACGACACACCTGACTGACAAATAACTCATACGTTGAGTTTCTAGTAACAAGGTACATCTTCAGATTTTCATGAAGTAAATCTGTGTTTAATGACATCTAGCCGATGAATTATATTAGAGATGATCAGTGTTTTAAACATGACAAATTTCCATGACTTTTCCAGGGTCAATTTTCAGCTTTTTATGATGTAAATCAGTGTAAATATCATAAAGTATGTCAGAGAGCAGCATGCAAGTCTGACACGTTGATTACAGAAAATTAAAAATGTTTTAGAAAGCAGTTCTTTTGTACTTCAGACTAATCAAGGAAAAACTCCTGCGACGGATCAAAAGCATCACGCACAATTACTCATTAACATTTTTAAACTACACTAACCATTTCTTTCTTCCACACAAAAATCTAAATACAGATCTAATGCAAAAGGACACTTGTTGAACATGAATTCATTTCTGACTTCTTGTCCTACTGAAAATATTAAGCCACGTGCACACTACAAAACTGAAGATCGCACGCTTACAGACGGTCACTTGTTGTGTGTCGATGTGCACATTAAAGCATGTCAACCGTCATGTGGGACTTCTAGTTGTTGACTCAATCTGATTTTAAGTGATTATCATTTTGATGAACCAATATTGATTCTTAAATCAATCTATTTTCTGTTGATGCATGAACAAAACTATAATAAACACAGCAAGTTCACCTGCTATCTAGGTAAATACACTGACATGTTCCTGAGAGTTTAAATTAAAATTTCCTGATAATTTACTCACCCCCATGTCATCCAAGATGTTTATGTCTTTCTTTCTTCAACATTCCAGGATTTTTCTCCATATAGTGGACTTCAATGGGGACCAACAGGTTGAAGGTCCAAATGTCAGTTTCAGTGCAGCTTCAAAGAGCTCTACACGATCCCAGACGAGGAATAAGAGTCTTATCTAGAGAAACCATCGGACATTTTCTAAAAAAATAAACACTTTTTAACGACAAATGCTCGTCTTGCACTGCTCTGAGATGCGCCACGCATTACGTAATCATGTTGGAAAGGTCACGCGTGACGTAGACGGAAGTACCGATCCAGTGTTTACAAAGCGATCGTGCAAAAAAAGCGATGTCGGACAATTTTGAAGTTGGAGGAGAAAATGAGATGGAGTTTTTCGCCCTACCGCGGTACTTCCGCCTACGTCACGCGTGACCTTTCCAACGTGATTACGCAATGCGTGGCGCATCGCAGAGCAGTGCAAGATGAGCATTTGTGGTTAAAAAGTATATAATGTTTATTTTTTTAGAAAATGGCCGATGGTTTCTCTAGATAAGACCCTTATTCCTCGTCTGGGATCGTGTAGAGCTCTTTGAAACTGACATTTGGACCTTCAACCCACTATATGGAGAAAAATCCTCAATTTCTTTCCGACTGAAGAAAGAAAGACATAAACATCTTGGATGGCATGGGGGTGAGTAAATTATCAGGAAATTTTAATAACAACTCTCGGATTTCATCAAAAAATATTTTAATTTGTGTTCCGAAGATCTTACAGGTGTGGAACGACATGATGGTGAAGAATTTTAATTTTTAGGCTAACTAACTCTTTAAAGCTGATAGATTCTGATTGGCTGTCAATGTTTTTATCGTTGATCAGCTGGAAGAACTCGTTGTGGAAGTAATTCCAACGATATCGTTTCTCTGAGCCATTATTGTTATAGTCGTGACTTTTAAAACTATATCTTTATCGGCCTTTGTGTGAACAGGCCTTTATAAAACTTTATCGTCAGTCATTGGTGTGAACGACCCTTTAAACAGAAAGAACGCTATTCTGAGGAGATGTGCTGATCGCCATCGGCTGACAGTCTGAGGTTCTTTAATAATAACCGCGCTATTTGAAACGCCACGCGACGCGACGCCGCCGTTCAAATAATCAAAGCCGTAATTAGAACGGGAGCGTTCCGTTTCTCACGCGTCACGTCGCGGGTTAAGTGAAGAATCAACCCTTATCCTGTCACTGACGACTGATGTGATCTTTACTAGCGACACACAACGACACACACTGATACCTGTTCCATTTAAAGCGTTCAAGTGTTCACTTACCCGTTAATCCCTCGCGTTCATTCAATACGAAGAGCCACCGCTGTAGTTCGGCGTTCTGGGTGTTCTGAGGAGTTTCTGATGTGCTTTCGATGGTTTAGAGTGTATATTTAATACACACTGTCGGTTAATTAATTAGCCTGTGGCGGCTAAGCGAGCGCGAGCTAAGTCAAAATGACAATCGGCCGCCTCACGAACTCGTGAGGGCATTACTATCGCTCAGTATGTGCTAGGTGAACATGTTTAAACTGATAACCCACCTCGCGCACAAACCGACCCCCCAACGAACGAATAACGACAGCCCGCTGCCGCTTAATGCCGTTAAATCGCCACCAAGCACGAGCTCACGGCGACTGTCAACAGCGCGCAGTGATCAAACCAGAACTTGAGTGGGCGGGGCCGTGACGTCACGGGCAAAGCTTACAAAAAGACATCAACAAAACCACAGTCTGAGAAACAAGCGCCATGTGAAGGCATCACGAGTGCTGATTTATGCTCTCTTCTGTCCTACACCTAGGAAAGGAAGGGAAATAATGCTTTAGCAAAGCACTGGAACAAAGTACACTTGCTCTTTCTGTGCTTTACGTCACTGTTCCATGTGTTTGTGCTGAAAGGAAACATAAGATGGCGCTGTAGTTTCAATTTCGCCTGCAAACAAGGGGTGATTTTCCATCATTCATTTAACAGAGAAATTATCATCAGTGTCCCTTTCAAAATCCTATAAGGGCCATTCTACAGAATTGGTTCAGAGTCTCTTTCCACACATTTTGTGTGTATGCAAAGTGTATAATTGTAAATTGTAGTAATTGTGCAGTTAATTCTCATATTGTATTTTTAGAAGTTTAGGAATATTTTTCCTCTCCCCAAATTTGTCACCACCGAAACACAATAATAAATAATTTAATAAGAAGGGTTACATTGACCTATTAAGATTTTGTTTTTGCTATTTTTAAAAAAAACATAACAATGACAATTTTAACACTATTTCAAGTGTAATTTATGAGATTTTGAATCCAGTCTTTCTTTGTAAAAGTCGTAAAGTTTATCATACTGATTTCAAAGTGAAGGATTCATTAGTTTGAATATACACTGAACCAAACACTATAATAACATCTTAGTTGATCATTCAGTATACTTTATTTTTGACAAAACATCCCATGTTTCGGTTGTGACTGCACAGTTTTGGTAGTGACCACATCACATTACAGAATTTTAACTCGCATACTAAAACACTAATGATTTTCATAATAAAACATACTAAAATTCTAATTATTTGCATAACTGTACTAAAATTTTGTTTATTTCCCCCAAATAAATGCTTATATGTTCCCTTTTGTCACTACCAAAACAATGATGTCACTACCGAAACATGTGGTGAAGTTTCGGTAGTGACAATTTTAGATATTGTTGAGCCTAGCTCAGAGATGATACACAGAAAAAAAACAAAATTTTATCGAATAACCCCCCAAAAACAATGATGACATGTTTCAGTCGTGACTGTTTCGGTAGTGACAATTTTAGATACTTTTGAGTCTAGCTCAAAGATGCTAATCAGCACATGGTTAGCTAGCACAGTTCTGAACAGTTGTACACACACAAACACTAAATTTTATGGAATAACATCCAAAAAAGTTTGCTTAATTGCAGAAAAAAGGTGTTTGGTAGTGACGTTCCTTAAAGTTCCACACAGATTTTCAGATTTTGAACACATTTAACTCAAAATGATGGACCTATCTACTCTGAAAGAGAGGCTCTGAGAGGGAGGGACACAGGAATATTTCCTGATCAAAAATGTAGAAGTGTGTTAAAATCAGTCTCAGCCAATGGACTCAAACACACACTGTTTCGGTAGTGACATGAACATGCGGGACACATTTTTTTACATAAATTTTCATGATTTAAAAATAAAATATAAAATAATTTTTTTAACTTCACTTTAAAAAACACACACATTTATATATATATATAATAGTATTTCAATATATATATATATATAATATATAATATTTCAATATCATTTTCACAAGTTGAAATTTAGGGGTTAGGGTTCAGGACAGCCACCTCCCAATTGAAAGTACCCAATAAATGATGATTTTATATATATTAAGCTTACTGATATTTTAAATATTATTGTGGGATTCAGTAGATAACAGAAGGATCTTAGTAAACATCTAAAATTTGAATACTTAAATGCTTTTTAAATGTGTTTTTTGGTTGTGGGACAGCACCAGTCCTGTAGAATGGCCCATACACATCACAGGTGTTAATTAGTAATGATGCATGACTGACAAAATTAGCTAAAATTACCATCCTTTTTATACTTTACACTCATATTTTCACAAAGCAGCTTATGTTTTATGTTCTTCTATTTTATAATAAAACTGTGAGTATGGTGAATATTGGCTACTGTGCAAAATAAAACAACATTGTGATTATATTTTCACAAAGTATAGCTTGCATTTTATATTTAGCATTTTATGCTCTAATATTTTCTAATGAGAGTATTGTGAGTAATAAAATACAATAAAGCAAGTAATAAATTAAAACAAGTTGCAACTTTGTTCATTGGGAGAATAAAGTATCTGACTCCGATAAACTCCAACATTTCCGCACTTTTCTCCAAAGTAGAGTCTAAATTAGATGTCAGACTCATATTCTAATTTTACATTTAAAACCATTACAAATATAGAGTTTAGGCAGTGAAATGAAAAGACCGGACCTTTTGGCATGGCAGATGCGTTGAATTGGCCGTATTCCAACGCACATGTTATCTGTCACTATCTTTTTCTGAGGTCAGGACAGGAATGTTCCAAATAAAGCACGTAATGAACTCACGGTTCACTTTCACCTTTATCCTATATTTAGTGTGTCCACAGCAGACCAGACCGTGATGTATCGATGGGCTTTTCTTCTCAAACACTAAGCCCATTAGGTCATTTTGTTGGGTTATTTTCACAATCTTGGATAGTTTTTGAGCAACCCAGCTGTCGGGTCAGTGTCACTGACAGCAGAAACACTCTTCTGTGCCGTATACTATCTGGATAAAACTGGAATGCTTTGCAAACAGCCTTTTATGTCTCTTATTCTGAGAAAAAAACAACATTTTGAGTCGAATGAAACCTTGTGATGGCTAACTGATTAATGTAGTGTCAGATAAGTTAACTTTTCATTTAAAGAGATTTTATTTTACACTCTTAAAAATAAAGGTTTTTAGATTATGATTATGTTCTTCACACTAAGAAAAAAGTGGTTCTTTTAAGAATTGATTACTAAAAGGTTATTTGGGGAACCAGAAATGTTTCTTCTATGGCATTGCTGTGAATTTTTTTTGAACATTTATTTTTAAGAGTGTAAGCAATATGAAAATAACCATTTTATGCACAATTCTAATCAACATGAGCTATAATTTGGCTTATAGAAAGTATTTGTTGGAGTGTAAGATCTAAGATGCATTAAAAACATTTTTATCTCAGCTATAGTGGAAGGACTACGTGTTTTTTTATCAGAACAGTCAGATCTTGTGATAGACTCTTATCGCTATGTAATTTGTAAATATTGGGGTAAAATCCGCTGATAGACCTCTGTGTTTTCATCTAATATCTTTTTGGCTATGATGCATTTTGTCTTCACTGTAAAAAAGAATTGTTGGTTTAACAGAAAACTCCAAATATTATGTTATCTGAACCACATTAATTATTGAAGTTGATTTGACAAAAGAAAAAATGAAAATATTTTTTACAGTGTTGTACAATTTTCTGATGAAAAAAGATCTCAATCTCCCCTTATAAAAGCTGTCAATTATACGACCTGTGAATCCACATTTTTCAGAATCCATCCATCCGTGATCCATTTTATTGTGATGAAAGTATTTAGTGGCGTAATAGTTGTTTCATCAACTTAAATATATCTGAAATGATCAAATTCCACATTCAAATATAATTCAGAGACATAATAAACCATTTAATGGAATGCAGGCCTCTCAAAAATAGCTAAAGCTTATCAGGAAACATTTGGGACAGCAAACATTACATGAACTACCATACAAATAATTCCTGAACCTTTGCATGTACCAATTTCAAAAATTCAGATGGTGCCATCAAGGGATTTGAGGTGAGAAAAATTATGAATGATAAACTTTACCAAGATAGAGACAGGAGAAACCAAAGACAACATGACAGCATTTATTATTCATTAAAACGCCGCACAATAGTGTCGTCATACACTGATGAACACTGATGATGTGGTTGTGCTGCACTGTGTCCACTAGACGGCGCCTGCGCACTGTGAGCTCAAGCATCTGTGGTTCTGCAGCAGCAGTTACAGCATCTCCTGCTGGTCTGATGTGTCGCAGGTTGATTATTAATAACACCGCATGTCCATCAAGAGATGAAAAAGATTCTTTCCCGTTGCTTTTTTATTTGTTTCTCGTGATACATATTAGTACAATACACAGAAGATTAACATTAATATCAGTATTAAATAGCCAGACATTGCATAGTGTTAAATGTTTAAGAGCACAAAAACATGCTGCACAAATTCGCGACAATATTATCGCTATTAAACTGTGTGATATCTGAACTCAATAAACGACCGAATCAAATGCGCCATTATTTGTTAAAAACTTTTTTACTTAAAAATAATGTCTTAAACTAATCGTTTACAGCGTCTCTCAGCTCTGTCTGTAGGATCAATTCCGAAACTCGGTTCATTTTCCGAATCATTTACCTGTTGGACTTTCTTCAATCATTGGACCCCGTTGACTTTCACTGTATGGGAAAAAAAATTATGTTCTACAGAAGAAAGAAAGTCAAACAGGTTTGGAACGACAGTAAATGATGACAGAATGATCATTTTGAGGTGAACCTCTTAAAAATAAAGGTTCAAAAGGGGTTTTTCCTCATGCAGTGACGTCATAGAAGAACCATTTTGGTTCCCCTTCAGTGATCAGTTCTTAAAAGAACCATTTTTTTCTTAGTGTCAATGACATTTTAATGACCCAAAGAAGCTTTTTCCACTATAAAGATCGTTTTGTGCAATGGAAATATTGTTAAAGATTCTGCACCTTTATTTTTAAGAGTGTATGGCATAGTTTGGGACCTTTAAGATAAAGCTGGTGGAGAGTCTGTTTCTGCTGCACGAGCTAGAAGATGACTGACGGATGCTGCTGTGGCTCCAGCATCTGCACCATATGAAACAGCCGGGCTGCCTTGCGTCATATTGACCGATCTCGTGTTGTCTTGTGACCTGTTTGGTTTGGATGGTTTAGGGTTACAGTGTTGGGGGTCATTGGGACAGAGGTGAGAGTTTGGACTTCGCTCCACAGCCGCTGGAGCAGCCCCGGCTCGACGTGGCACTGTAAGTGTCGTATGTTTATTTGTTCGCGCTAATGATTAACTCCAGCAGGGCTATATATGCCTCACTGAGGAGCGTGTGCATGTGCATCAGAGAGTCGCTCACCTTCACCTCCTCCCTCCCCTCGAGCGCGTGTACATGTGTGACAGAGAGAGGCTTGACGCGGTCATTGGTGCGTCCCTTAAACGTGTCACAACTTTTGATGGATTACCCCACTTCTGAGTGCTCAGGTGCGGCTCACTTCTCTCCGTTCACTCACTAGTGCGCGTCTCTCCAAACCTGCCCCGAACAGAGTCAAAGTAAAGTCAACATGCTCTCAGAGTCGTTCTCGTGGCTGCACCTGTGCAGTTTCGTGTCCGCGGTGCTGTCCACGCTGGTGGTGCTGAGCGCGCTCACGGTGAAGGGAACGAGCGCGGCCACCACGGGCTGCCCGACGTGCGGTATGCCGGCGATGGAGAAGGGCGCGGAGGAACGTTACCTGGTCGAGATAGCCAAACAGCAGATTCTGAACAAGCTTCACCTGCGGGAGAGGCCGAACATCACGCAGACGGTGCCGCGGGCCGCGCTCATGACGGCGCTGAGGAAGCTGCACGCGGGCCGCCTCAGACAGGACGGAACCCTGGAACTGGACAACAACTTACCGAACTCGCGCACGAGTAACCAGGCATACGAGATAGTCAGCTTCGCTGATGTCGGTGAGTACATCTGACCTACATAAAACATTCTTAAAACGTTCATTGTAAATTGGTACCCAGATAACAGGGAACGTTCTCAGAAGTTACGAAGAAACTTTACTCCAGAAACGTTAATAGAACGTTAGTTATCTCAAAACGCCGGGACAAAAACATTACATCGTTCATGGAACGTTTTTTTTTCCTGAAATGTTTTAGTTGGATGTTTATCTCACATTTTTTAAAACTATTTGTTTCAGAACGTTCAGAGAAATGATACAATGTAATGTTTTCTTGACGTTCAGAATCAAGAAAAAAACGTTTTTAAAACGTTTTGGAACGTTCAGGAAACATTTAGAAGCAACATTTGCAATATTTTTATTGGCTGGGTTACTGTGACTCGTTTATTAAAAAAAAGCCCCTCTGTCAATAAAGCATTTTATATACATATTTACAAACTTAAATATTAGAATGTTGTTCCATACAGGGTTATTATAATTAACTAAAACCATTAAAAAATTGTTTTAAGTTATTAAATTTGAACTTAACATAAAATATGAATTAAAAAAAATTTCAGCTGGTGGCCAAGGCAACATTTCTCATTTTCATTTAGTTTAACTTGATGCATTAAAATAACTAAACCTGAAATAAAAAAAATAAAAAAACTATAGACCTAATAAAAAGTGTGTGAATAAAAACAGTCTGTTATGCTGCTGATATTTAATTATGATGTTAACATACACTCTAAAAAATGCTGGGTTAAAACAACCCAAGTTAGGTTGAAAATGGACAAACCCAGCGATTGGGTTAAATGTTTGCCCAACGTGCTGGTCAGTTTTATTTAACTCAACTATTGTTTAAAAATGACTATATGTCTGGCTTAAAATGAACCCAAAATAGGTTGAAAATTAAAAATCAGACACATAATTACTAGAGGCAACAATAATAATCAAAAGGTGAACATTTATTAAATTTAATAAATGTTTATTGTTTAATTATTTTTCATTAAACTTATTAATCAATGTTAATTTCCAACAGACTTTGGGTTAATTTTAAGCGAGCAATATAGTAATTTTTAAACAATAGTTGCGTTAAATAAAACTAGCGAATGAGATGTTTTAACCCAGCGGTTGGGTTAAATGTTTGCCCAACCTGCTGGGTTAAAACAACCCAATCGCTGGGTTAAAACAACCTATTCGTTGGATTAAAACAACCCAATCGCTGGGTTAAAACAACCTATTTGTTGGATTAAAACAACCCATTCGCTGGGTTAAAACAACCTATTCGTTGGATTAAAACAACCCATTCGCTGGGTTAAAACATTCCAATCGCTGGGTTAAAACAACCCATTCGCTGGGTTAAAACATTCCAATCGCTGGGTTAAAACATCCCAATCGCTGGGTTAAAACAACCCAATCGCTGGGTTAAAACAACCCAATCGCTTAGTTAAAACATCCCAATCGCTGGGTTAAAACATCCCAATCGCTGGGTTAAAACAACCCAATTGCTGGGTTAAAACATCCCAATCGCTGGGTTAACTCCTACGGGTCGGCGGTCGAATCACCCAGAATCACTCAGACCCCTGGGGGTTAAAACAACCCATTCGCTGGGTTAAAACCCAGCATTTTTTAGAGTGTATAATTTTGATGTATTATCCTAACCCCACTGGTTTGCAGCACAAGTCGTTTTACGGTTTAGTGCACTTTGTTATTCTTACCTGTAGTGGCGAATGAATTCACACATTCACAGACAATCCTCTTCTAAACACTCCTGTCTGATTTCTCTCCAGACGACGAGGTTTCAGGCGGTTTCGACACCAGTCTGTCGTTCCAGTTCCTGCAGGAGAAGGGTCACAGCGTGCAGGTGCTGCAGTCGTCTCTGTGGCTGTACGTACGGCCGGCTGACGGCCCTCATCAAGGTGGGCGCGTGAATGCTGAAATCTACCTGTCAACCGCCGCCAATCGCACTCTGCTGCTCCAGAGGAGCGTGGAGGTGTCGCGGGGCGGCTGGCACACCTTCCCCGTCACCGCCGCCCTGCAGGCCTTTCTGGACGGAGGTCAGCGGCATCTCCGTCTAGAGGTGCACTGCGAAGACGGAGGACGCAACCTGTGTAGCCGCGACGCCTCCGGCGAGCACCAGCCCTTCCTGGTGGCGCAGGTGCGTTTGCGTGAAGACGCCTCCACACACGCCCTGAGCAAGCGCTCGCTGCGGTGCGGCGACGACGTGAGCGTGTGCTGCAAGAAAGACTTGTACATCAAGTTCCGTGACATACAGTGGCAGGACTGGATCATTGCGCCGGAGGGCTACCACATGAACTACTGCATGGGACAGTGTCCGCAGCATTTGTCCGGGTCGCCCGGCATCGCCTCCTCATTTCACGCCACCGTCTTCAGCCAGCTGAAGGCCAACGGCATCCAAACGGCCGTGTCGTCCTGCTGCGTGCCCATCCAGAGACGCCCGCTCTCCATGGTCTACTTCAACTCTCAGCACACCATCGTAAAGACTGACGTCCCGGACATGATCGTCGAGTCCTGCGGGTGCACATAGAGAACAATCACAGGACACAACAAACTTTCCATGCATTAGCAGTACACTTATTTATCTGCTTTATCATGAGAGGTGAAACATTTTCTAATCAAGGCTTTCTGTCTAAGCAAAGCATATGCATTATAGGTTTTTATGAGCCCTGGTACTGCTTATCTATAGCACGAGTTCATTGATGCTTTCATTTTGCGTGCTTTTTATACGCAGAAATTACCTTTTACGTGCATATGATACGCATTTTTTGAATGCATATGATACACATTTTTTACATGCATATAATACACATTTTTTGCGTGCATATAATACACATTTTTTGCGTGCATATAATACACATTTTTTTGCATGCATATGATGAAATCTACACACCCAACCAATTCTACTCAACGAGTAACTTTTGCGTATCAGATGCACGTAAAAGATTACTTTTGTGTATAAAGAGCACGCAACATGAAAACATAAACTCGTGCTATAGATACGCAGCACCAGGAGATCGGGCAGGTTTTTATAGATGTTCAAATACTCAGGGAAATCAAAGCACACTGGCCTGACTCGGCACGGTTACCCAACATGACGGGTAAACATTTAGATATTGCCACACGTCCCAGAAAAGGTCTGACAGTAGATGAAAGTAGCACATCACACTGCAAAAAAAAACGATTCTCGCTTTGTATTTTTGTCTTGTTTTCCAGTACAACTCTAAACATTCTTAAATCAGGATACATTTACTGGAGAAGCAAAATGACTGAAGACAAAATGAAGTGAGTTTGTGCTTTAAACAAGGAAAAAAATCTGCCAATGGGGTCAGAAAAATAATCTTGTTTTCCCTTTGAATTAAATTTATTTTTCTGACTTTGTATCTTAAGTCATTTTGCTTCTCAAGTAAATGTATCTTGATTAAGGAATGTTTAGATTCTCAAAAAGACTGAGAAAGATTTTTTTTGCAAGCAATGCAGTATCTGATGAATGTTTCTCTCATAATAGCTCACTTTTGACTGTTTACGCTAAGCACCAGCAAATGCAACTAAACATATGTAGTACTGGCTTTCTTTTCAAGCTGCTTATTCAGTTCAAACAGATACACTTACTTTTTTTTTATAATATTAATAATAATAATGTTTTATTTATATAGCGCCTTTGCAAAAGCTGTACAATTAATGTTTGATAATCTACAAACAGTACAATCTTCTACATTGTACATGTTACAAGTGTATTTTTGCCATGTTTTGGTGTGTATTTTGTCTTGTGTCTTATGTTGTTTCGTTTGAAGCACTTCCTAGGGATGCGTATTAGTGTGGGGAATCACTGCATCGGACGGGGTTTGGGCTCACAGCATTCTGCAACTGCACTTTATATGTTATTTTGCGTAGTTAGTACGAATCAAGTCGTGCAAATCAAATCAAATACATGTGCTTTGTTTATTTTTGCTTCGACAAAAATAATACTGTAACTTGTGGCACAATATTAAAGCTCTTAGACGGAGCAGTAACTCACTGAGATTCATTTCTATAATTTTTTAATAAAGGAATATTTTCTTATAAGTGGGAGAGCTTGGAAATGTGTACTGTATTGTACGATGTAATTTTGCTGAATGTGTGATTTTAAAAATAAAAATTTTACTTACTACTTCTTTGCCTGCTTTAATGATAAACTAAATAAAGATCTGAATAAGAACAAAGGTCACATCAAAAATCAATAGACCAAACAAACCCTGATATTTGACATCTGTATCACTTTCATCAGCAAATCCAGAGCGATATTACAATATTTCACCGTTTCTATGTCATACAGTCTCTTATCGCTTAACAAGTAATTGATCATCACTCTTGGAAAAACGCTGTAATTCTCTGAAGGTAATCAATAATGTCTAAAAGGCAAAGAGCGTGTTTGCTTGGGCAAATAATTGAAGTGGTTTTTATAGATGTCTATATTTGATGAGTAAACAACTGTGACATTTTTCTGGCTCGACTTCAACAGGCAGAGTAAGGGTTGTCCATCATAAAAAATTAATTTGTTTGCTTTAGCTGCAAACGTGACATCAAATAGAAATATAAACATAAACTCACCAAACACAAATATTGCTGTCAACAGTCGAGGTACAAGGGCGTCCGAACGTCTGAGAGCAACCTGGAAATAAACAAAGTTTTAGGATTTTGAAACAAATAAAAGTGATGATGTTAAATGAAGACAAAATATTTATTTCTCTGTACAGAAGCTCAAATCACGCCGGAGATCATCAGGTTTTGTTCCAGTGATGCTGTTATTAAAGCAAAAGAGACGTGCATCAAATACTTCTCAAAAAGAGAAGCATTTCAGAAGCTCCAGCGATCTCAGACTTTTGGACCTAACTGTACGTGAGACATAACTTGACGCGGCCAGTTAGAGAGAACGATAAACTCTTTGGCAGTTCTCGTCAGGTTGTGTACAGAACAGTTGCATTTTGTCCCTGACTGATGCACCTGCATGCGTGATCTGATATGTAACTGTGACTCAGATCACCCGTTTGTACTGATTTCAGCAGCTCAAATAATTCTTGCCGTGTTGAAAAGGGTGTCGTTCATTACACTTTGTAAACACACCAACAAAATGCTGAAACGGTGCTGAGGAAAATCCGAGAGCAGAGCAATGCCTTCATATCAGTACATTATAATTCAGTTATTATTATTATTTGCTCATGAATCAACCTCAAACAAGTACTGTACAGTATGTTGCCTTTACAATAAATCATCCAGTTCTATTTTCAAATCAAAACTATCTGAAGGGTTCTTAATGTTAAAGTCGGCATGAAAGGGAAGTTACGCTAGTCTTTTCTTACTTATAGTGACGTATATCGAGTGAAACGCTTCTGGAACAAGAACAAATGTAGGGCGGGGCTTGATTTTGTCTGAGGGGAAGATATTCTGATTCAAGATTATGAGGAACATGAATTTAAAACAATTATGATGTGCACCGATAAATCATTAAATATAAACACTGCAATATAAAAAAAAAAGTCAATTTTGATTTCATGGTGACTTTAAAGGGGTCACGAACTGTGCTGTTTTATTGTTTTATAATGTTTCCTAGAGTGCACTTGTAATGTTAGTTTGCTTTTTACATCAAAAATTGTCATAATTTAGAAATAAAAGGCATTTTTCCTACCCTGATTTTATCCCTCTGATTTGAACGCTGTTTTAAGGGGCGTGTCTGCTGTGAGACTTCAGTGTAAACGCCCACTGCTGTGATTGGCTGACATCTTCGCCTATGAAATAGCTAAGTATTACTCTCTCGAAAACTTTTAGCATGTTTTTACTATTACAGCTCTCAAGGTTAACTAATCATGAAAAGTGTTGATTGTAGCATTACATTTAGATCTATGGCATTATATTCAGATCGTGGCATGAAAGGTTGCAGTGATGAACATTGTAGTCGATCACAGACATGTTGTTGAGCTCATGAAAGCAGTGAACTCGTCATTGCAACTCAATTTCTGCACACTAACGAATGCTTTCATCGTAACTAACAGTGCAAACGCGATGTAAATAAGAGATTTGTTGAATAAAACGGGAGTCCAGAACTGATAAACTCGCGCTGTTTGATTGACAGCTCCAGTGATTGCAAAGGGAGCGTTCTTTGATCGCTTTCTTTATATAATTTAATCACCGTTTAAATAACAGATTATTTTCATCCTACTAAGAGAAACAACGTGAAGTTGAGCTTTTAGTCACTGGTTTGATTTACTGACACACAGACAAAGAACATGTGACTGTACATGAATCATTAATATCAGATCAGGCATTAGAATTAACACAGTTACTCACATGTTGTCGCATTACTGTCGAGTCCATATCGTAAAAGTCTGTTTGCGCCGAAATGCGATTGATTTACCAAAGAATCCACAGTGAAATGAACCGAATACAAATAAATAAAGATCAACTGAGACATTCACATTGTTGAAAATAAATAACCATATTCCTAGCATTAGGATCCTTTGAAAGGTAATGTTATTTTAGTCCTGCATCGCTCTTCTCTCCTCCTCATCTCACTAACACACCAGTGGGCGGGGCTAACGCTGCAATGATGAAGTAGGCGTTGATTTCTTCTGTGGAGGCGGAGTTTCACCTATCTATGACAGGATCAGTCGTTCTCTGGGTCTGGTGTCAATAAGAGCTTTTATTGGACTAACAAGGAAGTTTTCAGTTCTGAAACTTACAGGATATTCTTATAGTACGATGACCTCTTATATATCAAAAGCTCAAGGAAAAGTTGATTTCTCAATTCATGACCCCTTTAAGATTTATTTAACTCATTAGCTTTATACAGAGTTCTTCACTGCACTTTGTTGTATATGTGTTTATGTGTTTATGTGTTTGTGTGTGTGTGTGTGTGTGTGTGTGTTTACGCATAAGTGAATGTGCACAAATGCAGGAAGCAGCTTGCTTTGTTCGTTTAATTCAAAGACGTTTATGTTCCGGTGAAACCTAGTGACTTACTGATACACTGACATACTAACCCACAGACCCACTGAATTACTGTAATCCTGCATCCACAAACACACAAACACACACACCCTATGCGCTGATAATCTGCACGCAGTCTGAGGTGTAAGATGTGTCCTCATGAATGTCATGACCCGCTCGGAGACTCTTACGGGACATACAGAACCAGGTTAGGTGACGTTGTCTTCACCCGGTGAAATGCTCAGGGTTTAAACATTCAATTAACCGATTCGTCATCCTGACAGAACAGGAAACACAAGACAACTAAAGCACAGCCTGTGCCTGAAATGCCTTCACTAAAGTAAACACCGAAAGCAAAGATGACAGTAAAAGTCTAGCAAAAATGATGAAGACAGAAAGAAATGTTAAAATCTGCTGCCACAGAATAAGAATATGTATAATAATTATATATTTATTTTGCAATCTCATCTACAGTGACCCCAAAAAGTATTTGGACACTTCAGTCACGCATATAAATGTCTGAATGCCGTTATATCAGATAATAAATATCACAACAAGTGTCATTTATTGTAAAGAAAGATTCACAAACACACTTTCCAAATAAAAACATTTGACAGGCAGAAGTTTGTTGGGTTTTAAATGATAAATCAATAGATGAAGACAGTCAGTATTGTGCATTAGTGGATGATGTTTATTCAGTAACTACATTAACTAGTTCTCTTTTGAGGAGAACTGACTTCTTAAATCCACTAAAAACCACCAAACCACAAGCTGATTCAGACACGATGAAGAGGGTGACATTATTAGAGAGCACAGACATTTAGGAGAGTGACTTCATGAAACAAACACTTTTTTGGGATCACTGTATATGGAAAATATCAAGAGGTCACATGCAAAATGTTTATGTGCATGTGTGCATTCCCACAATGCAGTGCGTCAGACACTTCAAATAACTTAAATCCACGAGCTGATCCTATTACTGTAGACCCCATTACCTGAAATATCCACTCAGTTACATCACATTTAGAGCACGAGCTCCTGCAACCTCTCATGAGTGACAGTGACCGGCGGTCACTAGATAACAGCGCTTGTGTTGTGAACTCAGATCAGATCAGCTCATTTCCAGTGTTTAAATTCAAATCAAAGTAAACAAAATATCTGAAAATGTCTCACAGTGAAAGTCGTCAATTATAATCAGATTAGAAACAGACAGTGTTTTCTTTTAAAACTTAAAAAGGACTGTATCAGGAGTTTATAATTTAATTCAAACTCAGCTGTTACTGGTTAAGATGTGCATAAAATATTTACTTTTATGCATTTGGTATTTTTATCCAAAGCGATTTACATTACATTGAAGGTATACTGGGAATCGAACACATGACCTTGGAGTGTTGGATGGATGGATGGACAGACTGATAGATAGATACGTGGATTGATGGATGGATTAATGGATGATGGATGGATGGATGGATGGATGGATGGATGGATACGTGGATGGATGGATGGATGATGGATGGATGGATGGATGGATACGTGGATGGATGGATGGATGGATGATGGAAAGATATGTGGATGGATGGATGGATGAACAGATGATGGAAAGATAGATATGTGGATTGATGGATAGATGGATGGATAGATAAGTGAATGGATGGATGGA
>CM077460.1:32385999-32430999 GCA_039654765.1 Mylopharyngodon piceus | reverse complement strand
AACCAGAATGATAAAACATCCAACATGTGCAGAAGACGTTTATACAGTTTAACAAATATTACCCCTGCTGTCTAACTGAAAACAACAGATCTGAAACTCACAAGACACTAGAGAAAAAAGACCAAACTCACAAAAGATTTCAATATAGGTGACGCAAGAAGAACTAAAGCTAAACGTAGACTATAAACAAACGGGTTTTCTGACTTTTCCTGCAGAACTCTATATAGTCATCATCATTATAGCTATCGTTCTTGGTGTGATCGGGCCTTAAGACATTAAAGTGATAATTCACCCAAAATGATCATTCCTTTGTGTTCTTCAGGAGAAAGAAAGTCATGCATGTTTGATGGCGAGTAAATGATGGCAGCAACAGGCTGATTGATAGAGACAGTGATTGACGGATAGAATCTGCTGATGGAGAGACGCGTCTATATGGGCTGTCACTCAAGATGAGACGAGACGTCATTAACAGACTTCAGACAGACATCACACGCCTATGAAATACACTTCAAACACGTACTTCACGACTAACTGAACTTTCACCCGTCATCAGTCATCAGTGTTCAGTCATCAGAATCAGTGTTCAAATATGAACTTTATACTAAGTTATGAAGTTACGTCACTGTTCAACAATGTGTGCAGTGTATGCACATATTCAGATCAAATAAATCTCATGTATTTCTCATTGAATTGATAGATTACAGAACATCTCACAGAAATGCAATAAAATTTGCTCATGAAGTACTAAAATTGATTGATATTATTCTTACATCAGTAGTAACATTGCAAAGCATTTTATCCACACTAACGTGAATAAAAACTGCAGCAGATACTAAGCTGTGATTGGTCAGTACCGTTTTTAAGATGGGGCGCAATAATGTGTTAAGAAATGAACACTGGCTTTTGCATAATATAAAGAAGATCCAGCCAGTTTCCACTAGGTGGCACTGTTTCAATAACAGGAACAAGCTCAAGTAACTACGTGGTGTAATTCATTTTTCTACCACAAGAGGAACAAATTCACACCTCTCAGATACACATGCATGTTCATATTTGTAAAAGTTGTCATCTACTGTTTACATAACCTCTGCTTACTTTCTGTAGTAGCACAGCGATCTATCAACATTAATATCACCGCTTTCAGATTTACTCAGATTTTACTCTGCATCTCTAAATATAAGCCTGTAATGCATCCAAAGAACTTCATTTAGCAGTGCATTTTGACTCTTATTCTGCCATTGATGGTCTCTGGCAGGTTTAGATATGGCTCGCAGTGAAAGTACACAGTGAAAGTGAGGTTATAGTAAAGAAAAACCCTTAAACAGCAGATTTGGAGATGAGTATGAGGATGGGAAGACGGGTAACTAACTAAATGTATAGCCGGACTAAACGTATAGCTTCACAGCACCTACATCAGAGGGACAAACATAGCTATCAGATATGTTTTTGTAATCTGGGACTATTTTAAACAAATTAGTTTCTCAGACAAACCTTAATTCTTTGGCGTATGACTAAGGCCTTGATTATCAAACTTCTGGACGAACATCATTCTTGCCCCAACATGCAACTCTGGAGAGACAAACAACAACAACAACAACAACAAAAACAAAAGAAGGTGAGTTTTGCATCAGAAAACTAGAAAGTTTTCAGGTAGTCATACCTAAAACAAACAACAGGTGGCGCCTGAGGATTTATCAGAGATTGTGAGTGAATGTATTCCTACATTTCAAGTTATATGAACAGATATTCATTCAGCAGACAGATTTACCTGATGCAACTTACAGTACAGGTTCAATCACCCAAGAGGAACCTGTGGGTAAATGTCTTGCTTGAAGGATCATGGCTCTGAAGGGTTCAAACTAGCAAACTAGCTCTAATTTTTAGCCACTAAACCACACAAATGTGTTTCCAAAAAAGAAAATTTGAAAACAATGAACTATCACATAGAATTCAAAGCATCTATGGAAAGTCCTGATCTACGTAAACTGTTTACCTGATAATAGTAGCATTTTTTAACATGCATAGATGCTGATACACTTTTTAGCAGCTATATAAGGTGTTTCGTGGAGTGCCGTGGTGAGTTTCAGTGATTACAGATCTCCATTTGTAACTGAAAGACTGCAGGATCAAATCCTAGAAGAGGTGATTCATGAACTACCATCGTTGTGAAGCTTCCCAGGTTCCTACAAGAAGATTGTACCTTTGATAACGACGTCCGAGCATCAGCTGAATGAAGAAAACCCAGAATAACTATCAACAAGAACAAAACTAGACATGCTGCAGGTGTTCTGTTTTGGATCTGGTGCATTCTGGACTTCTAGAATTGAAAAGAAGAGTTGAAGAGTTTACTGTTTGTGACAACTGGAAGCAACAAAGCCCTCTACGGTCTTTAGCATTAATTGCTGGGTTTGATAAAGAGTTCCTGCAAATCAACACAGAAACTTAAGGATGGAAGTTTCTTGCATCATCTACAGAGGGAATTGAATCAGTCCCCAGTTGGGGTAATGATCTAGAGGGAATATCAGATTGAGAACCTTGGACATTGTGCTCGCCAAAAACAAAGGTCCCTGGCACATGCAAGTACATTAGGTAACGAACAATATTTTGGAGTCCTTACCTAATCTTTGTTCTAGGCGTAGTCTGGCAGGTGGTGTAGTCTACCGATGAAAGATTTGGACAGGTAACAAATTGTTTGAATCCTTACAAGGACAGATCCTTCATCCCAAGTCCCTACAAGAGAATACGGTGATATTTGGTGAAGCTCATTCACAAGGGAATGTGAGATGAGAAACATCTTAGGCACTGGGGACGAAGTATTTCTACCCATGCAATTCAACTGCAATGAAACGAGGAAGAGATAGAATCAGGATCATTGTTGGCAAAAAAGAGGATGGTTGGAGGTTAGTGCTCCAGCTATCCTGGAGGGCTTTATCAGCACCTGTTTTCTTGTCTTTCAATTTAATGGAGCGTCCAAGCTTTGGAAGACTTATTCCAGACATTATTCCGGTACTAACGTTGGGGCATCTAGTATCTTGGACACTGGGGATGAAGTTTTTCTACCCATGCAATTCAACTGCAATGAAACGAGGAAGAGATAGAATGAGGGTTATTGTTGGCAACAAAGAAGTTGGGTCGAGGTTAGTGCTCCAGCTATCCTGGTGGGCTTTATCAGCACCTGTTTTCTTGTCTTTCAATTTAAAGAAGAGTCAAGCTTTGGAAGACTTATTCTGGTACTGAAGTTGGGGCATTTTAGATCTCAGACTTGAGGTGATGATACACCTCATTTTTCTTGGGCACTTTCTTATTGAGAATGGGCAACAAACTTCTATCTGGATACTTTAGATCGGACATGGGTCTCACCTGGTTGCCCGTTGATGGTAAGATTGCCCAGCAACATTGCTCAAAAAGTTGCCCCATGTATCATCACCTTTAGAGAGACTCAATCTGAAGGACCTTCAACCCTTTGTCACATATCAGTTGATCCCACCGCACACAGACCTGACTGAAGGTGGTTTTCTTCCAATGGAATAAAGCTTTGCAATGTACAGATCCAGTCAGGTTAACATCTTATCTGAAGGAAGATGTCACTATCCTGGGCCATTTGGACTGACACATCTACTGTCTACAAAACCTCTGCTTTCTTGCTGTAGAAGTACAGCGATCTATTAACATTAGTATCACTACTAATGTAGAGAAACCACTTTCAGATATACTCTCAATCTCAAGATATTTTCTCTGTAATGCATCCAAAACTCAAAACCCTTATTCTGCTGTTGATGATCTCAGGTTTAGATACAGCTCGAGGTAATATAACACATTGCAAGTGAGGTTATAGTAAAGGAAAAAACCTTTAGACAGTTTATCAGTTCATCCCTTAATCGAAGGTGGTCTTCTTCCACCCGAATAAAGTTTGCCAATGTACAGCATCCACCTAGACCAGTCAGGTCCACTTTTTAACATCTCATCCAAAGGAAGATGTCACTATCCTGGGCCACTTGGACTGATACAGTCCAGTCCCTTAGTTTTCACCCTAGGAGGGTCTCCAATCCAGGTACTGTCCTGGCTCAACCCTGCTTAACCTCAAAGAGCAACTAGTAAAGAGCTGCAGAGTGATAGGCTGCCACCAGTTAACTCCCTCAGCAACATTTGCCAAAAGGGTTGGGGAAAAAAAGGTAGAACGCAGCAGTAGGAGGACTTTGAATGTGCCATTGCCTGACCCCATTCAAACTGTATATTTTTTTTGCATGTGAAATCCCACAACTCAAACTCAAAGCCAAAAGTCACCAATGAGTCTAACAAGTTGGAGACCCCAGAGGAGGCAAAGCGTAACTACCACAAACAGAGGAGCTGCATGACTGCCTTCTAGGCTTCCGTCTGAAGATCATTCAATTGCAAACATTTGTGTTCTTTTGCAACATAAGGAGCAAGTTCTAGCCTCCTACATCAGTGATGAAACATTTGTGTGGTTTGGATCTACTGTCTGGCTGTAGGCCCACTGAAACCTCTCTGTCCAGCCAAGCAGTGGTGGGAAATGTTTGATAGTTGCTGCCAGAACACTTATTTCAGTAAAACAGAAGCATGTTCATGTATGGGTTGACAGAAAACTATTCACTTACATTACAGATTCAATTGGCTTGAGATCAAGCTCAATTCCAGCCTTCTGGCTCGACTTCTCTACTTTTCTTTGAATCTTTTATCGTCCAGCAGCTGAAAATGGTGCATCTGATCACTTATTAATCAGCAACCTATCCTTAACAATTAATTCATCATATGGACAACATAGTGCTAACAACGGGAATTCATGGGTTCGAATCCCAAGGGATGCATGCGAGTGGTAAAACCATCTTACGCATGAGTTACGCATCCAAGTTTAACACTATGGGTTGGTGGTTTTGAAATACCTGTAACCCAAAGTATGAGCAATGGTAATCGTGTCTTCGCATGTGAAAAGGGTTTCTCGCTGCTGTGCAGAGACAGAGCCCCTACTGGCAATGTGGTGAAAATGCTACATTAATTTAGAACAAGTAAATAAATATGTGATTTCTTAAATCTGCAGTGTGATGACATACTGTTGTACAAGTAAGTCAATATTCAGGATACGCTGTTTCACAACTGTTGTGATATAAAGCATAAGCATCTATATGATTAAAAGAGCACCGAGATGAAGAGAGTGTTGGGTGATTTCAGAAAGGACGAGCGTTGTTCGTTTATCTGGAGTAAGCTAGCATCAGCACAGGTCAGGGAATTAATGTCACCTGTCTTTTCATTCTCTCTAAACCCTCATTGGCTCAAAGCCCCAACCACTCACATAATTTCCTGCGCAGACCTAATTCTTGCGGATGGAAACTACCAGGCCGTCTTGGAAGGTGCTTAAGCTACAGCGAGAGACACTTTCAGCTTACAGAGAAGAAAGTGTGTTTATGTTAGTAGGTCAACAGGGAAAGCCGTAGATAGTTTCATAGCATCACAGTGTTTCTTCAAAAATCTAAGAGCAAACTAATGGTGAATCTCACAAAAAAATTTAATAAATACATAAATAAATAAATAATAAAAAACTATACTTTATATAATAAATTTAAAAAATATACTTTAAATTCAGATTTTTTGCATTACAATAATGAGAATTTGTGTGTAAACATGATTAATTGTCATAAACTAATGTCATAATGCAAAAATAAAATCCTTTAAAATAGGCTTCATTGTCTTTAAGTATATAACTTCTTAATTTGGTTGCACTTTATTTTACAGTATGTGCACTTACAATGTACTTACCGAAGGTTTACATATTACTGGGTAATATAGGGTAACTACATGGGTTAAGGTTACACTAAAAAAATGCTGGGTTAAAAACAACCCAAGTTGGGTTGAAAATGGACAAACCCAGCGATTGGGTTGTTTTAACCCAGTGGTTGGGTTAAATGTTTGCCCAACTTGCTGGGTAGTTTTATTTAACTCAACTATTGATTAAAAATGACTGTATTGCTTGCTTAAATTGAACCCAGAATATGTTGGAAATTAACATTTATTAATATGTTTAATAAATGAACATTTATTAACAAGTTTAATGAATAATAATTAAACAATAAATATCTATTAAAATGCTTATTAATAAATGTTCACTTATGTGTCTGATTTTTAATTTCCAACATATTTTGGGTTCATTTTATGCCAGACATATAGTCATTTTTAAACAATAGTTGAGTTAAATAAAACTACCCAGCAGGTTGGGCAAACATTTAACCCAACCATTGGGTTAAAACAACCCAATCGCTGGGTTTGTCCATTTTCAGCCCAACTAGGGTTGTTTTTAACCCAGCATTTTTTTAGAGTGTAGGTTTATGGGTAGGTTCAGGGTTAGTACCTACAGTAGTTATTACCCAGTTATTGCGATTACTATAATAATTACATAGTATGTACATGGGGAACAGGACTGTAAAATAAAGTGCTACCCTTAATTTCTACTTTTGCACAAGTTTAATCCGAACATAATATTGCCAGGAGATTCACTGTACATTATTTAAGATAACAAACTTATTTTATTAAAAATTCTGAAGCCATTATTAAAGGGATAGTTCACCCAAAAATGAAAACTCTGTCATCATTTATCCACCTTCATGTTGTCATACAGGAAAAACATGAGGGTGGGTAAATGATGACAGAGTTTTCATTTTTGGGTGAACTATCCCTTTAATCCATTTATAAATATGCATAATATGTCAGTATACTCACCCAAAATGGTAGATTGTATGTTCCACTATCCAGGTGACCTTCTGGGTTTTTCTTTGCAAGAAAGAAACAGACAAAGGCATAAGACACAAACTCAATATACCTTTGGATTCTATATATGAAATATGAACAAATGTGAAATTATAGTGATGGGATCATTCAAAACTGTTACTGTATTTACTATAACTGTGTGAATATATCAAGTCAAATCATTCATTAAAGCCTGACATACTGTAAACTGACCGGACGCTTCAGTATTGTTGAACAGCACTGACCTCTGGTGGAGGAAGATTCAGGTGACGCTCCTATAGTCAAAACTAATGAACATTCAAAACAGAACAAATGCATTATATTCCTATTACAGAAATTTTGTTTTGCTTTGCACAGATTAAGGTGAAACATTTACTGTTAATTCATTTGTTGCAACTTGTTGAAGTTAACATCCGTCTTTACAAAGAAATGAATCCACACATGGATATTTCATTACCATCACATGGAATAAAATTGTTTGCTGGATCTGTCTGACAAGTCATTTTTATCTAGAGCTTCCCATAAACTTCATAGGAATCGATCCCAGAACCGGTTAATCCTGCTATTCTAATGAAGCTTAATTTCAAGCTCTTCTGCTTCTAATGAATTTATGAACAATGCACACATTTCTACGTATTTCATACGTTGCACACGTTTGCATCAACGTTAAGGCTAAAGTGAGATAATGAGATGCATCTTCCTATTAGAGAAAGTGTTTTTCTTTGCACAAATTATTGTTGATTCATTTGTTGCAAGTTAACATCTACCTTTACAATGAATTCTACATAAATTAATCCACACTAATCTGAATATAACTAACCTGTTAATCCTGCTATTCAAATAAATCTTCACTTCAATCTCTTCTGCTTCTTAGGAAATTATGAACAATGTATACATTTCAAAGACGTTGCTTGCACACATTTTCAACTTTAAGGCTGAAGTGAGATAAGAAGATGCATGCATTATCTTTCTTTTAGAAAAAGAGTTTTGCTTTGCACAAAAGTTCAATATTTGTTTTAGCTTGTTTAAGTGGATGTTAACTAAGTTAAGTGTGCTATTCTAATGAAACTTCAATTTCTTCTGCTTCTAATGAATTTATGAACAGTGCACACATTATTTCAAAGATACATATGTTGCACACGTTTGCAACTTTAAGGAGATAGTGAAATAATGAGATGCACGCAGTGACTTTGTGCATACAAATAAATGCATTAAAAAGAAACAAAAACAAAGCAAACAGTAATAGAGAATGATTAATATAATTGTGCATGCTTACCTGCCTCTCCTGCGCATGCATCTCTGTGCCGGTCTCTCCTCAGCGGTGTGTGTGTGTGTGTGTGTGCAGACGGGGTGGAACAGACGGGGTGAAAGCGTCCTTTTATGCAGATCTGAGTGTGCTGTGCCGGTAGCAGGGTCGGACCCAGAGCCAATGGGAGGGAAACATGTGCACAGGACCATCTGCAGTGGAAAAACAAATCCTGTAAAGACTGGATGGATTTCGTTGAGTGAGAGAAAGCTGCCCAGATGTCGAAGGGCTGAGCAACAGATGTAGAGTTACACTCTATACAGAAATACACACCGTAAACACACACACACACTCTCTCTCACACACACACTCTCCCAGGTGAAAAAAAGTACATTTTTATAATGTACTTAAAGTGCTCTATTTTCACGCACTAATTTCGTACTTAATATACTAGAAATTCTTCTTTAGTACTTCTTAAGATAATATTAAGAACAACTAAGTGTACTCAACTGTGCTATTTTGAGACACCATGAAATATGAACTAAAATGTGCTTTTAATATACTATCTCCGTATTTAAAAATGTATTTAGATACCACTTTTAGTACACTTGAACCCATAGTGTACTACAAGTGGTAACTAAATAAATTTTTTAAATACAGAGATAGTATATTAAAAGCACATCACTTCTTGCCGTGTGAGAAGGAACATGTATTATTTATGGAACATGTAATATTTGTACTTTTAAAAATTCTTTTGTCACTGCAGAACTATTGAACTTAACTGCACAGAAAAGTAAAAGGTGATTAAAAATGGTAAAAAAAATTAAATGGCGACCTAAAATACATCCTTGCTCTTATACATGCATGCATATTTTAATATAATTTCCAATATTGTTTGTCTCAGAACGGCAGTATATATTGCATTAATTCCTCTATATTCCTCTGGCATCTCTGCAGCTTTGGAAAGTGATGGGCAAAGCTTCTTCTTTTCACTTTGGTTCTGTGAATAGATCAGCGGCGTTCGCCTTTGGCTCGGCTAATCACGTGCATTCACGCTAATCCAGAAAGTGTTGTAAGCTCTCAATGAGCTTGAGGAGGTTTATGTGAATGGACACCTGCAACTTTTATTTGTGAACTGAGGCTGATCTCTCCTCATACTCATAGTGGATTCTAGCACAGGTGGTCGAAATCTTACCTTTACCTGATTTAGACTGGACCAATTTAACTAGCGGACAGGTGCATTCTGGGGAAAGCCTCTTATGACAGTTCTTTTAGACACTTTCAAACAGCACCGATCGAAATGGCGGGCAAGAATAAACCACACACACACACACAAATGAGGACATTAGCTCATATGTCCTTAAAAGAATAAAACACAATTGACAACTTGTGTTTTCAGCTTCAGATTATGGCAAACTCACAGGTGCAATTTTTCTTGATTTAACTAAAGCTTTTGATTCTGTATTTGCTTTTAGATAAACTTCATGCTATTGGTTTTTCTGAAAATACAGTTTTGTGTTTTAATTCATATCTGCACAACAGAAAACAATGTGCTGTCCTAAATGGGAATAAATCTGATCTTTTGATTCAAAAAAGAGGTGTGCCTCAAGGTTCAATACTGGGACCACTTCTTTTTTCTGTTTATGTAAATAATCTATACCATTAATTCTCAAAAATTGTCAGGTTCAACTTTATGCTGATGATACCATCATATATGCATCTAATTCTGATCTCTTCAGTCTGATTTTAATACTTTACAAGATTGGCTTTTGGCTAACAAATTAGTGCTTAATAAAACAAAGTCATATATTATGGCTTTGGTTCTAGACAGAAACTTAAATCCAAAACTTGTTCCTGTGTTGTATCATGTAAAGATGGTACTCCTCTGCATAAAGTTGATACTATTAAATATCTTGGTGTATGGCTTGATTCTGAACTTTCTTTCAAATCACACATTAATCGTGTTTTACGCAAAGTCAACATTGGAATTAGTATCTTACATCGATCTCAAAAGTGTTTTTCATATAGTGCTCATAAGAAACTTGTTTATTTGATTATTTGTGTGTGTGTGTGTGTGTGTGTGTGTGTGTGAGAGAGAGAGAGAGAGAGCTTAACCTGGCAGTCTGGAAGTCACTGTGCATATGGTCACAGCATCTGTGTGAGTGTAAGCCAGCAAACTGACCAATCACACGAGATCAACTCTCATTCACAACATTCACTCAATCACTTAAAACTTCATTAAAACATCACTGAGTCTGTGGAGCCTTTCAGCACATATGACACTTTGCACAGATGATCTTATATGTTGTTTTCTAATGACATTCAGAAGTCAACAAATACTTTGTGAGGAGGTTGTATACTTAATGCATTTTTTTTTTCATCACTTGAAATCAATAATTAAAATAAAATCCCAAACATTCATGTTGCCATTTTTGTTCAGTTCAGTGTACAATTTTTTTTAGAGTCGTAAATGTCATGTGACTGATCACGCTGGAGTGAACATGACGTCATGACAACGCCGATTTCACCGCAAGAATGCGAAGGATGTTCTGATCGATCGGCCGATAATCACTTCCTGTGAATCGATCAGGTTTGACACTCAAATTTGGAAGACGACCAAACAAATCTGATTCAGTGTTCAAGAACAACTGTCAAATTGCGGTATAAATTTCGAACTTTTTTAATAAATAATTCCCGAGCAGTTTACACGCATGCGCTGTCCTCCTCCCGAGGCTTTTTTTGATTTGGTTGTAGTTATTGGTGTAATTCGCTGCATCTTACCTCAGAAAACGTTTGTCTTCATGTCAGACTCTCTGTTCGCGCGCTTTTCCGGTCAGTTTAACGGGTTTTTTTTCGCGATTGAGAAACGTCTCGTGCGGCTTTTCACACAGTTGAAATGATATGAATAAACACAATTTACTTACATGAAATGTAAAAATGTGAAATGGCAGTTGATACTCCGTTGATTTGCCACTGGGCAGGGCAGGGAATATTATAAGGCGGTAAATACTTAGCATATTTAGATATTATATTATAGGCTAATGGGTAGCCTAAATAAAATATGAATACTAAAATGCCATACATAATATAACAATACAAAAATAATCTAATGAAATAATGACAATAATAAATAGGCTGCATTTGTATGGTGTAATTAAAGTAAGTTATAAATTAGGCTATGCAAACAAATATAGGCTCATTCATTATATTAATTCAAAACAATTTTTGTCTTTGGTTTGTTTTGTAAAATGTGATTCATGAGATTCATTAAAAAAAATCCTTCGATCATTATACCGGATTTTATCTTGCACTTCAAGGACTTGCAGGGACAAACTTTACTATCCTAAGGAAAGTGCTACAGATTGCCAGGTGGAATTGGTTTTGGTTTGTGTGGATAGTGGTTAAGATCTTGGCAAAATGCCGATAGTCTTGTCGCTTAAGGTCAGCGCTGTTAGTGGATTACAGCGCCCCTCACCTCACCTGTAACCGGACACACGGAACTCAGTCTGTGCTTCCATGCAGCCCTTATTAACCAGAAACAAACCCTACAAACCCTTCAGTCTAATAGGATTGAATGTGCACTGCGTGGCAAACCACTGGACGGTCAGGAATGAGAAGAAATAGACCTGAATTAAAGTTTAACTGATTGTGAAGGTTAAATTTAGATCGGGAAAATAATATCTGATTGATTTGTTGTAAACCGTGCTCAGCTGAAGAGTTTTTAGCTTTATGAACGCGTATTTTCACAAATGTTATGGTGTTGTCAGCGCGCCCTCTTGCGACGTTGTAGGAACCACGTTACTATGTTCATGGTAGTACTGCAAATGACAGCGAATGTTGTGCCACACCGTACTTCTTTCGGAGTAAAATGTTTACCAAACATATTAAAGAAAGAAAAGGAAGGATATAGATATAATCCATTGCTATAGCCACCGTTCTTAATTCAAATTAATTTCTTAATTCATTCATTGACTGTTCTTAATTCAAATGATGCCAAATCTAGTCGTTTTTTAATCAATCTTTGACTGTAGGTAGGCTACTGTAATATTCACCTATATTATTACGACATTATGCTATTTCAAATATATGCTATTATGCAAATTTGTTAGACTTTTTTGGTTTGGTTGTAGTTATTGGTGTAATTCGCTGTGTCTTACCTCAGAAAACGTTTGACTTCATGTCAGACTCCCTGTTCGCGCGCTTTTCCGGTCAGTTTAACGGTTTTTTCGCGAGTGAGAAATGTCTCGTGCAGCTGTTAACACAGTTGAAATGATATGAATAAACACAATTTACTTGAATGGAATGTAAAAATGTGAAATGGCAGTTGATACTCTAGTCTGTTAGCTTTATATGGGTCATTTTTTGATGTGACGGGTCATTTTTTTGTCCAAAGGCCTTAATAAAAAACAAAGATATGACATCCAAAGTATGTGAGGTAGTACAACTAGATCTCTTTTATTGAATCCAAACAGGTTTTAATTATTTTGCTACATATAAAGGTATTTTAAAGATTATGAAGTGTCAAAAGGTCATTCGGTTTAACCGTTCAAAGGCCAATACAGCCATTTCATTTGTGATTAAAATATCTTAAAATGTAATAAATGTATGTATTTTTTATTCTGGCATGATTTTATAACATCACATATCAACATAGTGCAAAATGGTATTAAAATTATGTGTAGAAGTCGTTGCTTTATTATGAGAAAGAATGTCTGGAAAAATGAATTTCATTGATGTCATTCGGAGTAACCAATATAAAGCGACCATTTTGGATCAAGTCATGCAGTCAGTATCATGCAATGCTGCCAATTTAGCAATTTTGTCACTAGATTTAGCGACTTTCCCGCCCCTTTTGAGACTTTTTTATCCAAAGCCTAGCAACAAATCTAGCAACTTCTTGGACAAAATGTATCTAGATTCTGTGACTCGCCCACTGATCTATATTTATATTAATATAGATCAGTGGACTCACCAGTATGACGTTATCTAGCGACATTTAGCGACCAGTTTTAGCTACTTTCAACTGAAAGCAATTGGCAACACTGATATCATGTGACAGGATGTGATATCATTCAGATACCTGCAAAGGACCACATGGTCATGAAGCAAAGTAACTAAGCAAAGTAAAAATTCATGTTTTCACTTGCTCATACGCATGTCCCGAAACAGGTCATTCGGTACAACCGCTATAAAACTTGAAAAATGTTGTAATATTTTAAAAACTTGTACTAAATATAAAATGTTTGATTGTCCTTTTGCTAGCTAGCTAGATATCAGCCTGTTAGCATTGTTTGAAAATATCGTCATTCGGTATTACCAAAAGTGTCATTCGGTAAAACCGAAATTTTATGTTTTATGTTTTTTTACACTTTTAAAAACCTTATTCGTCATATTACTTTTTAAGTAGACAAACAATGTCAAACATTCCACAATCGTGTTCATGTGACCAGGCTATATTTTTACACTATGTCTACTAGGCTACAAGGTACTTTTATGTTTCCAAAACATTTAATTTTGATTAGATTATATTAGATTCCAAACAAAATGCAACATTGTAAAATTTCATAAAAACTTTTTGACACGTTCTCCCTTACTAAGATTATGCCATCGATTTATAAATTTCGTAATCCATATATTGAATTTTTTATTCCGTTTTTCTAAAAGATACGTCAAGGAATTCATAGAACCCACAGAAATAGCTCTGTCTGATTACTTTTATTACACTTCCCTCTCTATCTTCCCTTCACACATCACCATCATCCCTCCAAATCCAAACTCAATCCTGTGGCTGTTTGAGCTCCGCTCCGGGTTTTGTGGTTCGCCGCGTGTGTCCGAGAAAGCGCGCTCACAAAACCTTTGTGAAAGTTTGAATTTAGTGGTTATTGGGCTATTAGTGCTGCTTATTTTGTTCAGAGCTTATACATTAAAGAATTTTAAGAAAACAAAAACCCTCTGCAATAGATCCAGAGCAAATTTATTTGATTTTTAAAATATTACTATAAGGCTAAATATCAGTACTTATTATTATTATTATTGTGGGAGTTACTGATGCTGCAGCAATGACGCTGTCCAGCAGGGCTTTCTCTTTTTTCCCCTCAAGAAAAACAAAAAGTGAACTTCCTGTTTCGGGGTGGTCCACGGAGTCTGAGAGAGAGAGGGAGGGAGGGAGAGAGAGAGAGAGAGAGAGAGAGAGAGAGAGAGAGAGAGGGAGGGGGAGGTCTCGCATTCTCGCGCTGCCGCTGCAACTTTGGGCTCACGGGACCGGCGTCACCGAATATGGAATGTCTTTTCTAAAATCGAACTTTAGAGAAAAGTTCTGTGGAGTTTGTGTTCACGTGAGCCTGACGCGGAGAATATTCGTACCGCAGTGAAGAGGAGAGTTTAGAGCTCCTATCTGCATCTGCATCTGTGTGTGTGTGTGTGTGTGAGGAGAAAGAGGGGCTTTATTGGAAATTCTCGAACCCCCATCGGGACGCTCTCGGCTTTCAGCTCCAAGTTTTCCAGGGAAAAGTGGAGTTTGCTGGGATCACCGTGAGGCCACACAGACTGATGAAGGCAGAATCCAGTCTTCAAAGGTAACGCGCTATTCCTTCATATTAAACAGACATATAGAAGATGTGTATAACTTATAATTAATGTACAGAATGCGATGGGAACTTTTCTGTTACATTGTATCATGTCATACACTGAGCGATCAGTGCTCTCCACTGAGTGTTAATCAAGTGGAATGTTTGCGTATTGATTAACAATCCAAACATGTGTGTCTATTACACACTCATCTGCTGAGGGTCTCTTGAGTAAATGCTGAACACAAGAGTATTTAAGACACACAGAAGAGCTTAAAGCTTAAATGCAGAGATGTCAAGAACTTTTCAGCAAGTCTTGAATTTGTCTGTAATTTTCTCATTTATCGGACAGCTTGTGAAGTATGCATGACGGTGGTCTCTCGAGACTTCTGCTTCAGTATCTTGGTGGTCTCGCAGTCCTGTCTCAGACTTTGCGACTAACTGAGCAAGCTGAGCTTTTTTTGCCTGCATTTAAAGGTTTCGTTTGGATCTTCTGCATGCATTCTTGTCCTTTGATGTGATAGTTTCTCATAGTTCTGATAGTTTTCTGATAGTTCCAGTGTGGTGGTCAGTCTGTTCTTCTAAAGGCCGCATCTCAACAGCTGTTTCTTGTAACGGGAAATACTTGAAGTGCCGAATATCTTTTCCAAATGTGTCTATCTAACCTGAAGCCCCAAAACACCACTGACTACGTGTCTTATGACGCGAGGTCTTCATGTAAAAGCAATTGCAAAACAGCAACAAAAAATGTTGCATGTCAATATTTAATTATATTTAATTTTCTTTAGCCCTTAGGCTACATAAAGTATATATATATATGTGTTGTGTGTGTGTGTGTGTGTAACCCTGGACCACAAAACCAGTCATAAGGGCCAATTTTTTGAAAATAAATAATCTTTCCATTGATGCATGGTTTGTTAGGATAGGACAATATTTGTCCGAGATACAACTACTTAAAAAATCTGGAATCTGAGGTTGCAAAAAAATCAAAATATTGAGAAAATCGCCTTTAAAGTTGTCCAAATGAAGTCCTTAGCAATGCAAAAAATAAGTTTTTGATTATCTTCATGGAACATGATCTTTACTTAATATCCTAATGATTTTTGGCATAAAAGAAAAATCGATAATTTTGACCCATACAATGTATTGTTGGCTATTGCTACAAATATAACGACTGGTTTTGTGGTTCAGTGTCACATAGATATAATTTAATTTATATATAAAATTGAATTTTTGCACTTTTTTTAATTATCCAGGTGGGGGATTTTTTATTTTGTAGCTGCTGCATTTGGTTGTGGTCACAAACTACATATTATGTTAGATTAAGGGAGAAATCGAGGCTGTGAAAGTTTAGAATGGGGGAAAAACAGACATCTAATATAATCTTCATAAATCTGTGTAATTGCCGTGTGAAAATCTCAGATGAGTCTGTGTAATAATAGCATAAAAATGTGTCATAAAGCATAACAGATGCAACAAATGATCATGCATTTAAATCAAGTTACTGTTCTGTCCGTCCATTATGTGATTAGGAAAAGCTTAAGTATTTTTCTGACCAGAGTTTGACCTCTTGAAGCTTTGGTCAATCAAAAATGTAACTGTTTTGGTAATCAGTTTTAGATTACTTTTACTGTTAGCTTGTCAACTATCTGTCATGCCTTTATGTGCTGTACAAGCTCGGTTTGTTTCAGCACAGTTGAAGAGGTCAGCGTTTGCGAATCCCTCTCCAGGTTGATGCGGTGTCTGTTCTTGAGGTGAGAAAGACTCTGTAGGGTGTCTTCCTCTTCCCCCCGAGCTCATTAGTGTTTGATGGACCTGCGTTAGTGCCAAAAGGCTTCCGTTAGCATACTCACACTCAGCACAGATCTGACCAGAAACCTCCCTCGGAGTCGGCCTCTCGGACAGCTTGAGATGTTACACAGGAAAGTGCTAAAGAGGCGATGCATATACGTCACCTTTTGCTAAGATGTGGGTGGAGAACCAGACACTGAACTTGTCAAATGAAGGTCCAGTACTAATGCTGCTATGACTGATTCACACTTCTGTTTAAGCATGTTCGGGTACATTTGGAACACCCTACTGTTTTCCAGACGTTTCTCGTCCACACTGAAACATCGGAAAATGAACTTACTGGAAAGTCCGGGTCGCACTTAATCGTTATTCCATGTATGATCTAAACGCAATTGCCCTCATATTTTGACGTAGCAATTGCGAGTAAATATTCTGCCATCTTTGCAGGAATGTAATACGAAGATATAAAGTAGCTTTTATCTGTGAAAGTGAATATAAACATAGATATATATGAGTACAATATACGTTTTTGAATACCTCCGTTTTCACAGTCCAAACTGTAATGCAGAAATGGTGTTTTCAAATGTTTGTGAGAGCATCTTCAAAAAGCTTGACAATAATGGCTTCTTAGGGAATGCGCTTTAGCATTCTACTTTGCCTCTTTTCTATCATTCTTCTACATTTGACCGTTGCTCTTGCATCTTTTGCAGCGCCTCGTGCATGAAACGACGGCAGCGCTCCAGTTAAAAAGTTTAACTTTTAAAAAACGTCGTTTTTTCACATCTTTTTTCCAGTCCGCCGCGTTTAATGCGTTCTGTGCAAATCGTCCCTTAAGGCTCGTTCACACAGAACGTGTTTTTGCATCTAAAAACGCAGGACGCAGCGCTCAGGAATTGTTTTCAAAAGAGCATAGCTCAGAACGCAAGGGTCTCGACACACGCTTTTGAGACGTGATGCAATAACGGCAATAACAAACAAATAAAACAGTTGCCACACTCTGAGTTCTTCTGATTGGTCCACTGTTTTGGAATTGACATTGATGAGCGGCGCTTCATGTAAAAGTTGAATTTCTTTTAACTTGCTCATGTGCGAGGCGCTGCAAAAGACGCAAGACGCCTTCATACACGTCATCTAGCACGTTTACATAGAAAAACAATGGAAAAGTAGCGCATTGGAATAGAAAACGCATTCTATGTGAACTTAGTGTGGACAGAAAACGTTTTCAAATTTTTATCCAGATTACACTCTTAAAAATAAAGGGGGTTTTCTCAGCGATGACATTGAAGAACCGTTTTTGGTTCTCTAACGAACCGTTCAGTGATCAGTTCTTAAAACAACCATTTTTTTAGTGTGTAGAACATTTGATTTTAATAATCTAAAGAACCTTTTTCCACTTTAAAGAACCTTTTGTGGATTCCATGGATGTTAAATTGAGTGAAGAACCTTTATTTTTAAAGAGAGTAGTGTAGACTAAGGGTCTTTCGGAGCAACTACAGCTTTTTTTCTTTTTTGTCTGTTTAGTCTATATAGGTGTGTGTGTATTTGTGGGTGGGATGTTCCTTGCTGTGTTTTACTGTGTGAATCCAAGTGTGTGAGAGACGGCGTTCACTAAAGCCGGCCAAGGCAGAATCCAGGCAGGCAGGCGGCAACAAGTGGTGTGTTTTTCCGCCAGATTCCTTTTTGGGGCTGCGCAGCGAGACTCGTGTCACGTGACACTTTCCTTTGCCTCCCCCTCTCGCCCTCTCTGCGGCGTGGAGACCACCCTCACGGGGATCGTAGACCCCAATAACACCCTTTCACACTCTGTGAACCTGAAACAATCAACTTTTAATAGCAGCTGTCCATCCAGTCAGCGGCCCGAGCGGCACAGAGCCGGAGCTCAGATACCCAGGCAGGGAAGGAAGGAGTTTAGAGAGGGTAAAACCGGCTAAATACCCCCGTCCCTCTTTTATGCCCCTCAGGCTTTTCCTCCTTCCTATTTTCTGTCCCTCTTTCATTCATGAAAGACAAGAGAGACAGAATAAAGCTCAGGACTGATGCTGCGCGTCTTCTCAACTCTTACAGTGCATGTGTCTGCTGGATTCGTATTATTCGCCTTTCTTTCTTTCTTTCTTTCTTTCTATTAAAGGAATAATTCACCCCAACCTCTTAACTCTTTCCCCACCAAAGACGGGATTGTCCGTGTTTTCACTGTTATACGGTACTCCTCTTCTGAAAGATTACTGAATCTCCTGATCAAAACACAGGCGAAGAAGATGCAAAAACAAGCAATAGCATATGTAATCATATGCATACGTAAAATAATGTGATTATTAACATTAAAAAGCATATAAATTAAAACTGCCTAATGTTACCAAATGAAATGTCGATCCAGGATGAGCTTTGGGTGTGTTGATGGATTCAATTTACTCCATCTGTGTTTTGATCATCATTCTGAATCTGACCCAGTTGTAGTCTGATTTTCTCAGCTTTTTGCTCAAAATGTTGCTTTTTTATGAAACTTACCCATATTCAAGTGTTGATAAAAAAAAGAATGCATGAAGCTAGAATAAAATGTTTTTTTTTGTTTGTTTGTTTAAAAGCCGAGGGTCTGTTCTTTCTTTTGATATATTGCATGTTCAGATATTCATACAACAAAATATTCTGGGGGACATGAAACATTTGTGAAAATTATCAAAAACGCTGGCGGTGGCTGGCAGCTTTAAAAAAAAAAACGCTGGTAGGGAAAGAGTTAAAAAGGGTGTTAATAAAGAGTTAAGAAAGGTTTCAAAAAGGGGTTTTTCACACTGATGCCATTTTTGGTTCCCAAAAGAGCCTTTCAGTGATTTTTTTTAAATGAAGAACATTTTAAAAATCCAAAGAACCTTTTTCTGCTATAAAAAAAACCTTTTGTCCAATTGAAATGTTCCACGGATGTTCCGTAGATGCCAATAAAGAACCTGAAGAACCTTGTGCAACATGACGATTCTCTCATTATTAACTCATTTCAAACCCTTATAACGTTCTTTCTGCACTAGAACACGAAAGCAGATGTTTATCACAATGTTCATGCTCCAGTGCAAGCAAACAGTGACTGTCAAGATCCAAAAAAGAGCAGCGTGAACATTCTGCTAAACATCTCCTTTTGTCTTCCACAGAAGAAAGTCATAGAGACAGATTACAGAATCATCTTGTTCAATTACATTCATTTTTCCATGAACATTTCCTTGCAAGTGCTTCTTCAGTGGTCATTTTTACTGTTTGACATTAAATGTGGGATCGTCCGCCATCGGTTTCGGGTGGAAAAATGTCGCAACGTCATGTTTGAACAGAACATAAGCAAATGTATGAATGTTTAAATAACGAAGCATTGCTGGCACAGACCAATAAACCCTGATTGTCTTCTCTCACCACACCTCTGTCTCGCTGATGTGACATCTGAATAAAACGGTTAATAACTCTCTTGCTGGTTTTTTGCATCAGTGAAAGACGAGAGCTCAGAAAGGAACCTCGCTGACTGCAGTGTAGCTTTCAAGTTAGAGGCTGGATTATGTTACGAAACTGTCGGACAATTGAGCTTTACAAGCTGCCATTGTCCCTGATGAAGACTATCAATGTATTGTAATCATGATGATGACATGTTCACATTATTGGTCTGTGCAGATCTCATGGCGAGGAGATGTTCTGTCAATGTATGAGAGGAATTGTTTGAGATTTAGATGGCCAGACCTGTTTATCAACTCATTCTACCTTTCACTTCAATCCCTGCTCACTTCATGGTGTCTTAACGTTTAACCTCCGAATAAATGAATCACTTTAAACCAGCTCAGCGAGTTTCAATATTCCAATTCAACTCCAAATGTAATTTTTTTTTCATGGTGTTTGGCATTTTCCATAGGAAAGAATGACCAAAATAAATGAGAACTCTTTCATATCTCAGGTTGGTTTTGTCAAGAGATCTCAAAGCCTTGATATACTCACGGCAAAGTTCTTTTTGCCTAGGGGTAAAAGGAAGTTGGAAATACCTTCGTAGAGATATACTGTTAACCAGGGATGCACCGAAATTTCGGCCGAAAATTATTGGCCGAAATGGCATTTTCGGTTTTTGGCCAAAAGAGAAAAACTTACGAAAATATGAGCTGAAAATATATGCCGCCCTGCCAGGGTTGCCAGGGTTTCACAACAAAACCCACCCAATTGCTACTCAAAATTAGCCCAAAATTAGTAGAATCGCATTTCAGGGGGGTCCCCCGGTAAAAATCGTGTTCCTGGGGGTAAAAACAGCTTTTTGGCGGGGTACCCTGGTAAAATCCGCATTCCAGGGGCTAAATATCATGTTATCTGGGATTGCTTCAACCTGTGGACATAAAAAACAACCTTCTGCAAGAGTGTTAAAGTAGCCCAATTCCGTGGGAAAACTGCGGACTTGGCAACACTGTGCCCCGCCCCTCAGTGTTCAGCGCTCAGGTTTCACTCTCGCTCTAGCCGTTATCACTGCGCGATCTGATGCTCCGCTCAATATTCCGCTCTATGCTAGGGGTTAAACGGATCGTAGCTGATCCGTGATCCGTGCAAACCAGGCCCCACGGTTCGGCATGCATGTGTTTCACAAACTAATTGCTAAGTTCCACCATTAATTCAATACTCACATGCTGTTATCTGTGCGCACAGTACACAGAGAGGAGTGTTTCAGATAGCGCGCGAACAGTGAATTGATTCCTCTTTCGCATCTCCATGCGCTTGAACGGACACATAAACACAAAATTATGTTAAAATACCAGTCTCAGCAAGTATTCTCGTAAACACAGTGGGTTATGTCTTAAGTACGGAGCCCTGCAAATGACACACGATTTATAAATTAAGCGAACGAATTAGTAAATCGTGCGCAAGATTTAGTAAATCGACGGAACAAATTAGTCAATTGTGTGCATGATTTGGTAAATCGAGTGAACGAATTAGTAAATCATGCGTACAATTTAGTAAATTGAGGGAATGAATTAGTAAATTATATGTACAATTTAGTAAATCAAGGGAATGAATTAGTAAATAGTGCACACAATTTAGTAAATTGAGGGAATGAATTAGTAAATAGTGCGCACGAATTAGTAAATCGCGGGAATGAATTAGTAAATCGTTGGCATGATTTAGTAAATCGAGGGAATGAATTAGTAAATCGTTGGCATGATTTAGTAAATCGAGGGAATGAATTAGTAAATTATACGCACAATTTAGTAAATCAAGGGAATGAATTAGTAAATCGTTGGCATTATTTAGTAAATTGAGGGAATGAATTAGTAAATTGTTGGCATGATTTAGTAAATCGAGGGAATGAATTAGTAAATAGTGCGCACGATTTAGTAAATCGAGGGAATGAATTAGTAAATCGTTGGCATGATTTAGTAAATCGAGGGAATGAATTAGTCAATTGTGTGCATGATTTGGTAAATCGAGACAATGAATTAGTAAATCGTTGGCATGATTTAGTAAATCGTTGGCATGATTTAGTAAATCGACGGAACTAATTAGTCAATTGTGCGCATGATTTGGTAAATCGAGTGAACGAATTAGTAAATCATGCGTACAATTTAGTAAATCGAGGGAATAATTTAGTAAATTATATGTACAATTTAGTAAATCAAGGGAATGAATTAGTAAATAGTGCGCACAATTTAGTAAATTGAGGGAATGAATTAGTAAATAGTGCGCACAATTTAGTAAATCGAGGGAATGAATTAGTAAATCGTTGGCATGATTTAGTAAATCGAGGGAACGAATTAGTAAATCGTGTGCAAAATTTAGTAAATCGACGGAACGAATTAGTAAATTGTGCACATGATTTGGTAAATCGAGTGAATGAATTAGTAAATCATGCGTACAATTTAGTAAATTGAGGGAATGAATGAGTAAATCGTGGGCACGATTTAGTAAATTGAGGGAATGAATTAGTAAATAGTGCGTACGATTTAGTAAATCGAGGAAACAAATTAGTAAATAGTGCGCACAATTTACTTTTTTTCTTGCGTGTCATGTGCGGGGCTCCGTACTTACGTGAATGTAAAGAGTTGAGAAAGAAATCGGATGTGTATCATTACTGGATCCATGCGCTCGGTCTTAAAGTGACAGCAACATATAAATACGAAGTCATTAATGTTAATTAAACAACAAAACACAGCTTTAACATTAATCTATATTTAATTCATACAGTGAACACTACAGTGTTATTTTACATTTAGACCTAATTATTACATGTCTGTACCTGAATTAACCCCCCCATATATATATATTTTATTGGCTTGTATTTTTTAAATTCAGTATCATTAAAATATTTCATTAATACAATTATACAAAAAAAGCAGCGGCTTTACAGTATTAAACATGAAAAACAGTGTCAGTGTTGCTCCAGTGTGTTCATGTTTTCACTCGTGTCTGACCTCGATGGACTGAACAGAAGAAATGAACCGGAGAAGATTTACACATCAAAGTAGGCGGAGCCTCAGAGCCACACCCACCTATTACATCATCACCACAGACCAATGGGAGAACTATGGGCTCGTTTGTCTCCATTTTGCTCTCTATTTTATGTGCCAATGAGATAATACAGGAATCTGTCATTCCCTGTGTGTAGAAGCAGTATTCCAGATTGGATTTCCTTGAGTTCTGGTATATCTGTACGTGTTTTCTGCGTGTCATCGTGTGTGTGTGTGTGTGTGTGTGTGATGACTCACTGGTGTCCACCGCACTGAGGGGGCGTGTTTATTATTCACCCTGTTGTCATGGAGACACTGGAGTTTTGAACTCACATCATTGTAATTACGTGTCTTTGATGTGTTTCTTGCGCTTCAGATTTTTGGCGTTTGACAAATTAGATGCAACCCAGAAAAAATCATCAAAAGAAAGTTACATTAATCACTTTAAATGGCATTTGGCTCATTTTAATGAGCGCCAATAATGCTTTTTAACGGAAACCCGCTGTGATTGGCCCGCTCTAGTGCAGATAATAATCCAGACCCTGGCAGTCAGCCACGATTATGCACAAACATACTCATGCACAAACACGCATACGTGCAGGTTTACCTGAGCACGCTTTCATATGTTTGCTCATTGCATAAGTTTGCCGTCATCTCGTACGCATTACTGCACGCTTCCGTTGTTACGTACCGACACACACGTATGGCACACATGTTCCCTTCACTCAAAGGCAAACCCAATTAAGTCTTTACCAAAATAATATTGTTGGCCAGAGCTGAGAGGAGTTGTGTTTTATTAGCACTGAGAGAACGGAGAGAATAATGCGCAGTGAGAGAGAGAGAGAGAGAGAGAGAGAGAGCTGCAGATTGTTTGAGTCAGGCTCAGATTTATGCCCATGGGCTGCTGCGGCTTCTTGGGTGGGCTGAGGACGCTCTCGACCAATCAGAGGAGAGGAAAGTGAGTGCTGCTTTCCTGCTGTTGCACACTGCTGCCTAAACTCTTTCTTTCTTTCTTTCTTTCTTTCTTTCTTTCGTTCATCTATCTATCGATCTCTTTTTTCTTTCTTTCTTTCTTTCTTTCTTTCTTTTGTCTATCTATCGTTCTCTTCTTTCTTTCTTTCTTTCTTTCTTTCTTTCTCTTTTATCTATCTATCTATCTATCTCTTTCTTTCTTTCTCTTTTTCTATGTATCTATCTCTTTCTTTCTTTTATTTATCTATCTATCGTTTTTCTATTTATCATCCATCCATCCATCTATCCATCTATCTTTCTTTTTCTATCTCTTTTCTTTCTTTCTTTCTTTCTTTCTTTTGTCTATCTATCGCTCTCTTTTTCCTTTTTTTTTCTTTCTCTTTTATCTATCTATCTATCTATCTATCTATCTATCTATCTCTTTCTTTCTCTTTTTCTATGTATCTATCTCATTCTTTCTTTTATCTATCTATCTATCTATCTATCTATCATTTTTCTATTTATCATCCATCCATCCATCCATCTTTCTTTTTCTCTCTTTTCTTTCTTTCTTTCTTTCTTTCTTTCTTTCTTTCTTTCTTTCATCTATCTATCTATCTATCTATCGTTCGTTTTTCTACTTATCATCCATCCATCCATCCATCCATCTTTCTCTTTCTCTCTTTCTTTCTTTCTTTCTTTCTATCTATCTATCTATCTATCTATCTATCTATCTATCTATCTATCTATCTATCGTTTTTCTACTTATCATCCATCCATCCATCTTTCTTTTTCTATCTCTTTCTTTCTTTCTTTCTTTCTTTCTTTTTTCTTTAATTTATTTATCTATCTTTCGTTTTTCTATTTATCATCTATCTATCTATCTATCTTTCTTTCTTTCTTTCATTTTTCTATTTATCATCCATCCATCCATCCATCCATCCATTTATCTATCTATCTATCTATCTATCTATCTATCTATCTATCTATCTATCTATCTATCTATCTATCTATCTATCATCTTGCTTTCTTTCTTTTTTCTTTCTATCTATCTTTTTCCTTTCCTTCATTCCTTCCTTCCTTCGTTCCTTCCTTTTTATTCTTTTTTTTTCCTTTCAAAATTCTACTCATTATAATTGTTGACCAAAAATGAAAATGCATAATTTTCTCACAGTCTCACGTCGTTCGAAGCTCAGAAGGAGATGTTTAGATGAATGTTCACGCTGCTCTTCTCTAATGAAAGCAGACAAACTGCAAATACCAAAGAAAGAGAGCAGCCTATTGAAAATCTTTACTTTTATGTCCAATAAGACGAAACAAAAATACATCCTTAAAAAACCAAGTGCTTTCACCCGGGAAACAAAACTGAACAAGGTATTAGGATAGATATTTTGTGCCGTTTTGTTTCTCTGGTAAATGGACGTTGTTTATTAAGGATGTATTTGTATTTCATCTTGTTCGACTGGCAGATTTCACTGATTTTAATCATGAAAGCATATTTAGATATTGTTTCAGAAAAAGAGACAAAGATATTCTCTCTCGTTAAGAATATGGTTTTCAGTAGTGTGGTGACCAGCGGTTTAGAGACTCCAAAGGGACGTGCATTAGTGTCAGTACTTTAATTGTGTCTCTTGTCATTCGTTGTTATAGAGCAGCAGTTATTCATATGCTGCTCTGGTTAAATGTGTTTATGTTGCTGAAGAGTACAGATTCAGTGCAGGAATGTAGTGAGGATGAGTTACACTGACCTTGTGTGTGTGTGTGTGTGTGTGTGTGTGTGTGTGTGTGTGTGATCCAGTTACATCACATTATGCATTATTAGTGCTATTCTTCACTGAAATAGACGTGCTGTGTTTCTTTGAGTTGTAGGTCATTGCTGTTTAGAACAAAATTGCAGTATGGGCGATGTGTGTGTGGACATGGTTTTGGGAATGCTGTATTCCATCTAAAACTATTTCAAAAAGCATTTTTTCTAATTCTTGTATAATTATACATATTATACATTTTATGAGCTCAGAGAATGCATGGAATATTTGTACTTTTATGCATGCATGGAATATTTGTAAATTAAAATAATTTCTCACACCACATGACCATTTAAAATAAACTAATGGTTTGGATTCATATACATTTTAACTTAAAATTAATTAAAAAAAGTAGTTTGTATTATTTGTCAGCTACCCACATATCTGCCACGTTTTATTACCAATGCACAACTAACCATGTTGTTATTGCTTCAGGAATATTCACGCGACTTCACGTTGACTTCACATTAACAGCATCTAAATCTGTAATATAAATCTTTCCCGTACAGGAAGATAAGCGGGCGTCAGAGGGGCAGAAGGAGACGTTTAGCGTTCTGTCGAGAGCTCGTTTCTGCTTGTTTCCAGTTCAAGTGCAGATCTGATAAGAGTCGCTCTGCGCAGAATGTTGTTTTCGTGCCAGTTTGCTCTGTTTGTTTTACAAAACCAAAAAAAAAAAGAAGGAAAATCAGGGCCCGCATATCCTCCGCAATTCCAGCTGGATTTGAGTGTGTACAGCAGTGCAGGAGATGTGACTGATAGACACACGAAACCTGAACCTTACAGTTTATTATCACGACTGTGAGGCGTTCTTGACCTCCGGTAAGGAACTATATACATGACGTTTACTTTAATAATAATTAATGTATTTTAATAATATTTAAATTATATATATATATATATATATATATATATATATACACACACACACACACATATATATATATATATACACACATACATATATATATATATATATATGTATGTATGTATGTATATATATATATATATATATATATATATATATATATATATATATACATACATATATATGTAATTATATAAATTATTATAATAATAAATAATGTTTACATTATTACATTTATTATTTTAATATTTAATATAATTATATTTATCATTATTAATAATAAATGTATTTTAATAATATTGTTATATTTATAATATAACAATATATTTATTATATATGTATTATTATTAATAATAAATAATGTTTACATTATTACATTTTTATTTTTCAATAATTAATATAATCATTAATAATAATAAATGTTTTAATAAGAATATTTTATATAATATTTTAATATAATAATATATTGATATTATTATTAAATGATGTTAAAATTATTACATTTAATATAACATATAACATATAATATTTATATATATTTATATTTAATATTATTATAATATTATATTATAATATAATAATGTACAATATACTATTTATATATACATGTGTATATATATATATATATATATATAATTATAATTATTATATGTATAATCTTATTATTTATAATATTATTGATAATAATAGTAATGATAATATAAACAATAATAATACATGCATTTTATTATTAAATAATGTTTCAATTACATTTAATATTTTAATAATTATATTATAATAACATTATTATATTATAATTATATATATATATAATATTTATAATCTTTATTTATAATATTGTTTTTAATGATAATAATACTAATACTAATACTACTAATTGTATTATTATTATTATTATTATCATTAATAAACAATGTTTCAATTATTACCTTATTATATATATATATATATATATATATATATATATATATAATTAATTTAGTGTCAGTCTTACAGAATTAGATTTTTAACAGTAATATCATCACACTTTATGGTAAATGCTTACCATTCATTTATATTATATTATATTATATTATATTATATTATATTATATTATATTATATTATATTATATTATATTCAGTATTACCATGTACAAAAAACATGGTATTTCTTATTTGTTGCTAGTACTTTTCGTTCAAGTAGTCTTTATAAGTGTTTTGTCTGTTAAAATAATTTCGTCAGAAATGAACATGCGTCCTGTCGTTTTCCTCCATTACTCGACGTCTCTCGTTCTGTCACACTCCTGTCAGCCGCAGGGACGCTAATGCAGCGTGAGGCTTTTATAGTAATAGTCGTGCTTGTGAGCTCGTAAGTTATTATTTACAGGCGTCGTGTGTGTGTGTGTGTGTGTGAGTGACTGACCTTTCCCTGCATCTGTTTCTCATTGAGACACACTGTTCCTCCTCAGAGTAATAATAATTGTGCTCATTAATTACTTGCGTACTCCACACACACACACACACACACACAGAGACCTGAGACTTTCAGGACTCTTGGTCGCCGTAGTTCTTCTAAACAGCATTTGATAAAGTTTTATCCAGAGCTGACCTCTCACATTTAACTGCTGACCAAGTGTGGTGACGGACAGCTGTAGTGTCAGGACTCTCGTGGTCCGGTCAGCGGACGGGTTGGTAAGCGTCGAGCTGCAGCAGCTGTTGTTGTTTCAGCTACTGACCTGATGTTTTTTCACTTGCATATAAACACAGTCCTTCGTCCACCTGCCGGCGGAGGGTGTGTGGGGCAGTGAGGTCTCAGAGCAGTGAACGGCTCTCAGAATCAGGCGAGACTCAGACGATGATGTACTTTGAGCCCTGATGATGTCAGACGAAGCGTCCGCTGGCAGTCGGACGTCGATCCAGGAAGTGTCTGCTGTCGAACCCGATCAGATCACATCACTGTTATTTCTGCATCACTGCGATACTGTAATTTATTTATAGCTTTTTACTATAACTTTTATATTGTGAGTGTGTGTGTGTGTGTGCGTGTTCACACCTGCTCAAATAAGATTGTGAGCTTCTGTCCTCCTCAGGTACAGTGTGTTTATCTTTTCTCTTAGCTCTCAGGTGCTGTAAACAGAACGCAGGAACTTCTCATGAAAAGATCTTTTTCATTATATAAGTTACAAAAGTTTTGTCAATTAAACGCTCAAACATCAAATTTAACAACAATATTAATTTATGTGAATGTAGTAAACTTTGTGTAACAGCTTGGTGAGCAGTGAATTGTGATTCGGTGTCAGGTGATATTTATGACATAGTGGGAGGGGCATTCTCATTCTAGAGAGCGTCTGATTGGACAAGGATCTGTGTAGTTCAGGATGAGTCAGCAGTGTTTTTCCTCTGTTTTCCTGAAGAAAAGTCTAGGGCCCTATCATCTCCGTGACACAGAAAACATGGACAGAAACTAAGGTAAAATAAACCTTGATTATCAGGTCTTCACTACAAACTGGCAAAATTAGTTTAGTTTAACTTGAAGAAATAGTCTAGTCTAGTATTATAATACTAGTATTTATAATTTTAAAAATTATAATGCATTTAAAAAAAATATATATATATATACATATGCTGTTTTATTTTCACATTTGATTCAAGTTTTATGAATTCAATTGATTATAAATGCTTTTTGATGATTAAAATGTAATTAACCCATTAAAATGAAAATAGAAAACATAATTTGGTAAAAAATAAAACTGATTTCTTAGATTTTTGTGGTTAGAAGTTATTGTTTTAATGTTAAAATTGTTAATATAAGTTAATATTGTTTTTATTAAGTTAAAAGTGTAATTGTTGTTATTTTGTTCATAATCATCTTTTTGCCTTCACTAATTTTAAATATGAAAATGCGAAGCTTTCATATTTAGTTTTTAATTTATTTATTTATTTATATATTTTACAAATATTCCTGTATTCTTTTATCTAATTAGATTCATAAAACTGGCAGCAAAATTTTTACACAAGAAATGCTGATTCAGATAGATGGAATATAATCATGTTTCACGTGAACGACACACCTGTAGATCGTAAAACAATCATTGGAGAGCTCTTTCCCAGATGATGATGATGCCTTTCCCTGCCTCAGCCATTGCACGTGTGTGTGTGTGTGTGTGTGTGTGTGTTAAGCCATGGATACACTGCACGATTTTAGCAATCCTATAAGATCATTACTTTATCACACTGTGCGACATGGATCTATTAAACTTGGTTACGACAAGCACGTAGACTGTACGATGATGACACCTGTTGACTCGTAGGCTACGATGCAAGTTTCTATAGAAGAGTAAAACGTCACAAAACACCATGTTGAATCACACTTTGGCAGTTGTAGTTTTTATGTGTGCTGAAAATAAAAAGGAAGCGGCGAAAGAAGAAGAGCTTGAGGTAAGCAGTTTTAAGTTTTAGCGCCATGTCGCGTTGATTTTATGTCACATTTTTATTGGCTGGTCAGTAGACGTGGGTCGTAGCAGCAAACACACTGTGCGATGATCATGCTGAATTTCTGACACTGTCAGAAAATGATCGTAGGCTATCTTTGGTCGCAAGACCGGGAAAACGGCCGTCTTTGAACCTCTCTCATTGTACGACATAGGACCACCGATCAAAAGCCACGATCACAGAAATCGCCACGATTGTTTCACGATGGCAATCTTTCGTCTGGGACAGCCAAAAATCGTGCAGTGTATCCTGGGCTTTAGGGTGACCACCTGGCTATTGATCTGTTGCAGGACAGTAGATGTGATTTTGCGGGACACGTGAGACAGATAAATTTACAACTATTACGCTACGTAAATATTGATTTACATTTGTTGGCAAACTTACTAAAAGAACATTTTCTCTTTTTTGTTGCCATTATGCCGCCTTGTAAAATTTTAATTTACCGAATTATCCATTTGTTTTCTGATGGAACACATGGAACGAATCACCGCTCCACATTTTGATTGACAGCGGTCACATCCTACTAGTGACCGTGTTTACTCCTTTCTTTTCAACCATTGGATAGGATTTAAAAAACGGCTGTTGTATTTGTGTAAGGCGGGATGTTATTTCTGACGAGGCGCTGTTAAATATAGGTGAAAAACTACGTAGCAAAAAAAATTAAATAAAATGTTTTCTTAAAAAAGCAAAATAACGCATGCACATTTTCTTAATATGATCATTAAAAACTAACAGACTGATGAAAATGCGGGACATTTTCTCAATATGCGACGTGCAGGACAAGGGGTGAAAATGCTGTGCAATGTGATTTGTGTATTGTAATGTGCTGCACCTCAAACATGTGTTGGGTTCTTTAAGAACGTCATCCCACCCCCTGGGGCGTATGTACTAAGAACACGCGAGAGCTAGGTTCATGTGTGATGTGTCGTATGTGTGACACGAGCTCTGTTAATATCATCACATTCACCTGTGGCTGTCGCTGTGTAAATTTATCGGACAAACAACATGGTGTCAGAAGACGGCACGGACTTTTCGCCTGTGAGTGAATCGATTTTGTAGAAAACAGAGACTGAACTGATCGCGAAAGTTTTCTCGAGACCGCGCAGTGAGTGACTATGGCGGATTGCTTTCGAAGACCAGACCCACTCACTTTTGATGGAAATATCGCCGACAATTCGAGCAAGAGTATGACATTTTCATCGCCGGCGTGCACTATGATAAGCCTGCCAAGACAAGGGCGTATATCCTCCTTAATCTCGCAGGGCCGGTGTTGTGCCGAATTCCTACCCCCCTAGTATTGGTAGATTTAGGATTAGGTTTGAGGGAGGGGTTAAGATTAGGGGTGGGGTTAGGATTAGGCAATCAGATAGCGACTTCAACGAGGGGGTTAATAATTTGGCAGGGAGTCGAAATTCGGCACAACACCGGAATTCATAGAACGAGAGCGTTTGTCTATGCAGCGGAGGTGCGTGCACCGGGCGAGAATGGCACGATCTTGACTCCCGCTGAATCGAGAGAAGATCCAGAGTGCCTGAAGAGAAAATTTTGTGAAATATGCAACCCTCAACAAAATAAAACAATGGAGAGGCACAAGTTTCACTGTAGAAACCAGAAACAAGGTGAGACTATTGAGGCATTCATCAGTGATCTCAGAATTAAAGCTAAAAGTTGTCAATCTGTGATAGGATAGTATGTGGCATCAACAGTGAAAGCTTAAGGAAAGTACTGTTGAGAGACAGCGATCTAACTCTAACTAAAGCCATCTCAAATACAATGCAGCCAGTTTCCAGCAGGAGGCGCCAACACACAAGACATAAACAAACAACAGATCAAGACGATTCACCAACCATAACCAATTGTAGAAACTGGAAGCAATCATGCAGCAAAGAAAGAGAAATGGCCAGCTTTCGGACAACAGTGTCATAACTGCAAGAAAATGAATCATTACAAGAAATGTTGCAAAGCACGCCGTCAGCTTGGTCAGAAGAAATTCAGTCACAGGAAAGCGGTACATGAACTCGAAGTAGACAAACCCATTGACCATGATGACACTTTTTATGTTGATGGCATCGAGTTTGTCAACACTGTTAACCCTCACATGCCAAGGTTGGAGGAGGGATTTGTCACGTTACACATAAACAAAACTCCAATTGAAGAGAAAGTTGACACCGAGGCAAAATGTAACGTAATGTCACAAATGACTTTCGAACAAATTGCCAACAACGAACGGCCAGCGAAGTGATCAAAGACACCTAACCTTGTAGCTTATGGTGGAAGTAAAATCGAAACAAAAGGCTTAGTCACATTGCAGTGTGGCTTAAATGGGCAAAATCATTCACTTCCATTCTTCTTGTTGAATCAAGGTGTCCAACCGCTGCTAGGATTTCGTGCATGCCTCGACATGGGGATCGTTACAATCAGCCCAGATGTGCATCATGTCAGTATGGAGGGCAGCACTGAAGACATTCTCACTGAGTACAAAGACTTGTTCACGGACGAGCTTGGAGAACTCCCGATAACATATTCTATGACAGTGGACCCCAGCGTACGGCCTGTAGATCGCCCTGCTCATCTGGCAATGCAAAGCCGTGTCAGAGCAGAGCTGGACCGCATGGAGAGCCTTGGCGGTGATCTCAGAGCCGACGGATTGGGTCTCGTCCATGGTGGTTACACATAAAAAGGACAGACAAGAAATCAGGCTGTGTATCAACCTAAAAGATCTCAACTCAAGATCTCAAAAAGACCACATCACCCAATGCGCAGCGTAGAGGAAGTGGCGTCCCAGATGTCGGGAGCAACTGTATTTTCAGTGCTGGACGCGACGAACTCTTTCTGGCAGAGTCCTCCATGATGACCACATTCAGCACCCCATTTAGGCACTGTAGATTTCTTCGTATGCTTTTTGGCAAGCAAAGTGTTTCAGGGCTCAATGGAGCAGTTATTTTCAGGGTACCCCTGTGCAATTATTGTTTGGACACATCTTTACAAGTGAAGGCCTGAAAGCCGATCCTTCCAAGACAAAAGCAATCTCTGAGATGCCAGCCCCCAAGGATGTCCCTGCACTACAGCGCTTCCTTGGAATGGTAAATTATCTGGGGAAATTTATACCAAACTTCAGCGACATTGCCGCACCCCTCAGAAAGCTGACACACAAAGAGACTGCATGGTGCCGGTACCAGCAACACCAAAACGCATTTGAAACCCTCAAGTCATGTTTGTCCACCCCACCTGTCTTAGCATACTATGATGTAAAGAAGCCGGTTACACTAACCTGCAATGCCTCATGTTTCGGGCTTGGTGCTGCTTGCATGCAGGAGGGCAGACCAGTTGCGTATGCGTCTCGTACACTCACAGACACAGAGACACGGTATGTTCAGATAGAAAAGGAGCTGCTAGCTGTCGTGTTTGCCTGTACTAAGTTCAGAGACTATGTTTACGGAAAACGCACACTCGTTGAAACGGACCACCAGCCCCTGGTGACCATTCTAAAGAAACCGATCCACACAGCCCCTGCAAGACTACAAGCACATGTATCTCGCAGACACCCTATCTCGAGCTCCAAACACAGAAGTCCCTCCAGACACTGAAAATGACACATTTGAGGTCATGTCTGTCAATTACACCTCGACTGTCCGACCGGAGGAACTCAGAAAGCATACGGCAGAGGATGAGGTGCTACAGGCTCTCAGCATTGTGGTGCAACACGGTTGGCCAACTAAAGAACATAGCTTGTGCCCTGCTGTGCGTCCATACTTTCCTTACAGAGATGAGCTTGCTGTGGAAGACGGAATAGAGATGAAAGGCCACAAAACATCGGCATAGTCCATAGAGGTCACCCTGGAGTGCGTTTCCCGAAAGCATCGTTAGTCAACTATCGTAAGTCCCACTGAACTCTATTGGTAACGATGGAACTTGCGACCATAGTTCGCTTTGGGAAACGCACCCCTGGTCTGGACGCCACCAAGTACAGAGCAAGAGGTATAATTTTCTGGCCAACAATGATGGCTGATATCACAGCAGGACTCCTAACATGCTCAGTCTGCAACAGCACAAAGCCGCATCAACCGAAAGAACCATTAAAGCCATATGTGTATGTGTAGTGGTGTTCTGAGAGTCAATGTCCTCGGGGTTGAGCCGTGATGGAGGGGGCTCAGCAACAGGAAGGATGTGGCGTCGGTTCCTCCTGTATGTTCTCCCATTGCATTGGATAGTGTATGACCGAGGCTCCTTATTCACCTCCTTTACTGTGCCAAGGTGGTCGTATCCTTTCGGGGTTTGCATTCTGACAACTTGTACCTCTGCCAGTGGTTGCAGTGGACGACTTGAGGCATCGTAGTATCGCTTTTGGGTCATCCTCTTATGAAAGAGCTGTGCGGTGACTTGCTGGGCGTGTTTGGGGGCTGGCTTCCATAGCCTAGAATTAACAGGAATGGCTGACCGTGTCTGTCGTGACAACAGGGTAACCCAACGTTGGGTCTCGGGGAATGTTTCTCAGATTTAGGAGATTGAGAAATACATCCGTCCCATCTCTATGAGATTTCTCCATCAGCTGTTTGGCACTGCGGACCGCTCTTTCTACCAGGCCGTTTGACTACGGGAACTCTAGACTACTGGTGGCATGGATAAAGTCCCACTGTTTGGCAAAGTCTCTGAATCGCTGACTTGTGTACTGTCTAGCATTATCAGAAATGAGTGTGTGAGGTGTGCCATGCACAGATATGTTTGAGTGGCATGGCCAAAACTACCTGGTGCTTGTGGATTCATACTCGGGTTGGTATGAGATTGACCATCTCCGTGACATAACATCATCAGCTGTAATAAAGAAATTGAAGAGACATTTCTCTGTGCATGGCACACCTCACACACTCATTTCTGATAATGCTAGACAGTACACAAGTCAGCGATTCAGAGACTTTGCCAAACAGTGGGACTTTATCCATGCCACCAGTGGGACAAGATGGGACGGATGTATTTCTCAATCTCCTAAATCTGAGAAACATTCCCCGAGACCCAACGTTGGGTTACCCTGTTGTCACGACAGACACGGTCAGCCATTCCTGTTAATTCTAGGCTATGGAAGCCAGCCCCCAAACACGCCCAGCAAGTCACCGCACAGCTCTTTCATAAGAGGATGACCCAAAAGCGATACTACGATGCCTCAAGTCGTCCACTGCAACCACTGGCAGAGGTACAAGTTGTCAGAATGCAAACCCCGAAAGGATACGACCACCTTGGCACAGTAAAGGAGGTGAATAAGGAGCCTCGGTCATACACTATCCAATGCAATGGGAGAACATACAGGAGGAACCGACGCCACATCCTTCCTGTTGCTGAGCCCCCTCCATCACGGCTCAACCCCGAGGACATTGACTCTCAGAACACCACTACACATACACAGGACTTTGCTCCCCCTACACCACACTCACCACAAATACACCTTCCACAACCAGAATTCACTCCTACTGACCTGCCAAAGCACATTGTACAGTCTCCTACTAAGGTCAGTAATGCACCTTACAGAACACGTTTAGGTCGCATCCTTTGATAGGAGGTTTCAGCTAAAGGAAGGGGATGTAGATCATTGTGCTGCACCTCAAACATGTGTTGGGTTCTTTAAGAACGTCCTCCCACCCCATACTGGGGCGTATGTACTAAAAACACGCGAGAGCTAGGTTCATGTGTGATGTGTCGTATGTGTGATACGACCTCTGTTAATAAATATCATCACATTCACCTGTGGCTGTCACTGTGTAAATTTATCGGACAAACAACAATTACCATCATCTGTCCTGTCAGCTCAGATTTACGCTTGTGAGGAGAGTTTGTGAGAAAGTGTGTTAGTGTGTGAGAGAGGAAAGACCCTCAGGTGTCATATTGCTTTCATATGGATCTCTGTTTGTTTACATTTTGAGAGTGTTTTGACACTAATTGTTCTGTAGTTTAATGTGGTGACGATTCATCAGAATCAGAACGTGACCCGCAGTTATTCTGAGGCTCGTGAGGTTTTGAAAAAATCTAAAGAATTTAATTGGGATTTAATTGGAGTTGCATGATTTTCACGAACAAACAAGTTGCTGGCGGGTCGAACATTAATAAAACCAGCAGTAAAGCACCTTATAAATACATAGAAAGGTCTAAAAATTGAAATAGTCTGATACGACTGATCTTACATCTATATTCTGCTTTATGAAGTACAGACACTATCTTAACTGCCTGAACTCTTTCCCAGAGGAACAGTTCATTTCTCTTTTATGGCTCAGGAGACTATATTGAGTTCTCAGTTATATTTCATGTCATTATCAACAGCTCAAATGAGTCACTAGTCGTCATCCAATAAGAGTCTAGAGCAGATCATTTGATGAGAAAAGTTTGAGTTCATGTCGAGGTCTTTTGATTGCAAACTTGAGTATCTCGGCTGATCTCAGCACAGTTTGAGACACTGAGATCTCTGTAGATCTGAAGGAGACGCATTTGAGATTACTGCGTTTTTATCTGAGGAGCAAGAGATTTTTGTATTTTCAGTATCATTTGCTCTCTGTTTATTCTTGTTGCTTAGAATAAATAATAGATGTTCGTAGTGCCATATTGCAATCTGTGCAGTGTCTTACTGTTGTTTATTGGGGATTTTTTTGTGATTGTAAAATGCATTTTAAAAATTCCAGGTCTGCTGTGCTTGTTTGAAGGGCACAATATTCTGTGATTATATATCAACATGGCTATAAAATAATAAAAATATAATATGTTAATTATTACTTATGGAGTCCCGCACATGACATGCAGGAAATTTATAAATCGAGGGAACAAATTTATAAATCGAGGGAATAAAATAGTAAGTCGTGCGCGTGATTTAGCAAATCGAGGGAACGAAATAGTAAATCGTTCACGTGATTTAGCAAATCGAGGGAACGAAATAGTAAGTCGTGCGCGTGATTTAGCAAATCGAGGGAACGAAATAGTAAATCGTTCGCGTGATTTAGCAAATCGAGGGAACGAAATAGTAAGTCGTGAGCACGATTTAGCAAATCGAGAGAACAAAATAGTAAATAGTGCGCGTGATTTAGCAAATGGAGGGAACGAAATAGTAAATCGTTCACGTGATTTAGCAAATCGAGGGAACGAAATAGTAAGTCGTGCCCACGATTTAGCAAATCGAGAGAACAAAATAGTAAATAGTGCGCGTGATTTAGCAAATCGAGGGAACGAAATAGTAAATCGGGCGTGCGATTTAGCAAATCGAGGGAATGAAATAGTACATCGCACGTGATTTAGCAAATCGAGGGAACGAAATAGTAAATCGGGCGCGCGATTTAGCAAATCGAGGGAACGAAATAGTAAGTTGTGCGTATAATTTAGCAAATCGAGAGAACGAAATAGTAAATAGTGCGCGTGATTTAGCAAATCGAGGGAACGAAATAGTAAATCGTTCGCGTGATTTAGCAAATCGAGGGAACGAAATAGTAAGTCATGCGCACGATTTAGCAAATCGAGGGAACGAAATAGTAAATAGTGCACGTAATTTAGCAAATTGAGGGAACGAAATAGTAAATCGTTCGCGTGATTTAACAAATCGAGGGAACGAAATAGTAAATCGTTCGCGTGATTTAGCAAATCGAGGGAACGAAATAGTAAGTCGTGCGCACGATTTAGCAAATCGAGAGAACAAAATAGTAAATAGCACGCAAGATTTAGCAAATCGAGGGAACGAAATAGTAAATCGTTCGCGTGATTTAGCAAATCGAGGGAACGAAATAGTAAATCGTGCGCAAGATTTACTTTTACTTTTTTTCCTGCATGTCATGTGCAGGGCTCTGTAGTTATTAAATAATAATAATAATTATTATTATAATTTAATAATAATATATACATTCATATATTATTATTATTAATATTTTTACTAAATAAAAATATAAAAATTACTAAATAAAATTACAATAAAAGTAAAATAAAAATATTAAGTATTTAAGAAAAATAATAAAATTACAATAATTTTATTTTACATTACAGTTGTAAAATTACAATACAAGTTGCGCGCTTCACTCTGAAACATGCATCGCATATATTTATTTAATTAAATCGCAGCCTTTGCTTTTTGATAATCACACTAAGCCATCTGGTGATTGCTGATTTATTTCAATTAATCGTGCAGCTCCAATCCCTTGATATCTCATAAATCTCATCTGTGATTTTTCTGTCCAGAAGGTTCAACATGAGCTTCAACTTCAGTCTGTGTTTTACTGCTGTGGCTAGATTAGGGTTAGTCATGTTATTTATTGTTGTTTGTCCGTCCTCAGTTGGGATTTCGGTTAGTGAAGTTGTGTTTGCTAAACCTCTGAGATGTGTGTGTGTGGTGTACCGCGCTGTGTAACACACACACACACACCTTGGCACAGCTCCATCCTTAAACCCCAACAAACACTAGTCAAGCAGCTAGTTGTCTTTACTCTTTTGTTGCAGAAGTTAGAAGAGGGTTTAGAGAAGGACTTTCCTCTCCTCCTGATGGATGTGTAATTCATGGCCTGCTGTCTCCGTAAACAGAAAGCAGGAGAGCAAACATGTTCAGCGGTTCAGTCCAGAGAGACGTGCGTCCGGCTCACACACACGATTCAGCCTCTTCAGCTTTATGTGAACGAGAGTCTTTACACACACATAACCAGCCATATTGTCTAGCAACCAGCCAGCCAGCGACCCTGAGGCCTGTGTGTGTGTGTGTGTGTGTGTGTGTGTGTGTGTGGGACGACAGGCTTAGACAAGCCACCCGTCAGCCTGTTAAAATGCTAATGTCCCATTTGGCTTTAGGGTTCAGACTTTTCCTGATTCGGGATCTTCTCCTTCTGCTGTATAAGCTAGAAAAATGTTTTGTCAGCTAACCTCATAACAGACAACAGCAAATTTTATTCAAATGAATATGACTGAATCATCCTGAATCAAATTGATACGAATGACTCTATCTGAATCAAACTGAAATGACTGAATCTACCTGAATTTAATGTTTGATTTAACTTACGATTGAATCAACCTCAACCTAAAACAAATTTATATGACTGAATGAACTTGAATGATGGATTCAACTTGAATCGAAATAATATGATGGAATCAACTTAAGTCAAATTTAATATGATTGTTTCAACCTGACTCAAATTGATATAACTGTTTCAATTTGAATCACATTTAATGTGATCGATTCAGCCTGAATCAGATTGATATGACTGAATCAACTTGAATCAAATATAACGATTGATTCATCCTGAATCAAATTAGTATAACTGAATCAGCTTAAATCAAAGTTAATATGATCAATTCAAAGTGAATCAAATTAATATGAGTGAAACAACTTTGATTTGACTCAGATGTAATATGATTGATTCACCTGAATCAAATTGATATGACTGAATAAACCTGAATCAAATTGATATGACCGGATCGATTTGAATTAAATTTAATATGATTGATTCAACTTGAATAAAATAATTTATACAGTTGATTTAGCTAGAATCAAACTGACATGACTGAATCACTTTGAATCAAATGTAATATGACTGAATCAACTTAAGTCAAATTTAATATGATCGTTTCAACCTGACTCAGATTTATATAACGGTTTCAATTTGAATCACATTTAATTTGATTGTTTCAGCCTGAATCAAATTGATATGACTGAATCAGCTTAAATCAAAGTTAATATGATCAATTCAGCGTGAATATGAGTGAAACAAATAACTGATTTGACTGCAATAATTTGAATCAGATGTAATATTATTGATTCACCTGAATCAAATTGATATGACTGAATAAACCTGAATCAAATTTATATGACCAAATCAATTTGAATTATATTTAATATGATTGATTCAACTTGTATTTGTCAATCTGTGTCTGATTTAGAAACACATATAAAAAGCCTCGTTCAGACTGTCAATCTGTGCATATCAGATTGGAATCCGATCATATTTAGCAAGTGTGAATGGTAAAAAAATCACATAAAATGCTATTTTTTTCATGTGGTTTGTGCTGTTTACACTATTATAAAATGTGGGTCACTTTTGCCCGTGAATGTACAGTGTGAACGTAGCCTTAGTTACAAACACTAAACTAACTTTAAGTGTCAGATCAAGTATAAATACACTTTTTTTTAAATGATTCAAGACAAGTTCAGCTGAAGGTGGACGTTTACTTGATAAAAGAGTCTAAACTATCAGTCAGAGACTGTAGGAGATTGTGTGCAACAGGTTTATCAGATCATCTTCATCATTTACAGATTTGCATATCATAAATATTATACAGTAGGTGTTAGTAGGTTTAGTACACTCTGAGGGAATCCTCACACACTTTCACTGTCACTCTAAAGCCGCTATTAACAGGCCCTCTGTTTTACCTTCACATGTTAATTACTCATTTAGCACTGACACACACACACACACACACACACTGCTGGTGTGAGCAGGACGCGGTTACAGCGGTTGTGTTGCGTCTGCTTTGTTGGCCAATACACAAACACGAGCTGGCGAGAGAGACGGGTGGGGGAGGATTGGGCTTTGAACTGACGTGTGAAACGGGGACACTGGTATTAAGTGATGGGCTCTGGTAGGGGGTCTATTGTTGGAGGCTGGAGGGTCCCGGTGAGCCTCATGATCTGCTGCATTAATGTGAATGTGTTCAGGATCAGGCCTGCAGTCCAGGTCAAAGACCTACTAATGACCTGCCGATCCGAACCCGCCCACCGTGACACGCTCCGATGTACCCATCATGCACCTGGAACGCCTCCACGTACTGCTTCCCTTAATGCCCTTGATGCATTTTTTTTTAATATAAATACTGGTCCGAAGCAACCTATTTGTTTCTCTCTAAAATTTTCTGCAGACCCCTTTTTAAAAAGTGCTTTGAAAGAAAGGAAGAAATTTCCTAAAATCCACCCTAAAATACTTGTAAACAGAAAATAAATGTAATATTGACAAGGGCAATGTTAGCTTTGAAACACTTCTGATATTTGGCTCAGTGGGTTAAAGAGTAAAGCAATTTTAAAGGCTAATGCAATAATCTGAATATGACAAAATATGGCCAATTCATTGATTTGTTGATATCCCAGCTAACAAAAATATTAATATTAAGTTATGAAAATGTTATTTCTGAATGTTCTCAGAGCATTCAAAATGTTTAAATGTTTTAAAAAAGTTTTTTCTTGGTTAGAGTGAACATTAAGTGAACATTCCATTTTGCAAACATTATGGGAACGTAACTTTGAATGTTTCTTTTGGACGTTACTTTTGAATGTTACTAGTACTTTTGAACGTTACTTTTGGACGTTACTTTTGAATGTTACTTTTGGACGTTACTTTTGAACGTTACTTTTGAATGTTACTAGTACTTTTGAACATTATTTTTGGACGTTACTTTTGAACATTATTTTTGGACGTTACTTTTGAACGTTACTTTTGGACGTTACTTTTGAATGTTACTGGTACTTTTGAACGTTACTTTTGGACGTTACTTTTGAACGTTACTTTTGAATGTTACTGGTACTTTTGGACGTTACTTTTGGACGTTACTTTTGAACGTTACTTTTGGACATTACTTTTGAACATTATTTTTGAATGTTACTGGTAATTTTGAACATTACTTTTGAATGTTACTTTTGAATGTTACTTTTGAATGTTACTGGTACTTTTGAACATTACTTTTGGACGTTACTTTTGAACATTACTTTTGGACATTACTTTTGAACATTATTTTTGAATGTTACTGGTAATTTTGAACATTACTTTTGGACATTACTTTTGAATGTTACTTTGGGACGTTACTTTTGAATGTTATTTTGGATGTTACTTTTGGACATTACTTTTGAACGTTATTTTTCAATGTTACTTTTTTGAACGTTACTTTTGAACATTATTTTTGAATGTTACTGGTACTTTTGGACGTTACTTTTGTACATTACTTTTGGATGTTACTTTGGGACGTTACTTTTGAATGTTACTTTTGGATGTTACTTTTGAACGTTACTTTTGAATGTTACTGGTACTTTTGAACATTACTTTTGGACGTTACTTTTGAATGTTACTTTTGGACATTACTTTTGGATGTTACTTTTGGATGTTACTTTTGGACATTACTTTTGGATGTTACTTTGGGACGTTACTTTTGAATGTTACTTTTGGACGTTACTTTTGGATGTTACTTTGGGACGTTACTTTTGAATGTTACTTTTGGACATTACTTTTGGATGTTACTTTTGAACGTTACTTTTGGACATTACTTTTGGATGTTACTTTGGGACGTTACTTTTGAATGTTACTTTTGGACGTTACTTTTGGACATTACTTTTGAATGTTATTTTTGAATGTTACTTTTTTGAACGTTACTTTTTTGAACGTTCTCTAACATTCTGAAACAAGTAGCAACATTTAAAAAACGTCCAACTGAAACATTTCAGAAAAAAAAAACATTTCATGAGCGATGTACAAATGTGCTAAGGTTTTGAGAACATTATTAAAGCCCAGATAACTTTAAATAAACATTCTTCCATTAATGTTAATAGAACGTTTGTTCAAAGTTATCTGGGCTTTAATAATCCTAACTTTGAGAGAAGAACTCTCTGAGACGTTCTGAGAACGTTCCCTGTTAGGTGGGAAAATACCAGTGATGATGATGATGATGATAGCAAATGAGACATTTTGCAAATGGTTGAAATGAGTACAGATGTGAGCTGATCAATCGGTCTTACTGATTGATTAGTCTCTCATCATTAGTAATGTGTGTTTGCGGTTCATGTCTAACAGGAACAGTAATACTCTCGGTCAGTTGTGTTCACAGTAGCACTATCAGCGTGTCGTTCGGGACTTTGGCACACTCGAGCGTTTGTGTGTTTGAGAGAGCGATTGTGCGAGTGTACACGAGCATATTTGCACAGCGTTATCCTGCTTGTGCGAGGCCAACAGAAGTGAGGCGATTGTCAACAGTGGAAGTCCATAAAAACGTGCTGCAGACAAAGCGTGAGCAAACACTTTGATTTACTCAGGATTTCCCAACAAACACTTCAGGAGAGGATCCAGAGTGAATGAGAGCGGCTGAAGAACCCTTCGCACTCGTTCAGACGCGTCATTTAGATCAGGATCTGCTTTATATGCTGCTGGGGTCCAAAACAGTGTTGTTTTAGTTTTATTAATATTTTGAATTAGCTTTTGTTTTTATATATATATTTTTTTGTTTGTTTTCAAGTTAATTTTAGTTTCATTTAGTTTGGTGCATTGATGCTGTGCGGATTTGTGTTGTTGCATATCATGTCAGAAAAGATTTTGATTCAAGATCAACTTGAATCAATTTAAATCAAATTTAATTTGATCAATTCAACCTGAATCAACTTCAATCGAGTTTAATATGATAATTTTTCATTATAATTTTAGTTTAAGTTTTAGTCATTTCTTTATGTGCTTTTGTCATTTTATTAGCTTTTTGTTTTTGATTTTTAAAAATATTGCTATTTAGATTTTATTTATTTTTATTTCAGCTTTAGTTAGTTGTTATTTATTTTCAGGTAATAATTTAGTGCTTCAGCTTAAACTAATTTCAGTTTTTTGCCAAAGAAACATTTCTACTTTTCATTTAAAGTTTTTCAACTAATATTTATATTTTATTGTATTTCACATTAGTTTCTAGTGACAGACTGATATATGGTGGCCGGGGACCGCTGTGTACTTGGCTTTTCAGTTTTTAAATATTTTAATTTTGAGTAAATATTGTGTAAAATTGCTGTCCACAAATATGTGCTCAAAAATCTGTCCATGAAGTGAAAAACTGTACATCTTGAATGCAATGTTGCTTTGGATAAAAACACCTGCCAAATACATAAATGTGGATGTAAAATGAAACAGGTAATATTAAATATGCTGCTGGGTCAATACAAGAATTTATCAAACAAATATTCAGTATATTGCATCACAAATATGATTGACGACTGACAAAGAGAGGAAAGTTTTAGAGATTGTCATCAGCTGGATATCAGGCTGTTTCCCGCACTGGAATGAGACTGTATGCGAGAAGATCTCTGCGAGAAACACCACAATAGAGCAGAAATCTAAAGCCCCGGAGCAAACAGAGATAGATTATAGAAGCATCTCCTCTTTCTTCTCCACTGGGCCATTATTAAGTGTGTCTGAAACAGCTTAAACCTTGAAAACTGGTGGTTAAATGCTGAAAATGTTCACAGGAAAATTAGAAAAACACAAACTCACATTTCTATGTACATTAATTTGTAGCTTTTGCACCTGAATTTTTTTGTTCGGAGATGCATGTTGAGTTTGATGCATTGATGGCTTGAGGACTGAATCAAAGTGAATATAACTGAATCCATTTAAATTTACTTTGATCAATTCAATCAGAATCAGATGTATATGACTGAATCCATTTGAATCAAGTTTAATATGATCAGTTAAATCTGAATCAAATTTATATGACTAAATCAACGTGAATCAAATTTAGTATTATTAATTCAACCTGAATTTAAATATGACTGAATTGATTTTAATCAAATTTAGTATGATCGATTCAAGCTGAATCAAATTGATATGACTGAATCAACTTCAGTCAAATTTAATATGATCTATATAACCTGAATTAAAATTAATATGACTAAATTGATTCGATTCAAATTTAGTATTATTCAACCTAAATCAAATTGATGTGTTCAAAACAATTTGAATTTAACTTTATTCAGGTTAAACTGATCATACAAAATTTATGTGACTGAATCATATTCAATCAAATTTATTATGACCAATTCATTCTGAATCAAATTGATATGACCAAATCAATTTGAATCAAATTTATAACCACAATAAAATTGATATAACAGTCAATTTAAATCAAATTTAGTATGATCAATTCATCCTGAATCAATTTAATATGACCAAATCAATTTGAATCAAATTTAGTTAGATCAATATAACCACAATAAAATTGATATGACAGAATCAATTTAAATCAAATTTAGTATGATCAATTCAACCTGAATCAATTTAATATGACCAAATCAAACTGATATGACTGAATCAACTTCAATCAAGTTTAGTATGATTCATATAACCTGATATGACTGAATCGATTTGAATC